>LR991073.1:3011376-3611376 GCA_905163555.1 Notocelia uddmanniana | reverse complement strand
CAGGGTGCGCTATGTTGAAAGTGCTTTTTTGTTTATCCGGGGGGAAAATCCATTATGGATACCACCGCACCGCAGAGACAGTGCAGTGGTTATGTCGGTTTTGCACCGACTAAAAACCCCCGATCGTCCTCCTCAACTAATTTCGGGCGGCTCTGGGATCTCCTTCGGAACGCACCAGTGCCTCCCTAGAGTCTGTGGTTCCCACCATCTGCGATCACAGCCTCCAACTGTGACCGTCTTCGACCCCAAGGACCCCCAGTCGCCTTTTACGAAAGGCAGAGGATACCGTAGCCGTATTCTATGCCCCGGCTACAGGGCGCGAAAGTGAGGGCCCTATGTTTCTCTAGCTATCGACGCAAACAATACTCCAACCAATAAAACAGTCGCATGTGTTCATTTTATTGGTCGCAAGGTCTGCCCGGCTAGTATGATAGCTTATACCGTCACGTTTTATGTGACGTTTCAGTACATTTTGGCCATATAACGTGACGGTATAAGCTATCATACTAGCCGGGCTGCTTACCATCAGCACAGAGTAAGGCTGGGTTGCACCAAACCGTCTGTAATCGTAAGCTGTGTTCGTTAAAATTTGAATGTATGGAAAGTTTGACAAGTTTCTATGGGATGACAGCTGCCGGCGCCATATTTAACGTTGATCAGTCTGTGATCGTATGTCGGTGCAACCCAGCCTAAGTAATAGTACAACCAGGCAGGCTGTGTACAGTCAACAGCAAAAGTAGATGATCATTTTAGTACCTTGTCACTTTCACTACTTTGACGCATCCCAACTGTCGCAGTATTGTTACGTTAGTGCTACAAAGTACTAAAATGATGATTTACATTTGCTGTTTACTGTACTTACTTACTTGTTGACCACCTTCGTCGTTATACAAATATTGAACCACTTAACCTGAAATTGATTCGATATTTATGAAGGTCAAAATAATATCGATAAGTACTTAATTCATGAATGATTTATGTATGTTGCTTGGAAAGGCTGGCTGAATACTATACGTGGTTGAGGCTCTCGCAAAATAAAATGGCGGGAAAAGGCCGGGAAATATTAGAAAGCCATTTGTCATGTGGCAGATGGTATCCTGACTGAAGTATGTTGTATGAAATCAGCGATGGAAAAATAGGTTTATACAGAGTTATTTACACAACTTGATTTATAGCAGGCATTAGTGCGCTACTTAAATCTACATATTGTCCTGACTCCTGAATTTAGCATCCTGTATAGGGGAGGGGAGTTGACGTCACTCGCTCTAAGATATAAAGTACGTCCCGCTCTAAAGGTTCTGAATTCAGGAAGGTGTAATAACCCTATTAGGCTCCGCACAATGCACAATGTCAAGATATTATTTCGTATTGTTTACTTTATAGCAGTTATTGACTGAGCGAGCGAAGCGTCTCAGTTTCAGCCTTGGAAAAAAAATCTTTCGTATGCTCTCCTCTACAGGCCGCATTTCTCAACCGATTCTCGTGAAATTTTATGAGCAGGTTCGATAATTATATAGAACTTTTTTGTGAAGTCAATTTTTGGAAATTTGAAAATTAATTCTTTTTGCGATGTCTACAGCTCACAGATCACTAGTTTTAAATCAATGTCAAGATTCAAATTAAAGTTGTTATTTCGTGTTGTTACTTAGCTTGTGTAAAGTAAAGCACGTTATTTTAAATAGCCCTATGTACCGATACATGTAGGACACTCGTATATGGACAAAACCACAAGTTTCTGCGAATACGAACCTTGGCATAGTTGACATGAATTATTTTCCTTATAACAGTTTAGTCATTATGTATTAACAGCTTATTTATTTAGTGCAGAAATCGTTTTTTTTCTATACAATATATAAATTACAAATTTGTACTTTTTATTGCTCATCTCACACATAATTATCTACGTATAATACCTACGATGTTACACCTATAACAGTTTAGTCATTATGTATTAACAGCTTATTTATTTAGTCCAGAAATCGTTTTTTTTCTATACAATATATAAATTACAAATTTGTACTTTTTATTGCTCATCTCACACATAATTATCTACGTATAATACCTACGATGTAACCGATTAGTTTGTAACTTTAATGTATTAAATGTATAGATAAAATTGTGATGTAAATTTTACCTTGACGTAAGCGTCCATACGGTACGGTGTGTCTGCTTACCACACGCTTACCATCACGTAGGCCGGTTGCTTGTTTGCCATACATATAATCACGTCTGTTTCCCAGAGCGGAGAAGCAGAGAGGAGAAGCTGAGATCACGGATTTCCATTTGCTCTCATTTTTTTGAACTCTTAAAATTCTTCGTACATGCGCGCCGGTAGGGTCTTGACCTGGCCTTTCTGCAGAATGTTTCCGTTTTGGTCGGAGTACGTTCGCCGAGGTCTTCCCCTTCCAACTCACCCATCCACTCTTCCTCCATACACTCATTTTGCTACTTCCTTCCTTCCTTTGCCAGAGATCTTCTTTGATTATTTAATCCATTATCTCTACATGTCCAAAACCATCTTAACTGTATACGTTTGCTATCGTCACAGGATAAGTAAATAGTGGTGGTATTAAATCAATCCTATACATTTATAAAGTGATTGAAGGAACTCGGTAGATATAGTGGGTTCGCGTAGTAGGCATACATGTTTATTTACATTGAAAACTGTGTTTTGATTATGTATGACTCAATCCACTCGGCCTTCTGGTGTCTCCGGTTTTGACAGATGTCGGCCTAGCAAATCAACAAGACAGTTTTTGAATAAGTATGTTTATTGTAAATAAAATACCTTTAACGCCCGGTTTTTCAAAGAAATTGTGTTGTTGTTGTGTGTTGATTTTGTAGTACTTAAGTCACAAGAATTTGATTTAACTTAAGCCCTCTTAAAAAAGCTCATAAGCTCTCTCTCTCTTCTATGGGAGGAAGCCCACCAGTAAGTAGAAGTATACGTGATAATGATGAATATGATGATTGATGATGATAATGTCTTGCAATTCCGCAAACCTTAGATGATGATGATACTAGGGTCTACTGAAAAATGTAGGTAAATACCCATCAGCGAATCCAGACAAACAACGACGACGCCATATTAGGCACAAAATAATTGAAATTGAAAATTTACTGTAAATAGTTGCGGGTATATAGCCGGTCGATTGCCGCCGGCTCTGCCGCTGCCGTTTGGATGGGAAGTTTAGTGTCTGTATGGAGGGTTTCGAATTTCTTTGACTCTGCAGCTCTGCTCTGGTGGCGTGCGCGCCGGCTGCGGCCGTTTGGTGCGAAGCGTTCATTACACAACCTAGTTGAACGATGTTGCCACTGTAATCAGTAATCAGGTATGGTAGGATCAGGAATCAGTAGTCAGGTCATTGTAGGAACAGGCCTGGCATGACATATGTAGGTACAGTCGACAACAAAGTGATGAATACAATTTTTCACATTATTGCACTCTAATAACATAAAGCTTGAAGTTTGAAACGCACAGAGCGCGGCGCAGCGTCGTTGCGGGGCGGAGGCGGTTTTGTGGCGAAGCGAACGCGCTCTGGTGCACGTCGCACCAAAAAACCGCGCGGTATTCGGTAGCGCGGTACAGCGGAGGCGGCGTGTGTGACATGTGAAGCAGTCATCCTCAGTCGACAGTTTCGGAAAGATCAAAACTGCAAAACCGCCTACGCCCCGCACCGCGCCGCGCCCGCTCTCTGCGTTTCGAGCTTTCGTCCAAAAGTGTACATCTCTTCGTAGTCGACTGTACCTAAGTAATAAAGCCATTTCTAAACCCGGAAGCTTCTGTTTCTATGATACAAACGTTTTTACATCTGTCTTACTTAATGTTTAATTAAATGCAAGTTAAAAAAAGGCCGCCCCTTCTGTAGACGCAATAAAAAGCGGAACTTATGTTTAATTCCCCCAGAGGGACCGTTCCTTGCTGTATTAATACTTATTTGAACATGTACTACTACTAAAAACTTTCTGGGTTTAAGTATATTTCAAACTACCAACTTCAGAAAGCTGTAATTTAGCAAGGATATACATATCAATCACGTCGACTAAAAAAATTTTGAAAAAATATTTTTTGCGGAACCTTTCCTCAACGTTAAGATACATTTTTTTTCAAAACCCATCGGTGTGGCTCTGGGGTATAGATGGATAATTAGTTTAAAAACAATGTGGCCTCCTTTTTAACCGACTTCAAGATTTCAAAAGAGGAGGTTATCAATTCGGTTGTATGTTTTTTATTTTTTTTTAATATTTGTTACTCCATAACTCCGTCATTTCTTAACCGATTTGAAAAATTCTTTTTTTGATTGTATGTATATATATCCAAGTTGGTCCCGTTTTTGTCAAAAGACAGTTCTGATGATGGGATCCATGAGGAATTGAAGGAACTCCTCAAATCTTTAAGGCAAACATATAGTGATTTTTGTGTTTTTATCAACAAGTCAAGCATTTGCATACAAAAATGTGACATTGGATGAAGTGGAACTGCTGATGATGATCAGAACAGAACTCTTCAACGACGAAAAGTTCACGTTTAGCGATTTGTCCTCCTAGCTGTGTTTGTTAAGCAAGTTCTATTTTCACGATTAATTTTGGTCATGCTCGAGTTCTGATGATGGGATCCATGAGGAATTGAGGGAACTCCTCAAATCTTAAAGGCAAACATATAGTGATTTTTGTGTTTTTATCAACAAATCGAGCATTATCATACAAAAATGTGACATTTGATGAAGTGGAACTGCTGATGATGATCAGAACAGAACTCTTCAACGACGAAAAGTTCACGTTTGGCGATTTGTCCTTCTAGCTGTGTTTGTTAAGCAAGTTCTATTTTCACGATTGATTTTTGTCATGCTCGAGTTCTGATGACGGGATCCATTAGGAATCGAGGAAACTCCTCAAATGTTAAAGGCACACAAATAGTGATTTTAGTATTTTCATGAACTAATCAAGCATTTTCATTCATAAAAGTGACATTTGATGAAGTGGAACTGCTGATGATGATCAGAACGGAACTCTTCAACGACGCGTAGTTCACGTTTGGCGATTTGTTCTCTTCGTTTTGTTTGTCAAGCAAGCAAGGTTTTTCCATGATTTCATGAGGAATTGAGGGTACTTAGTCTTCTATAACCATTATAAACATACTTATAGCCATTTTTGTATTTTATTGTATGGAATCTAAGAGTGCACCATCTAAGATTAATAATCTTTCACCGGACTCCCCCATTGAAGTCGGTTTTTTTTTTCTTAAAAATTATTCTGAATACTTTTTCTGCATCCTATACTTCTCTTTACTCTCTTTTCTAGCTAGTTTTTTTAGGGTTCCGTAGTCAACTAGAAACCCTTATAATTTTGCCATGTCCGTCGGTTTGTCTGTCTGTCTATCCGTCTGTCTGTCCACGGCTTTGCTCTGTTATTGTTAGTGCTACAAAGCTGCAATTTGGTATGGATATAGAAATCAATAAAGCTGACAGTCGTAAAATTAAATTTAAATAAAAACATTAAGGGTACCCTCCCCTACACGTAAAGTGGGGATGTTTTTTTTTTTTGTTTCAACCCTATGGTATGGGGGAGTAGGTCTTTCCAAATGAATGGGTGGTCTTCGTCAAACATTTTTTGATAAAATTAATATTTTCGGAAATAATCACCCCAAAAGAAAAAAAATGTGTCCACGTCCACCCTCTTATTACTTTTGAACTATGGGTCCAAAAAATATGAAAAAATCATGAAAGTAAAGCTTAATAAAGACTTTCAGCGAAAGCTATAGCGGAGGACATTAATCAGTTAAGCCGTTTTTTAGTTACCGTAATACTCTTAAGTATATACACATTCCCTTCTTAGTAGAAGACGTATTAAACGCTGCGAAAGTATTCCCTTTTGCTTCTTTTGATTTTTCTAATGTTATTTCATTCGGCAACTACGGAACCCTACACTGAGCATGGCCCGACATGCTCTTGGCCGATTTTTTATTTATTTATTCAGTTTCCAGTCATGGCTTTCCGTCATTCATTCTGTCTCTTCAGGGTGCCCCTTCTGTCAATTAAGACTCAATTACACTACTTTCGACTTTCTACAAAGTTATTAAACACGGAAAATTCCAATTAGGCAAAAGGTTTTCAGGGATAGTTAATTTGGCAGTTTGGCGATCAAATGTTCGGATGGGGATCCTGCCGTTTTGTCAAAGTCATTTTGGTAAAATTTCATTACCCAAACAAATTTTGGCAACTGTTACGTTTGGTAATGCAATCTTTGGAATAATTTTAGTAGGCACATTTTCATTTGGACAAATTTTTACTTAACATAATATTATCACGGAAAATAGTGTGAGTCTAGTGAATACTTTTAAATCTTTTAACCTGGTGAACTTGTTTTGTGAGCCAACTCGCATTACAGCAACCAGCGCGACATGTATAGATAACATTTTCAGTAACAAGGATGCGATTAGTAAATTTATTATAAACAACTTAAGTTCTGACCACTGTGGACAACAAGTCGCCTTCAGCGGGAAAACTGATAAAGTTCCACGACACACTATGTGCAGACTTATTTCTGAAAAGAGCTTAGATTTATTCAATCGTAATATAATGAAACGATTATGTTATCTTCCACTCACTCAGGAAAGCCCTGACCGTTTGTGTACTCGATTGTTTAATTGTATCAAAACGGAATTCGATGTCTGTTTTAATTTGAAGAAGATTCAAAGCAAGTTCAAGACTAAATTTAGCGACTGGGCCACGCCAGACATTCACGAGAAGAGGCGCCGACTCTATGACTTGTATGATTCAAGAACTACCGATAAAAGGCCGGAATTTCTTGAGTATGTTAAGAACTATTCAAAATCTTTTAAGTTAATGTGTGTCGCTGCTAAAGCCGATTACTTGTCAAAAAAGATCCAGAACTCCAGTAATAAGATTAAAACTGTATGGCAAGTTATCAACAATGAAACTGGGAAAAGTAAGTTAAAAGATGCGCACTTCAGCCTGCGAGTCGATGACACTCTAGTGAGTTCTGACCACGAAGTAGCAGATCATTTTGAGCGGTTTTTTACTAATGTACCCGTCGAGACCACGAAATCTTTGAATTCATCACCAGATGTCGCTGAATCGCTATTGAAAGAAAATGTAACAGAATGTACAGAAATCTTTAGCTTCACTGACGTGACCCCCCATATTATAATTAAAGCATTTAAATCATTAAACTTAAAAAAGACTGAAGATCTTTGGGGCCTTTCAGTAAAAGTATTACATTCCATTGTAGAATCAATCGCACCTTTCTTAGCTGATATTTTCAATAAATGTATTGAAACTGGAGTTTTTCCTAACCTGATGAAACACAGTAAAATCATCCCGTTGTTTAAATCAGGATCAAAAACTGACCCTACCAACTTCAGACCAATCTCAATACTACCAGCATTAAGCAAAGTTTTTGAGAAACTTATTCTTAATCAGCTGATGTCCCATTTTAATCGCAATAAACTACTCAATAGCAATCAGTTCGGGTTCACTAGAGGTCGCTCTACCACTGATGCCGGTGTGGTACTAATTAAACATATTTTTGATGCCTGGGAAGAGGCTCAAGATGCTATTGGAGTGTTCTGTGATCTATCAAAGGCATTCGATTGCGTTAATCACGAGAATTTAATTAGAAAGTTAAGCCATTATGGGATAAGAAACGGTTCCCTTGACCTTGTTACATCGTATCTGTCGGAGAGAACTCAACGGGTAGTCATCAACGGGACTCAATCTGCAGGGACAACGGTTGCTCTTGGAGTTCCTCAAGGATCAATTCTGGGCCCATTTCTGTTTCTAGTTTATATTAATGATTTACCAAACCTTGTAAAAGATAAACATGATATAGTGCTATTCGCAGATGATACGTCGCTTATCTTCAAGGTAGGCCGCAAAGACAAAAACTTTGACGGTATTAATGAGGCACTAGGTACTGTTGTGAACTGGTTTACAGCAAATAATTTGCTTTTAAATTCCAAGAAAACAAAGTGTATCAAATTCACTATGCCTAATGTCAAGCAGGCAAACAATTCTAAGATCAAATTAAAGTCTGATGAAATGGAATTTGTAGATAGAACAGTGTTTTTAGGTGTCACCTTAGATTCAAAACTGCAATGGCATGCGCATATTGCCGCTCTGGCCGGCAAACTTAGTTCTGCGGCCTATGCAGTAAGACGTATTAGACAGTTAACTGACGTTGAGACAGCCAGGCTGGTATATTACAGTTACTTTCATAGTGTTATGTCCTATGGAATCCTGTTGTGGGGAAAAGCGGCTGACATCCAGACCGTCTTCGTGCTACAGAAACGAGCTGTACGCTCCATCTACAAACTTAAGGCCAGAGAATCTCTCAGAGAAAAATTTAAGGAGGCAAATATTCTTACTGTGGCGTGTCAATACATTCTTGAAAATATTATGTATGTTCGAAAAAATATTCAAGAATTCAAACTTAACAGTGATATCCACGACTACAACACTAGAAGTAAACACAAGATTGCAGTGAAGGCCAGTCGTCTCCGGAAGGTTAGCACGTCGTTTGTGGGGAACTGTATACGATTTTATAATAAAATACCCATCGATATAGTTAATTTTCCATTCAGTAAATTTAAGTCTCATATTAAACGTTATTTGTTAAGCCAGGCCTATTATACTGTCAACGATTTCTTAAATGACAAAAATGCTTTTAAGCCAGTGATAGTTAAATCCTGTTAGTTTTAGTATACATATGCTTCACTTAGCAAATTTCCTTGTACAAATAGCTCTGTCGTTGCATTTTATGAAACATGATGCTTTTTCTCGCCGAAGAGTCATTTTAATCTTTGATATTATTAATGTCCGGCAGCCTGAATATGTCATGCTCGCTTAAAGGGCTTTGCTTACGGCGGCGTCGTTGATCGGGTCGCCACCTTCCCTAACAGATGGTCGAGGGAGGCGATGGCTGAGATACGCGTCATACTCGTGATCGGGTGCTGTTTGTGGAGTCCGGTCTGTTCATGCTTGCAAGGGCAACTTTTTATTGTATGTAGATTGACGAGAGACATAATCCTGTTCTGGATTAGTTTTATTGTTATTGACGCTTAGAGACCTTATACATCTCTAACAATATTAAGTTTCCTTATTTTAATTTTAGCGCTTAGAGATCATTTACATCTCTAAGGACTTTTAAATAATTGTTATTAATCGTATTTGGACGCTCAGAGACCATATACATCTCTGAGATATTAAATTAATTTTATGTACTTTTTGTTTATTCGGACAGATCGTATTCAATACGTCCTTAATATTTGTAAATTTATTTTTATATAATTGTTAATCAGTATATTTTTTAATCATTATTATTAAGTAAGATTGTCAGTTTTTTCTTTTTTAAATTGTATAAATTCACGCTTTGACTTGTAAAAGTGCCCTTGTGGCCTATTTGCAGAATAAATATTTGATATTTGATATTTGATATAATAACGTTCAGGCATTTGGTCTTTTACCAAATACTTCATTAAAGCAGAAAATCTTTAGACAATAAATATTTTGTCAAATGAATTGTTCTGACAAAAAGTATTAACTTCTTCTGCTTTCGTCTTCGAGGTTATTTTTTTTATCAAAGAGCGGGAAAATTTTGCTTGCTTGCTTGCTTGCGTAAAATATGTTTTTCCAACTGAAACATTTGACTACTTGAAATTTGGTTAAAGTACTAGTTGGTAAGCGAGTCATTGTCTAACTGTTCACTTGCCAGACATTAGGTTTGTATTATAATTATTTGTCAAGAGTTTATTTGCCAAATAATAATTTGGCAAATATATTTATATAACAATATTAATTTGATATAACAATAGAGACCCGTTCGGATGAAATATATGTGTAATTCAGAGGTTAGTCAGCAATTCCCGACACGACACCCGAACACTGGTGATTCAGTTAGGGCTGGCACGACGTCCGAAATCAGGATTAATGGCCTCTAAATATATTATGATCGCATTCAATGAGAAAATGAACCGAAACAAATACGTTTTTGTAGAAAGTTACACATACCTCACGCTTGTATACGTAATAGGGGTAAGCAGAAGCACATGGAATTGAAATTGTGGTTAAAAGATGGAAATTAAATATGTGATATTGCAGCGTTAGGTTCCTAGCCCGTCGCGTCGCCCACAACACACTTCAATCAGAGCGCGAGATCCACGGGAAGGAAGGGTGGTGCTATAGTAACGGAGTGCTTACGCCAAATCTTATGATTGGGAGCCGAAGCGGACCCCTAGTTCCTGGATACAGCCGGGTAAATATCATCATGATGATTTTGAAACATCATAGCATTTTCCATATACGGGCTGTGGCCTGTAATAGGTGCAATAAATTTAAGGGACGCTTCCTTAGATCATCCGCAGTAACCTCATGTCCCAAAAAAAATATCTTTTTTCAATTGCGAGAAATTTTGATCTAAAGTTATGACCTCCAAGTAATCGATCTTGGCGCCCAGAGATTATAGCGCGGCAGTCAATGCTGATTTTGAGGTTGCTTCATTTTATATCGTCGCATTTTTGGTTTAAAAGAATATTTTTCAGATTTTTTGTGTTTTTTGAATAAATTATTATTAATATCACTCCTGTAGAGTAAAAAAGTACATATAAGCTACATATGCGAAATATAAAATTAAAAAAAAACTTTTTTTTTCAATTAAAATCATTTGGAAATAATTGCTGGAGAGCTCAATAACGTTTAATTTTTTGCTCCTATTACAGGCCACACCCTGTATACATATACATACATACTCGTAACATCCAAGATTCGGGAATAAATATTCGTGCTCTACGTCTTTACCTATATAGTATATACTTTTACTTATACTACGACGGTGGCAAACAAGCTTACAAAATATATACAAGCAAACAAAAATGTATTTTTTAAATATTTATATAAGTAGTTTTCAAGATAGGTATTCATGGAAGTGTGAAAAAAACCTACCATCGTCTACTTATATGACGTCACAAAGCTGAATTGTGACAGTCACAACGCACAAAAAGAACAGCAGTACTCTTTCTTTAGTAAATCCCTATTAATAGTACTTCTGTATGAATTTTTACGCTGTGACGCTTTACTCTCTTTTAGATTGAACAATAGGTATATTTTTTAAATTTAATAGGGATATTTTCGAGTTTGTATTTAAAAATAATATTTAGTCTTTTATCCTCTATTTGATTTCATAGGATAAAAGCCGGCCTGCTGTCGATTGACAACATTTTATTTTTTGGAGCGGGCATTTTTTCGATGAAATCAAATAGAGAATAAAAAGTTAAGTAAAACCACGTTTTTAAATTCTCAAAAATATTCCAATTTCATATAAATAAATAAATTTCAAAGTTCCTCATTCTAAAAGGGAGTAAGTGACAAGTAAGGCGTCACTGCGTAAAAAATCATACAGAAGCACTGTTACTAAGACAGATTTACTAAAGAATGTGAGCTGCTGTTCTTTTTGTGCGCTGTGTCTGGAATATTTTGGGGTTTCTGATTAACAAATTAACGAAATGAGTTAAGATTTTATATTATAACTTAAAAATTTAAAATGTTGTCAATTTATAGAGCCTATATTTGGCCTATATAGGTACTGTGATACGAACCTCGGGCCGCCGCCTTACTTTACAAACATTCGAGTACATTCATACGACCAAGTTAAAAAAAGCTTGTAAAAACCCAATGTCACACGATCAGCTACTTAGTAACTGTATTTCGATACAAACAAACGGAATACAACATCCATATATAGAAAAGAAGAATCTCTCCAAATCGGCTCCAGCTGCCAGCCGACGCGAAGTTAGCTGCGAATCCAAGATGGCCGCGGCTCCAGCCAATCAGAGCGCACGGCTCAGACGCAGCGCGGAGGCGAAACTGGCCTCAAAAATCCCCACTGAGCCGACTCGTTGATCAAATCATCGAGCAGTGCGCCGCGAGAGTCGCGTATAGTGTTAGTTAATTTATTCCATTTCAAGAAATAAATATGAGGGAAATCGTACATCTCCAGGCCGGCCAATGCGGCAACCAGATTGGAGCTAAGGTAATTCACTTTTATATCTAAACTTACGTTTATAACGGTTTTAACGGAGCGGTCATTTACATACAATTAACTAAGCTCTATCTAGTTACAATATATCTCGTGCGAAAGAGAAATGAAGGTTTTTGTGAGATAAGTGTGGGAAATCTGGAGTTCCGTTAGTTTGAATAGTTTGATTTCAAATAGGACAGTTCTAATTTTGAGTTTTTGCGTGTACGTACGCGCGGCTTAGGGTTGTCACCACCCTGTCCGCGAATGACCTTATTTCTTTGCTTAAACAAACAAAATGGTTTTGACCTATTTGAATAGCAGTATAATATATGAGTAAAATTTGTGATAGGTAAGCTATTCAACTAATCAACTATGCATGGTAGGTACTGTTTTGTTACCATTTTTTAGTCATTTCAAATAAAATGTTTTGTGATGCCTTATCTGTGCAAGTGAAGTTTAATTATCGAAAATAGAAAAGTACGGATAAACTAACTATAGAGATAACAAAATAGGTAAATTTAAAACATGCATTTAGTGATTTAATTCCAATGTTCGACCCCTTGGTTCTCAATAGATGACACCTATTGTTCACTCTTATTAACATAAGATTGAAACTGTCCAGTACTGGGACGCTTACCTTAACATACATTTATAGAAATGCTCTCACTTCAACGGAGCTATAACAATAAAATAATTTTATGTATTTGAATATTACCAGGAAATTAAATGTGTAATGCACTTACGGCAATTCGATTATATGTATTTCTAAAACGGGCAATGACTCAACGCTTCGCTTGACGTGTTCGTTATCGCTCGAGGGAATTAAAAAACAACTCGATATACGGCAAAATGAGATAACATTTAATGACATAACATAAAGGTAAACCAGTTTCAGATGTCTCTCGAATGAGGATACACACATGATTACATTACACTTGTTAGCGTAAAAAAATCTAAGTAATGAATTGATAAAAGTTTCTAAATATCTTTCATCGTTAATTAGGGCTCTGTATTATTAACATCCATTTGACAATGTTAGACTATATGTATGTGAAATGAAATATTAATAACTCTGCATTTTTTAACATCACTTACCTACACAAGTTTGAACGGATGTTTTTTAAAATCGGACCTCGGTATGAAATTAGTGTCGCTGTATATAATTATGGAACAATTGCTGCAGTTTTGTAGCGTTTTTTTTTTGACGTATTGTTAGAAGCTAAGCGCTGGTGCTTAAGAAAATGACATGGAAATGAGTTCAAGTCTGGCCATTAGAATGAAATATTATTACAATTTCACTAACGACACTGTTATACCTACTGTTTGCTTAAGTGAATGCTTTTGTCTACGATTTCGTGTGAATAGAATAATTAGTTGAAATGTGTACTCTAAAATTGTTTCTCTTTAAATTTTGGCGCTTTGTGCTTCACAAAATTTTAAAAATAATATTATTTACGGGTCTGACGCAAAGGGTAAATAAACAAATACCGCGTTAGACAAGTAAACATACGCAAACGCATGAATCTTTTAAAAATGATATTTCTTCGCCTGCGTTGACCAAAGATAAACATAAAGTGGGACATATGTCTAATATAAATGCAACAGTAGGTAAGACAATATGGAAATACATGACAAGAGATATAGAACCTTTTTAATGACCTTTACTATGTGAAAGTCTACAGCTAACCCAAACAGGGGCCTAGATTGCATACCTAAGTACTGCTCGGACCTTTCTTTAGCGTCACATTACCCAAGTCAAAAAAAGTCCGTCGCTTACCATCAGGTGAGACTTCTTAGATCAACGATAATGTAATAAAAAAATGAGAGAGCAATTTAAGGTGATGTAACCAACAAATTATCACTTTCGGCAAAAGTGCAGACAGATTATACAAACGTTCATTCACATTGAATGTAATATAGGTCAGCTGCATGCTGGCTAAGTGTTAATTGTTTCAATTGCACACAATTATCGACTTTCGACGGGTGAAACCCGGGTGCAAGCACCATGCAATTTGCTTACCGGCTATTGGCTCGATATCGATCTGCTGATTTACAAATTTCTCTTCTGATTACCAAAGAGTTGTTACTGTGAAAAATAAGTCATACTAGGTTTTAGAGTAGAGCATAGGAGCTTAGTACATATATAAATAAGTACTTTACGTTGCGATACTTTCAGAACGTCAATAATTTTGGATAGGTTTGATTCAGACTTCATCGGAAAAAGAAGAGATAGATATTGCTAACCAGGCTTCTTATTATATACGTATACCTACTTCCGGTAGAGTGAATCGAGGAAATGTTTTTTGTCATCATGATCGGAACGTTTGAAATATAGTTTAGTTTAACCAGTTAGTATGACGTGGACTTCTGAGAACCTCAATTTTACTATACAGCACACTTGAGCATTCTTGCTATATGTAGATGTAATTATGCACGAATACATGTAATTGAAACTACTTATATTTTTAACCGTTCATTTGTTATTGATATGTTATTGAAATATATGGCTTTCACTGATCGTAAATCACATCAAAGCCTATATCAAATTCAAAAAGGCAAGTTAGTTCACAGTTTAAATAATCGATAGTAAAATACATACATTTCCTGTAAAGCAAATCAAAGTTATAAAGATAATAAACCTCGTTTAGTTGATTTATCGTATTAAAAGTGACCACAAAATGTAATTAAGTTCAATTGGGCACGTCTCTGTATAAAGTTTATTAAATCGTCTTATACGTCTCACTCTTTCGCAAGACCTATCTAAATTGAAATCCACTTTAAATTTGATTTTTGTTTAAGGGCAGCTCAATTTTCTAGGCTTATATGTCAATGGAAACTCAAAATTTACAGATAATAGGATAGGTTATACTTTGACGTTCACCAGCTACTTAATTGCATCACAGCAAATAAGTAAAGCCAATTTTTATTCCATTGTATTTTTTGAGCTCAGCTCTCTGTGTCTTAAGTGTTAGTTTTGGGGATAGTGTACATACATTTCGAAAATGAAATTTTCATGATTCCACTCACTTCTCAAGTGTAGACTGACACAAACGGCAGTGCCTTGAAACTCTCTCTAGTAACGAACGCCAGAAATGTAGAATGTGAACAGGTAGTTCAATTTATGAAGTCATTCTACACAAGCAAGTAACACTATATAATAAAAGAGAAACCGTCTATTGAACGGCATAACGGGTCAATCAATAAGCTGCCATGGATTGAATGTCTTATCCGCATTTGTATTTCGGTCGTAACGCTACGGTACAATGATGGATTCCGATTTATTGCCCTTAATTGAACGCCTGTTTCGTTGAACTTTGATGTTGCATTTTACGACTGGCATAGATTCTTACCTGCAGATGTTACGAATTAGGAGTGTGGTATGTAAGAAGCTGAAAGCTATGGTCGAATATAATAAAATTTTACTTTATACAGAATAGATCAATTTTCGATGAATCTTTAGCCTTAAGAGTCCCCCGTACTCTCGACCGAACTCGATTCTCCATACAAACGTAGTTTCGTCCTCATTTTAAAACGCCATGCTAAAATAACATGAAACTTTGTATACACAATAGGATCCGCCATATATAGGTCTAAAATTAGTTTTTGTTGCTAGAAATGGGAATAGAAAAAAAATACAGCGAATTTTTGAATTTTTAAGTCTGGTATGAAAACCTTAATAATCACTGTATTTTTTCTCCATTATAATATCAAGCAACAAAACCTAATTTCCGACCTAGATATACTGGATCCCACTGTGTATACAAAGTTACAAATTATTCCAACAGGCCATTCTAAAATGAGAGCGAAACTACGTTTGTATGGAGAACCGAGCTTACTACGGACTCTTAACACATTCCGCACAGTGCCTTTTTTGTAACTAATAGTGCCTGCCTGGGATTCAGTCTATGTCAATTCCCCTTTCTTTCCCAGGAGGTGGATTTATCAAAGTGGCCAGTAGCGGCAGTAGCCTATGTCTATGATGTCTATCCCTTCGCTTAAGATTCCTAAATGTGAACTTACATAATGATTTAAGTAGTTGAGCCGTAAAAAGGTAACAAAGAGTTACTTTTGTATTAATCATATGTTATTTATTTAATCGTATGGCATTTATTTACGAACCGTGAGATCTTCGAGAAGACAAGTACGGTTGCCAGTTTTTGTTTGCACTTTTAGCACCACCCAGGGGTCATCATATTAGTATTATTAGTATAGAATATAGATGTCTTTATTTTACAAAATAATAATAATATAGGATCATGCATTCAGGCATTGTTTACAGTGAAATGAGCATTGAATAAAATTAAATAACAAAAGGCACTTTCTCATATTATATTCTTAGCATAGCCATGCCTTCACTTTACTAAGAACGTGAATCAGTAATCGTGAGACGCCTTGGAATCTCTTCGCAGAAAAAGATGGCTGTTGCATTCATTTAACACCTACTACAAGCTGTGTCAATACTTTTAGTACGTTCAGTTTACGTAATAGTCATGAGTAAGGCTAAAATCTTGGTAGTATCTTTTGATTAAAAAAAAACGTGCATAAATGTAGCACTCATGTCTACACCATTAGTCACAGTAGGTTGAAATTTTAGCGATTTTAATACTGAACAAAGATCTGTCTGCGTATAGGGTCACGGGTAATTTGAGGACTTGATTGCTCGGAAACAATGGTTAAACACCATGGTGATTCAGCCTGCTTTTCAACTTCGTTGAGCGCTGTATTTGACGCTGTTGAATGTGGTTGTAAAATAGTTTTGATTTTTTAGTCGGATAGATCAGGTTTCTTTTAAGAAATGTTGCTCCTTATCAGCTTGCCAGTTTAGGTGCTAGCTAGATAGCGAAGAGCGTTGAACTCGCGGCCGTTGACCAGAATATAAATAGCGATCGACCGCCATAACACTGAGTACACTCCAAATGCACTTACATGCTTGTATTTTTGTCTCGAGAGATGTTAAGAACCCCGATTCGTTGAGAACATGAATAATTCCGTCATATTTAGTGGTTGCGGCGATGCCATTGTGGCACAGGTGGTACAAAACACCTATTGTAGTATAGTAAGAACAGCGGTTTCCCTCCCAAGCGACGCGCCATTCACATGCCGCTTTCATCATACCTTCTCTTATCTAGTTACAACTAAGAAAGCAGCCTTTCGCGCTATCGACCAGCCGCATATCGCCTTTCACTTTTTGTTATTACTTAAAAATCATCAGTCATGTTTTGAAAGTCGATATTTTTAGACACTTTGTAATGAAAGCAATTTCATAAATTTGTCGAATTTATTATCAAAACACCCATTATAACTGTCTAGGAACTTATAAAGATGACGTCTCATTCCTCAAAAGCTGAATGACAAATTTTTAATGTTATTCATCGAATTATAGCCCTGAACCAAAAAGTCAGCCTCCGCGTTAGTCAGTTCTCCTTATAAGGCGTTGTCAGAGTCGCTCGCCTTAGCACACACCTACTGCAGGATGACATCATAGCCATCGGCCCGATGAATGTTAATGCTCTTCGAACAGTTGCTATGCCCCGACTTAAGACAGGCTTTTTTCTGCCACGAATTTCTACAATATTTTGTCTGGCCATTATGCAAGGCTCACTTCAAGAAATTTACGTCACTCATTTTCACTTGTTTTGTTTTGACAAATGTTATCCTTGACGACGTCGTGCTATATTGTTTTTTCAATTGAAGCGAACATATGGCCTGCTGAAATCAGGCCACGGTCTTAAAGGAATCGAAAACTAGTAACATTCGAATGCTAATGACTTGAACGAGGCAAGACATTCTCTACTTATATGGAGGGATAAGCCCAATACGGAGGACCCGTGGGCGTCGCCCGGCGACGAGGCGCGCTATAACTCAGACCATTGTCTTGCGTAATCGTGTGTACTGAAGTCATTAAAGATGTATCCTGTCGGCCATTTACGCGGTTCATTGAGCTTTATTGCAGTTGACAGCCGAGAGCCATTGTCTAACTTCCACTTTCAAACTGAACGGAACAAATATTAACGGAGGCTGAGTACATAGCTCTCCCGAGGTATGGTTTACTCGACACGCAACCGGTTCGAAAGTAGCAATGAGCCGAGACGCACTTACGATGCCCCACGACGGCGCAGAGCTTTCGTGAAGGCATTTTAATTGACTGCATTCCGTGTAGCGCCCTATTCCACAACTAACGGACTGTCTCTCTCTTTCACAGTTCTGGGAGATCATCTCGGACGAGCACGGCATCGACCCCACCGGCGCCTACCATGGCGACTCGGACCTGCAGCTGGAGCGCATTAACGTGTACTACAATGAGGCTTCCGGCGGCAAGTACGTGCCCCGCGCTATCCTCGTGGACCTGGAGCCCGGCACCATGGACTCGGTGCGCTCCGGACCCTTCGGACAGATCTTCCGACCAGACAACTTCGTGTTCGGACAGTCTGGCGCCGGCAACAACTGGGCCAAGGGTCACTACACCGAGGGCGCTGAACTCGTCGACTCAGTTCTTGACGTAGTACGCAAAGAATCGGAGTCGTGCGATTGCCTACAAGGCTTCCAGCTCACACATTCCCTCGGTGGTGGTACCGGATCCGGGATGGGTACACTCCTCATCTCCAAAATCCGTGAAGAGTACCCCGACAGAATCATGAACACATACTCCGTCGTCCCCTCGCCCAAAGTATCAGACACCGTCGTGGAACCCTACAACGCGACTCTCTCAGTCCATCAGCTCGTTGAAAACACAGACGAAACCTACTGCATCGATAACGAGGCTCTCTACGACATCTGCTTCCGCACGCTCAAACTGTCCACCCCCACATACGGTGATCTCAACCATTTAGTGTCCCTCACAATGTCCGGTGTCACAACCTGCCTCAGATTCCCTGGTCAACTGAACGCTGATCTCAGAAAGTTGGCTGTCAACATGGTTCCTTTCCCACGTCTCCATTTCTTCATGCCCGGTTTCGCTCCCCTCACCTCCCGCGGAAGCAGACAGTACCGCGCCCTGACCGTGCCCGAGCTGACGCAGCAGATGTTCGACGCCAAGAACATGATGGCGGCGTGCGACCCCCGCCACGGCCGCTACCTCACCGTGGCCGCCATCTTCCGCGGTCGCATGTCCATGAAGGAAGTCGACGAGCAGATGCTCAATATCCAGAACAAGAACTCGTCCTACTTCGTGGAATGGATCCCCAACAACGTGAAGACCGCTGTGTGCGACATCCCGCCCCGCGGTCTCAAGATGGCCGCCACCTTCATCGGCAACTCGACCGCGATCCAGGAGTTGTTCAAGCGTATCTCGGAGCAGTTCACGGCTATGTTCAGGCGCAAGGCTTTCTTGCATTGGTACACCGGCGAGGGCATGGACGAGATGGAGTTCACGGAGGCCGAGAGCAACATGAACGACCTGGTGTCCGAGTACCAGCAGTACCAGGAGGCCACGGCCGACGAGGACGCAGAGTTCGATGAGGAGCAGGAGCAGGAGATCGAGGACCACCACTAGACGTAGGCGGGCTCGTTGCTCGCGACAAAGTACATGCCATTATAGCTTGCGTTACTTTTTGTGTAACATTAATGATTCCTATACTGTTTATTGAAAAACCTGCTTTCTAACTTTTAACAGAATGCACGTTTTAACAAAACCCCGGTCATGACATGCTTGAATGTTTGCGTTATCTGTATTGGTACAATACATTCCTGACTTTACCAAGAGTAAGATCTGAAACTAGTAAAGGCTGATCTATTTCTTTTAGACATCTTTATGTATTAGTTTGGACTCCGTCCTCGGTGTTCAAACGTGATGAATGAAGGCTTCAATAACCGAAGTTTTATGATAAAAATTAGTTTGATCAATAATTTAATGTATATAATAAAGATTTTTATTTATTAACACGTCTCTTCTTGACCTTGCCCTTTAGGAGTCTTAATTAATACACTAGTATTAAAAATAAAGTCGCATAACTCATTCGATAGACTGGTTATACGACTCATATCTACTTACGCAATCTTTAAGAGAACGAGACAATATTATGCATGAAAATAAACATATATATGACACATATTACCCGAGTCTTGTAAGTATGTCACGGCTATATAAGGAAGTAAATTGAAGTCTTTACTACAAGACTACCAGAGTGAATCACAAGGAATAGGCTATAAAAAGATAAGTAGGTATAGGTACCGAGAAATTCGCAAACCAAAGGAGTAAAATAAAATTATCGTGTCGCGTTTTTTCTTTTTCTTTCACGTATTTTTAATCAGGGCTTGTAACCGGTTAACTTCTCCGTACAAAAAACCGGTTAGAAATTTCGTTCTTTCGTTTACTATTTCATGTTTAATCAGGCAATCTAAAAATACACAGTCATAACCTAAATACATTATACAGACCTAGATAAAGAGCATAAACTAATTCAAATTATTTGGCTATTTCGGGGTTTTTGAGATTAACCGGTTACAACCCCTGTTTTTAATATCAACATGAAATTTTGTTAAATATTACGTTGCCTAAACATTGGAGGCACGTTGATTTGAACATGGGTTTTTTACACTACTACTTATTTTGACTCGCTTATCCGAGCCTGACATCACTTACCTTGATTCTATATTTAGAAATGCACTTATATGACACGACCAGCGTACGTAGAACTCCGGACGCAATGCGTGACCTCAGAATTCCAAGCAATTTATCCATCAGCAGACGCCAGAAGGGTCTTTGTTGACCGGTGATACAGTTTTCCTGATAACGACATGATGTCAGAAGTCTGCAAACAAGACTTATGTCACCTCAATTGAACATTGTCCAAACATATTGATGACACCACGCTTGGTTAGAATGACTGCTGTGTAGGCTACGTTCCAGATTATTGGGTCACCTTGTTTGATAGTAAACAAGTGACAGCTGTCTGGTTATGCATTTTAGTATTCATGCGCATAAATATAAATAACACCGCAAAATGAGGTGTCCTGTCCTCGTTAGTTACTAATTAAATAGTTGCTAGTCTGAGTAAATGAGTAGGTATAACCATAAAGAGTAATCCCATCAAAAACATAAATGTGAAAATGGCAGCCAAGTTCACCGACAAAAGAATAGAAAACTAAATGAGCGCCAAGTTCCGTAGATTATCTGAAATGTTGCCAAGTTTGGCACTAGATTGTTTACAGTATTACAGTAAAACTAATTTACTGTGGCGTGGCTTAATGCATTTTGAGCCTTTATTTGGCAGTTTTCTACGTAGTATGTTATGTTATAATACCATAAAAGCTGTTGGATATTTAAGAAAACTGCCAAGTTAAAGCTCAAAATGCATATTTTCACATTTATGTTTTTGATGGGATATCATTACTTTTTGTCAAACTTATCCAATGGCGCTTTCCCAGAGCGAATTCACGAGTTACTATACAAAATACCCAAACCGCTATAGGTGCACCTAAAATATTTCAAGATTTCCCTCGATTTCTCCAGGACCCTATGATCAGATTCTGACCCGATGACAATGAGACCACCCCGAAAGTATATATTTAAGGTTAATAAATGACGGAGTTCTGAGGTAACTAGCATATATAATAATAATAATAAAAACAATATTAAAATCACTGTTTTCTGATTTTTTCTGGTGTACACACATAATTACCAAGCTGTATGCCAAATTTGTTGTGTGTGACGTGGTCGCTTACTATGGGCCTCATAAGGCTCAAAGTCACCCAAAGAGCAATGGAGAGAGCTATGTTAGGAGTTTCTCTGCGTGATCGCATCAGGAATGAGGCCATCCACAGCAGAACCAAAGTGACCGATATAGCCTTCCGAATTGCTAAACTTAAGTGGCAGTGGGCGGGGCACATAGCACGTAGAACCGATGGCCGTTGGGGCGGAAAGGTTCTCGAGTGGCGACCACGTACCGGAAGGCGTAGCGTGGGCAGGCCCCCCACACGGTGGACCGATGACCTGGTGAAGGTCGCGGGTGTCCGCTGGATGCGGGTGGCGCAGGACCGGTCATTGTGGAAGTCTTTGGGGGAGGCCTATGTCCAGCAGTGGACGTCTTTCGGCTGACATGATGATGATGATGATGATGCCAAATTTCAGCTTTCTAGGTCATCTGGAAGTGGGTTAGGTTTTTGATTACTAGTCAGTGGTAAAAATGCCGTTTTTTGGAATTTAATATCTCAATAACCATTAAACCTATATTTATGAAATTAGGGGTTCTAGTTGTTCTAAAAGATCTTAATATATGTACCAAATTTCATGTTTGTATGTTAGATAGATTTGGAGTTATTGGGGGGTCAAAAGTGGCTCCAAACGGTTCGTGTAATATAATACACGGCTGCTCTCCGCCAGTTCCTGGGGTGAACTCCAGCCAGGACACGCTGCCGCGTGTATAGATGAATAATGACAATGTGTTACCTATGTTATTGAAGTTAATATGTACTATGTAATTTACGTGGGGTTAAGGTTAAGGGATCAAATCATTTGTAATCGTAAGCTGTGTTCATTAAATTCTGATTATATGGTAAGTTTAATATGTTGGTATGGGATAAATTCTGATTATATGGTAAGTTTAATATGTTGGTATGGGATAAATTCTGATTATATGGTAAGTTTAATATGTTGGTATGGGATAAATTCTGATTATATGGTAAGTTTAATATGTTGGTATGGGATAAATTCTGATTATATGGTAAGTTTAATATGTTGGTATGGGATAAAAAGTTACCGGCGCCGTATTTAATGTTGATCGGTCAACCCGCCTTTAGACATGTCATGACAGTAATTTAAAGATTAAGTTTTGTAGAGCACACCACACCATATACGTATGCAAAGCGTAACGAGTGCTGACCAAAATCAATCTTCAATTCAGTTACCTTTAACTACATAAAACCAAGATAGTAACTATTGGCAATCCATGGCACCTAAGCTAGGTAGTTACTAAATGAAAATCAATTAAATAAACGAGAAAATATGCTTTCTGTCCATCTAGGTCGCAAACCGGCACACTAAATTAGCTGGTCACTATTGAGTAATTATATTACATTAAAATATTAAAATCAGTACAATATATATATAAAATAATATTTTTTCTCGTACCGTTCGCAGAAATCGTATTTAAGTTACCAAGCGTTTGACAACCCTATTCAAATGTTACTTACTTCAACAAGGCCGCCATTGCCGAAAAATAACAATATTTTAAAAACAACTGCTTACTTTAAAGTTAATAGCAAATACAACCATATTGTGAGAAGTATAAGGTTCAAATCAGATATGTTTATGATGAGACTGCAGTCCATATGGAATTCGAAATTAAAATGGAGTTGAATATAAAATTAAAAAGTTTACGTTTATTGTCAATTTTGCTTTGCTTTCTTTGTACCGTTCGGTTAGGTATGTACTCGTATTTATTTTATTGTACAGGCAATAAAATAAATATGTATCGAATTAGTCCTTTGGTGTATCGCCTTCGCAAGAGCCTTGGGGGTGAAAGTTTTTGAGTAAGTTGTATGCCTAAGGCATGCAAATATCCCGGGAATTGTATGAAATTACAAATCGGGACCGAGACTGCAAATCCTAATATATGTAAGTACCTATATATTTCCAGTTGACTGTAGGTATTACAGTCGAGGAATTTGATTTATGGGCCACTTCGTACCTACGTACCCAGCAATGAAATTCCTTAGTCAAAGTGAAGCCCTTTATGAAAGCTTTTCCCCATAAAAATACAACCCAGTCATTTTATCTTCGGCAAAGAGAGCATTCAGTTAAATTCAGGAAATACTGCGCTTATGAGGAAGAGCTTTATATCAGTGACCCCGAAATTATTCAATAAACTTCCTGAGGCACTCAAAATAAAATCTTTTATTAGTTTTAAATATTTATTGATATATAGATAAATGCTATTATAGTGTAAATGACTATTTAAATGATATTGACATTTGCCTATAACTTGTATTTCATTTGTGTAATAATTTTGATTTTTGTAATTTCATATTATTAAATTTAATAATCGGACAACAATTATATAATTTCTTACGCCATAAGGCACAGCATAGCTGTACTGTACATACTCAATTGTCAACTTTATCCACCTATGTCTGACGAAATAAATGAATTTGTATTTGTATTTGAAGCTGCTAGAGATACGAACAAGGTACGAAGTCGCCCAGAAATAAAATTCTTCGATTGTACAGTCGACGTCAAAAATATGTTTACACTTCTGCACCTTATCCCATTGTGACAAGACGAAAAATGTAAACATATCTTTGATGTCGACTGTACAAGTTTATGTTAGTACTTATTGTACTTACGAATGTAAAAAGTAATTTCAGATGAATTGAGTTTATTTTAGTTAGTCATGTCATGTTGCCATGTCGTTCTCAAGATTGATTGAGCAGAAAATATTTTTGCGGATGAATCAGTCTCCAAGAATGGCCAACCTCGGCAAGCCTGCGGGACGCAGTTATATGGTACATTGAGAATATTGATATGGATTCATACCATATTCATTTAATGCATCTGACATGCCTTTTACATGGTGATTATTATCACGCGATACACTCATATCACCATACGTATCTCGTAAATATTGATGAATATAGAAGCAAAAGCCAAACAATAATGAAAATCGCGATAATATTGACTTTCCAGTATGCGTGTAAAAGCTCGTTTAATACGAGGACGTCCAGTAAAAACTATGTGTGACTGTTTTTATTTCAGTAGCTGTTCGGTGAAAGAAAATATAGTGAGGAAACCCGTTTAATCTCGTACTAACAACTAGTTTTCCATTTGGGTTGGAAGGTCAGATGACAGTCGATTTCATAAAACTAGAGCCTACGCCATATATTAGGTGGCAAAGCGAACTCCTTTAGGATACATTGCAGCCGGCAAACGCGAGGAGGATTGTGATGAGCTGTATCGATTTTCATTGCTTTTGTCTTGAGCGTAGATCGTCCTATTTTTTTTTATACCACGTCGGTGGCAAACAAGCTGACAGCCCACCTGATGGCAAGTGGTCACCGTCGGCTATGGACGCTTGCAACACCAGAGGCGTCACTCGCGCGTTGCCGACCAGTAAGAAACCGTTGCACGCCTTTTTGGAATTCTCTGCCGGCGTATGTATTTCCGGGTTCATATAACCTAGACCTTTTTAAGGCACGAGTGAATAGGCATCTTCTGGGTGAGCTCCATTCATCGTCGGCCTCATCTTTGCCCCCCGGCTAGATGCTGGCCAAGAGCAATCCCATTTTTAATTATAAAAAAAAGAAGAATCCCTTTGCGTTATTATTATACCCCGTTATTTTTAAGATTTAGCCCACGTTTCTTCGTTTTCCTAGGATATCAGAGGATAACATTGAACTAATTTCACTTATTTCAGTAACTTATTACGTTTCAAAGATAACACACCGGATATGTTTCCGTTTCAAGATGGTTTCCTTGAAATCGCATGCCGGATATCGCACGATATTTCTAATCTTAAAAAAACGGGGTATAGTTCCACTCCTATTGCTATACTACCAACACTCAACACTACTTGCTATACTTAGGTACAGTCGCCTGCGTTCGCGGTGTTCCACCCTTAGGGCGATAATCGCTTGAACTTATTACAGGCCTTATGCGACAAGACAAAAACATTATATAATAAAAAAAAAATATTTGGGGGACAATCTTACACAAATCGACCTAGTCCCAAACTAAGCAAAGCTTGTACTATGGGTACTAGACGACGATATACATACTTATATAGATAAATACATACTTAAATACATAGAAAACATGTAAGACCCAAAAACAAACATCCGTGTATAATGCACAAATAATTGCCCTGGCCGGGATTCGAACCCGGGACCTCTAGCTTCGGAGGCAGTGTCACTACAACTAGGCTAAACAGGTCGTCAAACCAATTAACCATCGGGTGGCACTTGCAAATGGAGGTGTTGTGTTCCTGGTGGTGGGGTTCCTCTGTTGAGAGCGAGGAACCTGCTTATCTCAACACAACGAGTCCTCAAGTCAATAAAGGGTCGGCAACGTGCTCGTGATTATTTCCAGAGTCGCAAGCGTCCGTGTCTGCTTTCCATCAGGAGGAATGCTCAAAACTGCTCTTATTTACCCTTAACTTGGCAACGTCCCCTGGGTTTCCCACACTCTTTGACCGTCTTTTTGTATTTTTTTCTTGAAGCCAGTATGAGTATGACTATTCAGCGTCACCGAGGTTAGAATTAGGGACATTCTCTATTTCTTGCCAAGTTAAGGGTAGGAGTCCCCAGTACGCTCGGCTGAACTCGATTCTCCATACAAACGTAGTTTCGTTCTCATTTTTAAACGCCTTGCTAAAATAACATGGAACTTTGTATACATAATGGGAGCCACCATATCTTGGTCGGAAATTAGTTTCCGTTGCTAGAAATTGTAATAGAAAAAAAAAATACAACGTGTTTTTGAGTTTTTTACGTCTTGTATGATGATAACCTTAATAGTATTTTTGTATTTTTTCTCCATTACAATTTCAAGCAACAGAAACTAATTTCCGACTTAGATATGCCGGATCCCATTGTGTATAGAATGTTTCATGTTATTCTAGCGTGGTGTTTTAAAATGAGAGCGAAACTACGTTTGTATGGAGAACCGAGCTTCCTGCGGACTCATTATCTGCAGGCTCTGCAGCGGGCCGCAGTTGTAAAAACCGCATTTTCCGGGCGCGGCGCCGGCGGTCAACACACTCGGACTCGAGTCCGCCGCAGTCAGTCGATACTGCCCAGCCTTTAAAACCTATCTGTAAAGTAGACTTTCTTAGATTTATTCTCATAATGAGACATAAGTAGATCACTTCCATGAGAATGTGGTTATTAGACAAAGGGTATGATTTTATCAATTACCTAATAAATGCCTTTTCAGCGACCTAATAAATGATATTTGTTCCTAAAATGGAAGATCTATCACCTAAATTGAATCACCAAATAATATTAAAACGCTTACCTAAATATCAATTAATAATTACTTGGAAATAATAACAGTAATCAAATAATTATATGGGGATTCAAAATAATAAAAGTGTCACTAAAATTGAATCATCAAACAATTTAAAAATGTTTACCTAAAAATTTTTTTTTAATCACTGGAAAATTATATTAATTATCAAATAATTCAACTGAAATTAGACAATACACAATTAGTAAAAATAAAATTACCAGAGGTTTTATAATATGTACTTTATTAAATCAAACATTGGTCACAGTATAGCAAAGGTGGCCCATTTTTAGGACTTATATTTATTTACGCTCTTTTATAAAATACCCTTTGTGGGTATGATTTTATCAATTACCTAATAAATGCCTTTTCAGCGACCTAATAAATGATATTTGTTCCTAAAATGGAAGATCTATCACCTAAATTGAATCACCAAATAATATTAAAACGCTTACCTAAATATCAATTAATAATTACTTGGAAATAATAACAGTAATCAAATAATTATATGGGGATTCAAAATAATAAAAGTGTCACTAAAATTGAATCATCAAACAATTTAAAAATGTTTACCTAAAAATTTTTTTTTAATCACTGGAAAATTATATTAATTATCAAATAATTCAACTGAAATTAGACAATACACAATTAGTAAAAATAAAATTACCAGAGGTTTTATAATATGTACTTTATTAAATCAAACATTGGTCACAGTATAGCAAAGGTGGCCCATTTTTAGGACTTATATTTATTTACGCTCTTTTATAAAAAAAAATAACCACCGCCATCCGAGTCAGATCGGCCACGATAAGTTTTAGATGACTGATCTTATATTCAGGCTATAGAAAAAAGTGATCAAACTATAATTAAAAATACTATTGTTACATTAATCCGAAGATTCTTATTTAGAGACAGTTTTTATTAATATGATGACTAATATATTTCACGGGGATAGATATTATAATTAGGGTATTGCAGATTAGTAACACATCTAAACCTCGGTGACAGAAAATATTGTACCCTTAGACAAATATGTACATACAGTCCCCATCGTGAACACTTCACGTCTAGTCGTAGGTATTCCGAGTTTTTACGGGAACGGATCATTCAAGAATCATTCACTACGTAAATTATTATTATTTATTAGGCGACTTCCTGACTTGGCGGGGCGGGCAGCCATATGTCATTGGTATTTTGCTCTTTGACGTAAGCTTGCTTACTGATGTGAGATTTCCTCACTTCACGAAATACTGTCAGTATTACGTTTGCGCAGTTGTAATACCATGCGCAGAAGCGGGCCAGTACTGCATTGGTATCGGTTGACACTGACAGCTGACAGTTTTCTCATATCGTACCGCCCCCGCATCGACAAGTCAGGCAGGCGCCTTAGGAAGGCAGGAAAGTAAGTAATGAGAACAAAATAATGCATGATTTTCGTTAGGATGTTTACTCACCCGACACATTTTTAGGGTTCCGTACCACGAAAGGAAAAAACGGAACCCTTATAGGATCACGTTGTTGTCCGTCCGTCCGTCCGTCTGCCTGTCAAGAACCTTTTTCTCAGGAACGCGTGGAGGTCTCAAGCTGGAATTTATATCAAATACTCAGGTCTACTTTCCGTTGGAGCTGTAAAATCAAACTTCTAAGCCTTCACAATCAAAAGATACAGCCGTTTATGCCGCAAATTTCCGCAAATTTTCGACACTCGCAAGGGAATCAAAACCTACAGCCACAGAATAAGTAATAGTACATCTACAGGGTACTTCCCGTAAATTCAGAATCTTGGTACGAAGCAACGTCTTATAGCACAGATAAAGGAAAAATTGCGAAAACCGTAAATCTTAAGTTACAGCATATCATAAAAATATTTTTTACGGAACTTTCGGTGCGCGAGTCCGACTCACACTTGGCCTGTTTTTTGCTTAGTTTATAATAATTAATTAGAAATTTAGTTTAAAAATTATAATAGTAATTTCTTGTAATAACTATGTACAATGGTGGAAATTAAGTTAACGGCCTGTACTGATTGGCTCTGAGAGCATAGCGTTTTTTAAAATTTCACAATTTTATAAAAATCATATGTAACGAAGACCTCGTTTCACTCGGTCAGTTGTTGCATTTTGTAAAGTGATACATAGTTATTACAGGTATTCATTTTCTGACCTGGGTACACCTACACTTTAGTATGTAACTACCTGTGTAGGCTGACTAGTATCCTGTAGACCTTCTCCAATCCAAACTAAGACCTTGACGACTTGCAAAACTATGTTCCGTCTGTGGTTCCGTGCACCTACACGCCTAAAACAATGGTAATACTAGTTACTAAGTACAATAATGTGTTAATTCAGGCGGACAATTTTTAGTACATACTTACTTAAAAAGAATTTTCGAAATCGGTTTAATTAATCATCATCATATCAGCCGTTTTATTAATGGTCTCGGACTAATCGGTGAACCTACATTAAATAATTTATACCCAAATGAAACCGCATACGCGTGCCTATTATATTTATTATCGTATGGCATTTATTTACGAACCGTGAGATCTTCGAGAAGACAAGTACGGTTGCCAGTTTTTGTTGCACTTTTAGCACCACCCAGGGGTCACGTGTAGGGTAACGGTGGGTACTCCCTACGGACGTCGTGCAACTTCGCCCCCCTTTGTCAAGTGAGTGGGCAACTTGACTCTGTTAGAAGTTCTGAAGCCGCCCGAAGGCCTCTAACTTGGCTTAACGACTGCTGTCGTAGACAGCAGCCGGGATCAACGGCTTAACGTGCATTCCAAAGCACGAGAGCGCTCAGATAGTAACCACTCAAAGCGGTCACCCATCCAAGAACTGACCTGCGCCCACATTGCTTAACCTCGCATACCGCGGTAGGAGAGTGCCGCTGGGCCACGAGCGCGTGCCTATCAAATTTGAGGAGTTCCCTCGATTCCTCCTGGATCCCACCATCAGACCTTCTCCAAATTTATATGGGACCAACTTGGAGGTACCTGCTTTGAAACAAAAAATAATTTCAAATTAAAGGGAAATATTGAAAAATTTAATGCTCCGAGCAGGATTGGAACCTGCGACATCTGGCATACGCGGCCAATCGCTCTAGCCTCTGAGCTATCGGAACAACCAAGCTCGTAACCCTCCCTCCCCTGAATTCCTCCGTCCCTTTAATTTGAAATTTGGATTTTCGTTAGCAGCGTTAATGCTTGATACAAAATTAATTCAAAAAATAATTATTAAAATCGGCCAACGCGGTCAAGAGTTATGGGGGAACATACATAAAAAAACAAACATGCAGACGAACGGAGAACCTCCAACGCCTTCGAAGTCGGTTAAAAATATATTCCGATTTCCGACGAATACAGAACCTTCTCCTTTTTTGAAGACTGTTGAAAAACATGTGAATTGGTGCTATATGGCCGACATAAATTAAAAAATAGGGGGGTAAATTGGAGGTAAAACAGAAAATAAAAATACCCGTTCCTAAAGTGTATCGTGTGATTCAAATAAAAAGGGCTTGTTGTAAGCATTTCAAAAATATTTAATATAATATCTGCACTTTAAATGTCAGGAATAGAAGCATGTATTGTATCTTAGTCCGTTTAAAAAGCGACTTTATTTTCCAAGCAAGAAAGTTCGAAATCTAATGGCAGTTCTTTTAAAAGTCGGACATTTTACATAATTGCCACTATACGCTATATGACTATTTTTTTGGTGCCATTTGAACCAGGTTTTACCCGGCTGCGCCAGGAGGGTTATGTTTTTTAGAGACTATCAAATGTCTGTATGGGAGCAATTAGAGTACAGTAAAGGGCAAAAATTAGGGACAAACCTACCTGCACTCTAGGGCGTGAATTACACTGAGACGGCATAAGGCATAAGGCGCGGCGCAGGCGTGGCACAGATACGGCACGGACGCGATTAAAGTTATACAGAAGCGGCGAAGAGACGGTACGATGCGTCATTATACAGGCTGATTTTGTTGCGATAGCATGTCTTCCTCTTCAGAAGGCGAAGATGCGCTTGCTTTGCTGCAACTCATTAATGTACACACAGAAGATATTGGGTCCACCCTGTGTGGAAATTGTCAGAAAAACATAGATATGTTAAAATAATGGAAAAATTACATGAATATCCTGATCGTTTTCGTACAGTGTATAAAATGTCACAAGAATGTTTCCAAATTATACTGTCGAAAGTAAACCACGGTCTTCAGAAGCAGCATAAAAATTGGAGAGAACCAGTCTCTCCATATTTTATCCTCAACATTTCTATTACTTTACTCCGGCCTGGTATAGTCGTAAAGAGTTGGATATTGTTCAACTATCTCGCAGAATTTCTATATTATATTTAATATCGTTACGCATTTTTGATGTTGATAAATTTATACGGCTCATACTGTATAACAAGCGACGTCCTCCTCGCGCGGCGCTGAAATCGTCGAAGAAGCGGAAACGGCGTGGCAAAGGCGCGGCACAGGCGTGGCGAAGGTACGGCGCAGGCACGATGCCGCTTCAAACGTTCAAACGTTTTCATACAAAATGTAGGAAGGCAACGTGCCGGTAAATTACACAGAAGCGGCGCGGCGCCGTATCTGTGCCGTGCCTGCGCCTCGCCTTACGCTGTCACAGTGGAAATCACGCCTAGCGGCCCCCAAAACGGCGCCCACAAATTGACATTTGGTTATGACGTCACACTCAAGTTATCGAGCCACGGAACAGATACAGAAATAAACAGTTTTTATTGTTCTCTGTATCGAAACAATAGGTTTAAGGGAAACAAATGTTTTTGCTGTTTTAGTCGAGAAATACTGCGTTAAGGTACTTACAACTTTACAAGGTTGTGATACAATTTATTCTATATTTTTTAACCCCCGACCACAGAATAAGTACAAGAGACCCCGACGCAAAAAGAGAGGGGTGTTATAAGTTTAACGTGTCTGTCTGTGTATCTGTCTCTGGTATCGTAGCTCCCAAACGGATGAACCAATTTTCGTTAAGTTTTTTTTGTGTCATAGATAATTTTATCCCGAGTGTTCTTAGCCATGTTTCATGAAAATCTGTTTAGCCGTTTATGAGATATTGAGCTTTGAAATGAAAATATCCTGGGTTTTTTGTACATAAGGATTCTATAGGAACCTTTAATTTGTCTTTAGGCTACAAGGGGAAAAAAAAACATTTTTTATAATAATTTAATAATCTCTATGATTTTGTTTTTTTTTTTAATTTACAATTATTGTGATAATTAATGGTTTTGTATCCATAGAGTGGCACCATGTTATACATTTTCACAAGTGGCAAATACTTGTACCCAATTATAGACTTAAGCGTCCGCAGTAAGCTCGGTTCTCCACACAAACGTGGTTTTGCTCTCATTTTAAAAAGCTATGCTAGAATAACATGAAACTTTGTATACATAATGGGATCCGGCATATCTAAGACGGAAATTAGTTTCTGTTGCTTGAAATTATAATGGAGAAAAAATACAGCGATTATTAAGGTTTTCATACAAGACGTAAAAACTCGCTGTATTTTTTTTCTATAACAATTTCTAGCAACAGAAACTAATTTCCGACCTAGATATGGCGGCTCCTATTGTGTATACAAAGTTTCATGTTATTTCAGAAAGGCATTTTTAAAATGTGAGCGAAACTACGTTTGTATGGAGAATCGAGTTCAGCCGAGCGTACTGGGGACTCGAGTATAAAGGCCCGACTATACAGTAGCCAACTGGGACGAGGACGAGGTCATAGATACAGCATCTTTAACACCGGGCCGACGCAAAAGAGCGGTGTTATAAAGTTTAACAGTTGTATATAATACAGGGTGTTCGGCAGATAGATGGACATACGTATATAGGGGATAGATGAGGTCATCTGCTACATGTTCAAGCACAAAAAAATTACTTAAAAAAATTATAAAACGGGCAATATTTTTATTTTGAGTAATTGAGGTTATAAATCTTGAAATGATTTGAAAAAGAGTAGACGGAAGATAAAAAAATCGTTCAAAAATCATCTTGGGCCCAAGTCAATTTATTTGTGCTTGACCACGTAGCAGATGACCTCATCTATCCACTATATACGTATGTACATCCATCTACCAAACATCCTGTATATTCATATTCATATTCATATTTATTAATAATAATTCATATTACATGTCAATATTCAAAGTATTTTTTTTCCATCCGTACAATAAAAAGAACATAAAAATTTACAACATATTGTAAGTAATTGTACAGTCAACCATTCTATCTTGGAATAAATTCACTAAAGCTGTAGAAAGTGTGCTCGATAAGCCATGCCTTTAGTCGCGATTTAAAACTGGCCATCGAAGGTGCCTCTAAAATTTGTGCCGGCAATCGGTTGTACACTCTTGGTCCCATGACATGGGTGAGTTTGCTAGATTTCGCTAGTTTATGCTTAACTCCCACAAGTCTCTGAGCGTTACGTAGGTTACGACCGTGTATATCTGCTCCCCTCGCGTATTCGTGCAAATGACACCGCACGTATGTAGCCACCTGAAATATCACTAACGAAGGCAGAGTGAGTATCCCAAGGGACCGGTATATAACCACATACACGTGCTAGTGTGTCCTGGTTGCTGACCCCTGACTGTGAATACCACATATGGCCCTATCTACATAGATACCTGTATAGTTAATAACTACATAATTATATGGAGCGATTAGTCTGTATCTGAAGGCGTTGCTACATGGACATAACAGTTCCTATTCAAATTCCCTAACTCCGCTTCAAAAATGGCGTCATTGATTATCTTTTTGACAAAAATCCTTTGCGATGACGGCAAACTTTCTAACTTGTGTGCCACGTATCGTCCAAATGCTTCATGGCTTACTGATCTTTCTTCTCTTGATTGTTTTCGTTTGCGTTTGGTCTGACGTTTGAAACTTTTTGTTGTGAATGTGACTACTGAAGTCTCTTCTGGTTCCAATTTGCCGTTTGGTGCGCTGTTGCTGAATGATACAGAAGGCCGGTGAGAAGTGATAGAGACTAATTCGGTGTCAGTATCAACCTGCAAAGAATAGTATCGATTAAAACTATGAAAATGTACCTAAACTTCAATTAAAATAAGTCCACACTCAACAACAGTGAAAATAATGTCATCCACAAGGTGCCATTTTTGCTGCGCAGCGTGTCAATAGCCTGAAAAGCCCGAATTTAACGCGCGGTGTCGCAAATACCAATGCGTAGTTCTCTGCTGTTATTCACGATCATGCCAGCTCAAGTAAGAATTTATCTGTTTCAATTTCATGGCTTGGTTATGGTTATACGGATACACATACAAACCTGGGCCACCGGAGATGACGCATTTTCACTAGACTTCTCTTCTGATTCCCGAGTCTCCTGGCCATCCACAAAGTCCATAAACTTGTAGTACCACAGCTTTGGCACATACACTTCTCCACCTGCGTCTATGGATTGTTTGGCTTTCGCCATCTCTTTGCGTCGCGAGCCGCGCATGGAGTTTATTTTTTGTGTGACCATTTCTCTTGTTGCTTCTGGTTCAACCTGCATTTACAGATTAGTAAAGGCCTGATTTTTTCAAATATTGTCTAACGTAGAAGTGGATATTAAAAAATAGGGCTATTTGACGGTAAAACATCCCTATTTTTTTCCACTCGTGAAAAAGGGCGAAAACTTAGTCAGTCATAATTTATCCATTACTATCTGGTGCCCGCGACTTCGTCTGCGCAGGATTAGTATTTGGACAATTCATATAATATCTTTATAAATTGTAACCTATGTGTTATTCTGATGAATAAGCTATATTATTGTAAAGTTTCATTAAAATCCATTCAGTAGTTTTTACGTGAAAGAGTAAAAAACATCCATCCATACTTACAAACTTTCGCGTTTATAATATTAGTAGGATGATTTGATAAATTGACGGCTATTCATAAAGTTTGTTTGTTTGTAAAAAGTCTTTATTTATCATAAGCAAGTAATACAATGTATATACATTTACATAGCTTATAAAGTTACTTTATACAGGCTTGTCTGGTTGCATAAAATATATATATATTTGGTTATTACATGAAGAAACTTACAACATACATTCTAACTATAATTACTTAGTTTAATTTATGTGGCGCATTGTGTTGGGAACACTTTTTGCATCAAAACATTATTTATAAACAGAAGACAGTGATTCTAGTGAGTAAACAATTAAACCGCTAATACTGCGGGTAACGCGAAATATGAATACCCCCAGTTCTTAGCCGTGAGCAACGTGCATTCATTTTAACTAAACCAGTTAAGTAAACGAGCGAGCTACCTCCTCCCTCGCGCAGCCGCGTCTTGCGTGCCCACGAGGAGGCAGCGCCGGTTAGGAGTTCATAAAGTAAACTAGTGGCTCTGTGAGCTGAACACCTCGCTTTTATTTTATTTCAAAATTCCCAAAAACTGTATCAACAAAAACTATATATAAGTATAGTGAGCTATCATGCCTACAAAATTAGAAAATTACATGAGAGTCGGTTGAGAAATGCGACATTCGCAAATCAATCGGACAGACATACGAAAGAATTTTTGCCCAAGCTGAAACGGAGACGCTTCGCTCGCACGGTCAATGAACTAACCGTAATTTTAGGTCACAGTCAGTCAGTTTTCTTGTTAACCTAAAGATACATCAGAACACATTTTCTTAATTACTTAAATTATTATCTTTAATAGTATGAAACAATACATTCCAACAATACATGTTACATTTGTAATGATCAGGTAATGATGTCCATTTTCACAAAACTGCAGACTCGGCCTTGCGTCACACTCTTCTGTATAACTGGAGTTTTATTTTCTGCATGACTGTACTATATTTTACGTGTTACACAGATAATGACTTGATATTATATCAACTAGACTTCCATGTACATTGTACATAGTTCCAACTCGAGTAAGTATTATATTTTTACAGAGATAATTTAGGTTCACTGTTCCTTAGTACCTACTAATTTAATTTAATGAATAAAGTTAATCCTTGTAATAGGAAACCTTACCTCTCTGAATTTCTTCACCATAATCTCATAGTCAGCATTCTTCTTGGACCTATCGTAATATTCTTTGGATTTTAAATTCCATAGTGACGGCAATGACTTGTACAAGTCAATAAACTCTAGTATAAACTTCTTTGATAAGTATCTTACATCACTCATTTTACTAAAGTTATAGGACTATTAAATACGTGCCACGCCCTAATCGCGCACAATTTTGAAATGTATGTCTTTAAAAACAGCATCCGTAAAACATTTTTTTTTCAAAAATCCTATTTGGCAATACTTGCGCAGAAGAAACCTAATATAAAATAAGTATAGTTTTTGGTTTGCGCTACAAGTCAATACTGCATTACCGTATATTTGCAGTTTGCAACTTTGCAGTGTATTCCCGCACGATTGCTTGCGCAAACTAGTTTGCACGGTAAAGCGTGTGCATAGAGAGGGCCCTTTACACATTATAGGTACATATAGACATTAAAGTACATATTCATACCTACCCAGCTATATGTTGGTATTATAGACCGGCCGGCTGCCGGTTACTGTCTACCAATATAAGAAACGAAACACCTGTGACAAAAATACGTACACAAGTACTATAATATACAAGAAAAAATCACAATTTACCTTTATTTTAATCTATTATTACGTAGTTTACGGCGTAATATTAATTAAAATTAATAAAATTGAATTAGAACATTAAAAAGTTCTAAAACGGGACATTTATTTTACGCGTTGTGTTGGCTAGCTTGAGCACAAAATGGCCGATAGCGTTGCCCGTTCGACCAATAGGAAATGAGCTCGTCAGACTAGAGTTGTGGATGATGCGTGAAGATGTATCGATATCGAAAAGTAAAATATATTATTGATTATTCAAACTTGACATAGTATTGCAATATTGTGGATAAAATGGTATAGGTACATGTTGTACTAACGCAATGAAAGATATTATAATATTTATTATATGTATAGATACATAGGTATATCGACGACAAAATATTATGCGTCCAATTGTGAGCTAGGCTATGGAAAATTAAAAAAAACTTAAAATGATATCTGTATCATAGATCATACAATAACATAAATAACATTGAAATGCATCAATTGCTTTTTATAATATGTTTTAATTCGGGTTATAAATTAACTGAAAGCCGCTTTTTTTTTAATTCGTTCTTGTGTATGAGTATAGCAGTTCAATTTGTTTAAAAATTGTCCCCTAATAACAAATATTAGGCATTGACTTAAGATATAGAAATAGACACACAATGCCAAACATAAATAACTAAAAATGTGGCGCAAGATGACACTGACAGTTACGTTCCAATAGCTGATAATAACGCTTCTTTATTGTCCGAGTCAAGATAAAAACTGCGTACAAAAAAGAACTTACAGGCATTGGCGTCAAGTGTCAAATTTGCAAACATAAGAACCAACATGGTTAAAACTTTTTAGTAAAATGGCACTATCGTGTACTGGCTACCAATGTTTTCTTTATAAACGTCAAAAGTGAACAGTGAAAGTAATGGAGTTGCTTTGGTTTTAAATTATTTTTATATTAATATTATTTTTAAATAAAAAAATAAAACATTTCACTTCAATATTAACACACATTCGCGTACAATTCTGTGACAGTTACTGTTCTTTTTCTGTGTTAGAGATAAAGATGTTTACTATCATGAAACTCTTGAGCAAGACTATAGGTAGTTATTTCAAAAGTACTGACTTCTGCTATTGGAGCAGTGTTTGTACTTTCACAACGATTGCTTTGCAAGTCATCGACATCTATCTCTGACATCTATAAAACAAAGATACCGACTATGAACTTGAAAGATAAATTAATTAAACATTAACCTTAAATTTTATTTAACTATTGCGATATCGTGTATGGGCCACGTCTTCTGGCACGGACGCAGAGATTAATTCAAAGAGTCCAAAATGCGTGCGCTCGTTACTGTTTCCACATTCCTCGCCGTGCGCATGTAACGCCCTATCTTATTCAAAACAGAATACTAAAAATTCAAAATAAAATGCATTTAGCAACTCTAATGTTCGGTAATGGATGTTGTGGAAATATTGAATTAAAACATAAATTTATATCTTACAAGTTTCATGTAAATAAATATTGACCTAATAGCGACTCCTTACATTTTGTTTCTTGATAACCTTTTATTTGAAGTTGAACTAACTAAATTATTAATTCAAAACCATTAAATTACCAGGACTTTACATACATTTTGTAACGTTATCAAATTAACTAACCTAAATAAATATATTTCATCCTTTTTCACGTTTTTTTGTAGCTATTAAAGCAGTTTTTCACAGCACATTTCGTCATTGTTGGACAACTGTCACTGTCTGCGGTCCAAATACGACTAAAAAGTAATGTACCGCCCGAGTCGTGCGGGCGGTACTTTCACGGGGGCCATTTTTGTGGGCTGATTGTGAATCTAGTTCTATAATAGTACATCAATGATATTAGGGGACAATTTTTAAACAAATTGAACTAGTACCTCAACACACTACAATACTAGTAAGCTCAATAAGGCTTGTATTATATAGGTATAGGCTTGCATGTATTGGAAGTAAACCACGATATATTTAATGGATATATACTTAAATGTATAGAAAACATCTAAGTCTCCAGAACAAATGATTCTGCTCACCATAGAAACAAATGCCCTTACCGCCATTTTTTCCTAAGCTGAAACGGATATGCTTCGATCGCTAGGTGACTAATAAAAGGTACGTTTTACGTTTGTTTAATGTTCGTTCTCTATACATTTTATATAAATGTGTGATGATTGTGTCCGTTTCTATAATTTATTGCTTAGGTACTTTGATAACTTTGTTTGTTAGTTATGTCTACCATCACCACCATATCAGCCCTAGGACGTCCACTGCTAGACATAGGCCTGCCCCAATTTCATGGGGGGTAAATGCCATAATCGCCACGCTTGGCATGCGGGTTGGCGATCGCAGTATCTCCACCGCACTCTAGGAATGCTGCTGCCCATTTCTTCTTAATAATAATAATAATAATTCCTGAATAGGGCCTAATCAGTTCTACTGGTTGGCAAAGGCCTCCCCTCCCCCCCTGTTATTCGATTGATCTTGATTCGGGTTTTAGTTTTTTCTGGCCAGCCCTTTAAAATCGAGTCTAGTGACACACGGAAAGAGATTGATAGTCTGTCTCGCGAGTGATTTGTGCTAGCCATGCTGCCACGTCTCGTCTTTGAGTTTTGAGGCTTCTACTCCGTGGTGGTAGTGGTAGTTACTTAATAAAAAATAAGTACCTATATTTAATTTTATGTATTTTATGTATTATTTAACCTACCATAAGTTCTATACAAAAAATAAAGAAAAATGATACTACGGGTCTATATGCTTCCTCCCTGCTTATGAAGATTTATTACAAACACAAATAAAGAAAAAATAATTTGAATTCTTAGGGCTAAATTCGTTTTATAGGTCATTTGATAGATCATTGTCATCTTAAGAATAAAGTCATTAGAATATCAAATCATCTTAACTGAAATGCCCCGGTCACGTTCTTAATATGTTTTTTAAACATCAATATTGGCTATGACCGTATCGTGTTTTATTTTATTTTTAATAGATATACGACAGCCTACTTGGATGTCTTCTTTCCAAGATTTACTCAATGCAAGTAGCCGTGAAAACATTCTTTATCTATATTAATAATTTCGTGCAGGGGTACGGTAGACCCGAACGAGACCTGTCTCAAATTGAAGAACGTATAAAAATAACGATTTTTGAGTTGAACATATGTATCCGCAAAATTCGGATTGTCGCGTATTTTGCATTTAAAAGTGTTAATTTGATGACAAAACGTCGGCCATATTGCCCACAGACTATATTGCTATATTAAATTTGTTGGTTGACAGTGTCGGCTACGTTCGAAAATCGTGAACTATTTTTGCGTCCGGTATGTTGGCCAGGTTGCTGGGCTGCGTTCTGGGTGATGGGCCATCATCGCCCATTGTGTGGATTCGGCTAGCCGCGTCTGCAGCGTTTTGTTTTGTTTTTGTAGTTTTCAAGCGTTCTATACACCTATCAACCTAGCTAGCACGATAACTTATACCGTCACGTTATGTGGGCGAAATGTATTAAAACGTCACATAAAACGTAACGGTATAATCTATCGTGCTAGCTAGACTGATTGTCACAACAACCGCCTTCAAAGCGAATGTATGGGGCCTGTTACATGGATTCATATCACGATAAGTATCACGTGAATATTAAAGCAGAATCCATACAAATTTGAAAACTGCGATAATATTGACACCCCAGTATTGTGATAATATTAATCGTGTAAAGGACACCACTTGAATGTTTGCTGAGTCTGTCCGCCATCTTAAATCTGCGTCTCTATTTTGTTTGTGACAAACTACTAGGTGACTTATGGCTTTTAAACGTCTAGCAAAATTCTATCCCTATCTCGCTCTATCTTATAACTTAGTGGTACTGGGGGACTACTCCGAAATTCGAAATCCGAACTTCGTATGGTGCCGTCCCTTTCACTCATATAGTCTATGACAGGAGAGTGAAAGGAACGGCACCATACGAAGTTAGGATTTTGAATTTCGGAGTAGACCCTCAGCTCATGCCGTTCGCCGCGCTCGGACGTTAGAGGCGCTACTGCGAACCGAAAACGAAGTATCTGCCTCTCTCGCACATGTATATTCGAACGACAGAGAGGAAGATAGTTCGTGTTTGGTTCGCGGTAGGCCCTCAGGCGTCATTTTTAAAACGAATAGGGTATTTTACTATAAGAGAAATAAAATTAAAAATGTAATAAAAACCAGCAAAGTGCGTCGGAGTCGCACATTGAGGGTTCCGTACAACTAAAAAACAAATGTGATTTATCAATATATTGATATTTTTGGTAAAATATACTTCATAATAAACATTATCACTTAATTTCAAGTTCATAGGTCGATGGGAAGCTAAAAAATTATATGTGTGACAGACAACACAGGGAATGTTCTTTGACTTTCTTCGACCGTCCGCCACGCTCGGACTAAGGTGCTACCAACCGAAAACTAAATATATATGCCTCTCTGTTGCACTTGCATATTCGAGCGCGGAGAGGGCAATACTTCGTTTTCAGATCGTGGTAGGCCCTCTGGTCTGACGGCTCCTATTCCTGGATGGTGCGCGTATCGGAATGTGAAATACCTTTGGCAAAACGGAACAAGTTGTTAAATAGCTTCTATTAATTGGAGAAAATATTACCAACTGTTATTATTATCACGTGAAACACTGAATATTGAAGCAACATCCATAGGGGCCTGTTACATGGTTATTATTATCACGCGATATACTCATATCACGATCCGTATCACGTGCAATGAATATTGAAGAAAAATCCATACGATTTTGAAAACCACGATAATATTGACACACCAGTATTGTGATAGTATTAAGCGTTTAACAGACCCCATACAATTTTAAAAATCGCGATAATATTGAGTGTAAAGGGCCCCACTAAATAGAATTTGGCGGAGAATAGAGAGCTGCTACCGCGAAACGAAAACGAACGAACATCGTGTATTTCCCTCTGTGTCGCTCGAATTTGCAAGTGCGACAGAGAGGGAGATACACGAACTTCATTTGTTTTTCGCGTTAGCAGCTCTGACTTCGCACCAAAAATACTGACTGGCACATCAATATTTAACAATGCACATCTGAATTGAATTTTAATGAACGATTAGTATTTTAGCTATACAAATCAGTACTGATTACGGTGTCAAATTTTTTATGTGCCTTTAAATACTACCCTTATAAAAATGCTTAGGATTAACTTGCAAAGATACTAGCCTTTGCCCGTGACGTCGTTTGCGTAATCTTTTACTCCCAATTCCATATAATTCCATTCCATACTTTTATTCCCAATTCAGACTACAGACTATATTTCTATACGATTCGAAGTTTCATCATAATCCGTTGTTGTAATGTTTTTATTTTATACATTTTTGTACACTATTTCTTTCGTCGTTTGCATAACTGTGACGAATAAATGTTTTGTTTATTTCTTTCTTATTTATTTCACCCGAGCGAAGCCGGGCTTTCATCTAGTAAAGCTATAATATAGTAATCATGAAGAAAAACGAGTGCAATTCCATGATAACTGGTTATTACATATCATGCTTTAGTGTTTTTTTTGTTAGTAATATAATATAAGATCTTTACCCTGAAAATTATTTTCTCAATTTTCAATAGAAATCAGTTAAGAAGGCGAACGCAATTGTAACAATAAAAAACTAATGGTTCTGTGAGCTGTAGAACTCGCAATTTTTGTTTTTATTTGAAAATTTCCTAAACTGACAAAAAAAACTATATAATTATCGAACCTGCTCACAAAATTTCACGAGAATCGGTTGAGAATCTGGACAGACATACGAAAGAATTTGTGTCGAAAGCTGAAACGGAGACGCTTGGCTCGCTCGGTCAATTATAATATATATAACATAAATAAAAAACAGTGTGTGGGTGTCGCAATGCGTCAATTTTTATCGATATGCAACCGCGCCTTCGCATCCCTAGCGACCAGCTCCGCTACATTGCTTGCGCGAAACGAAGTTCGGCGTATTCTTCAACTAGCTACCACGAAAGTACGTGGTGCGTGCGGAGCAAGAAAATTAGTGTTATAAGTAATAATTTATAGTTCATATTCAACAAAATGAGGGAAATCGTGCACATTCAGGCTGGACAGTGCGGCAACCAGATCGGCGCTAAGGTAAATACTTAGACATTCTTTTGTTACGATTAACGGATTAGTTATTCAGTTTTCGAATCCCAGGCCGGCATTTTGTGACCGGTACGTGTAAAATTGGCCACAAGAGAAAATGACATCATTCTTGCGGGCTGCTGGGGCGTTAATTGTGCTGTAATTGTTGGGAAATCATTTCTGCTAGTGGGTGTGGCAGTTTAATGAACGAGTTACAGATATAATTTTCTACAACACATCATGAGCCTTGTTCTAACATAAGTTATAGGTAGGTAACGCCACGTTTCTTGAAGTAATGTTTAAATTTTTCCGATTTTGTTACTAACCACACCTCTATTGATCGCTAGCCTTCCACGTGTCGCCCTCGCCATTCTGATTCACAGTTCTAGATTCTAAGAAAATTTTAGCGACGTGACCGGCCGGCTTTTTGTTGCTGTACATATCTTATCTATGCAATGTGTGATATATTTGTTCGTTTCGCATCAAAAGCTCTTTCTTATCTTTGATTATGATCGTGTCCTAAAGATAACCTGTCAATTTTATTGCACCGGTCGATATTTAAATTTGGAACGTATCTTATTCCGCGTTTCCCGCCACGAAAATCCGTTAAAAAGGGCAAGCGTATGTTATGAACCCCATTCAAGGTTATTTACGCGTCCTATAGATAAGGGACGGCCAATCACGGGCCTCCGTTCGTAACGTTCGTATTTAAATTGTAGTTTAAAAAAAACCGTTACAACAGCTGCGGTCGGCATGGTATTTAATTTCCTGTAGTTATTGTTATAGAACAAAGTTAAAGGCTGGCTGTTTCGTGGTATGATTTAGGTTTTGTATTATGTAGTATATAGTTCTTTTTCAAATACGCAGGCATTCAGTATCAGTCGATGCAATAAAAACGAACGCTATTAATCTATTATCTAATTGTCGGGCTAAGAATCGTCATTGTACCTACCTACCTACTATAATTGTAGGGAAACAATTTTAACCAAGTCTTACAAGTTTAACATTATCGACAACCTAACACCAATTTTAATAGCTTAAAACGGCCAATTAATAACATTTGCATAATTTCGTAGTTAAACCGAGGAAGAGCTATTACCTCGCGAACTAAATTCTCGTTCATCGGGTCAATGAACTGTCTTCCGCGTGTTAGAATAAGCTAGGCGCGGAAACAGTTTTACGACAAAGCTTTTATGGGTGCAATGGCCAAAATAGCGGGTTAGTTACTAGGTGTTTTAACTGTACTGATAGGTATTAGACGTGAATTTGATTGTGTAGGTATTAATTACTTTTGATGACAAAATGACAGAACTTTCATTTTTGACATGAACATTCTCATCAAAGCCGACGAACGGCCCTTTAAAAAGGTGAAATTTAAATAGCTACCTCCATCAATTTAGCGATGGCCCCTTTGAGTAGTGTAGTAACGCAAGTTGTAGGCAAGGTAAATGTCCCAGTGCGTGACACTGACCCAATCGTCGATACCCTAGTTCACAATCTTATTAATTACGAGGAAAAATTTGCTGTAATTAGACTTATTACAAATCATAGTCTTAATTTCGCCACCGTTTTTCCCGTCATTAATATACAAATACAAATAAATTTATTGAATAACTTTATTGAATATGATTGTGAACTAGGGCATCGGAATGGCACTTTCAATCCTTATATCATTCATAATACTGATCAATAGGTGTCATATCATCATATTCATCATCCTAGTGTTATCCCAGTAGAGTTGCATCTTGAATGATGTCCAGGGTCTGCAGCCTAATCCCAAGAGTTGGTCTAGGCGCTAGTTTTTACAGCAGCGACTGCCACCTGATCTAACCTACCAACGTAAGGCAATCCTAGATTTGGTGTCAACTATTGAGCATGATGGTGTCGAGGGTGTTTTTACCTTACCTACAGACAATAGTCATAGTCCCATAAACGTTTCCGGGATGAAGACATTCTTATATACTTCTGCAAGACTTAAAATAGTCAAAATACATCAAATATTTATGGTATATCCCAAACATCAAAGGCTTCAGCCGTTTAATCGTGAAAATAGGCCATGCGTACTCTTCTTTATATATGGTTCCATTTTTCACACGTGTTTTGATGGAACTAGATTTTACCTTCCTTAACCCGTCACAGGTGGAGAGCTATTTTATAGCAAGGCATCCTATGATATATTTTGCTAGTTTCATGCAGCTATAGTATATGTATGCTGCTATCAAAACTAGTACGCAAAATATATCTTAAGATGCCTTGTATTTTATGTGCCCACTTTTCCAAGCAACTGTCTGAAGCAGCACTGAATCTACAGTTTAAATCTCCGCCTTAATTGGATAAAAGTTGATCGCCAATTAGCTTGTTCATGTGGAAAATGTAAAGTACTAGACGACTTGAGAGCACAAATAGGCTTTTTAGTCGCCAAGTTGCTTCGCAGTGAAGCTGTGTATGTATGTATGTAAGCACTTTATTGTACACAATTACAGGTTGAAACATAAAGAGGACTGTGTAAGTACAGGAGAAAGCATTTAATCCTTGGTAGGGTTTGGAGACTGAAGTTCTTTGTAGGAATGAATTGTTAATAAATATCTTGAGGTATTTCTATGACAGGTGTTCAATATTTGAAAAGAAAGAAGACAAAATGGGATGTACAGTGGATGTGTCTTACTAAGGCCAAAACCTGTAGTCAATAAAAAATTATATCTAGGATCACCAACAGCGGCAACAACAATAATATATTTATATTTATTATTTTATAATCTATTGACAGTTCTTCTAACGGTAATTTAAATAAAATATGTAACAGGCGGACATTATTAAAGATGTTTGCATATTTTTTGACATGCTGGCTTATTGCATACTTTTAAAATATATTGTATTCAGAAAATTATCAGAATGAAAATTATTTGCCCGTAACTCCGTACATTAGTTGCAATAACGGCCACCTTATTAAAAACTGCTAAAGGCATAAAAACTTGACGATTAGCCAACTCGCCTGCAAACTTCAATATCCCGGAAAAAGTATTTTTTCCAGCGCCTTGGCGCGCTGCCAGCCCGATATCAGACGTTTGCCTTAAGAATTCGTGTATTTTTAGTAAAATACTTCAGAACATGTGTGAGATATGTGTTAAATCAACAGGAAGTGCTTAGAAAACAATAACCTGTTTAGCTTGGCCCTGTTAATTAAATAATCTTATTTAGAATATATTAGTCGTCTTTTCTTTCTTATAAGCCACATAATAATCTTTCTAAAGAATGAATGAAGAGTAGGTGTTTCATGTGTTGCAAAAATTTGATAAGTAGGTACATATCTAAGTAGTTGTATACCTTCCTACCACTTGAAATTAAATTAAATATGGAGATTATTGGGCAGTGTCGCAAGCAAAAGCTAGATCTATAATGATAATGTAAAATAGCGCTAGGAAAGAGCTTGCTCCTTCTATTCATTCATAACTGAAAAGTCCCGTCATACAATTCAATTTATTGTATGAACAATACCTATTTGTTTTGCCAGCATTCCATTCACGAACAGCAAATCATTCTTTATCTGATCGATCATACTCTTTATTAATAACGCTGATGTTATCAAAAGAACCACTCACGGTCGAGTAGAAAGGCGAGATAAAATCTGTGCGCGATTTCATGTTAATGTGGGATTTGTGAGAGTATTGTACTGGCGGGAGAGATATGCTTATTTAGGGTTGGCACATACTCGCAAGTACTTTTCCTGACATAACTAACCAGGTCAGGAACATTTCCGAAAAAAATCGATAAATGAGAAGTAGGTAGTAAATGAGTAGAAGTATGATGATAACTACTTGTTTCATAAGCATAGGTGATAGAAGGAATTACCATTTTTTTTATATTTTTGACAACTTAACACATTTTTCTATTACCATGATGTTATTACTGGTTTGATTGCATACTGTAAGCAGAAATGTCGGTCGGTTTTTATTGTACGTGGTAGCCCTGATTTCGTCCCAGCAGCGGCGCCGCGACCCGGCGCCCCCTGATTTATGTACAGCCTGACAGACTGACAAGGCGACGCTCCGAAATAAGAAACTTGACTCGCGCTCTCCACTTATATGGTGCCGTTACATAAAGCCACGAAAGTAGGCGGTCATCTCGCTTATGGTGCGTTTTTTGCAGTAATTTGCGCAACTGATTCATACTTAACGTTTACGGGCCTTATACGGCTAATGTAATGCATCTGTAGGATCGATAATGTTACGCAAAATACGCCCTCGGAAATATGCTAATGGGGACAGCTTGTCGGTTTGTTTTGAGCGTGGTCGCCTAGGCGACCCGTGACTCATCCGACTCACGCACGGTACCAGCCCGTGCTACGTAACTTTTGGGGATCAAAAACTTGTTTAATTCCAACATTTTCTGATCTGTCGTTTCTTTTGTTATAGTTCTGGGAGATCATCTCGGACGAGCACGGCATCGACCCTACCGGCGCCTACCATGGCGACTCAGACCTGCAGCTGGAGCGCATCAACGTATACTACAATGAGGCCTCCGGTGGCAAATATGTGCCCCGCGCCATCCTCGTGGATCTGGAGCCCGGCACCATGGACTCGGTGCGCTCTGGACCCTTCGGACAGATCTTCCGACCAGACAACTTCGTGTTCGGACAGTCCGGCGCCGGCAACAACTGGGCCAAGGGTCACTACACAGAGGGCGCTGAGCTCGTAGATTCAGTCCTAGACGTCGTGAGGAAAGAATCAGAATCCTGCGACTGCCTCCAAGGTTTCCAGCTCACACACTCGCTCGGCGGCGGCACTGGTTCCGGTATGGGCACACTCCTAATTTCAAAAATCAGAGAAGAGTACCCCGACAGAATAATGAACACATATTCAGTTGTACCCTCGCCTAAGGTGTCAGATACAGTAGTAGAACCTTACAATGCCACACTCTCGGTCCACCAACTAGTCGAAAACACTGACGAAACCTACTGCATCGACAACGAGGCTCTCTACGACATCTGCTTCCGCACGCTCAAACTATCCACCCCCACGTACGGCGACCTTAACCACCTCGTGTCGCTCACCATGTCCGGCGTCACCACGTGTCTGCGGTTCCCTGGTCAGCTGAACGCTGATCTCCGCAAGCTGGCCGTGAACATGGTTCCCTTCCCGCGTCTGCACTTCTTCATGCCTGGGTTCGCGCCACTCACATCTCGCGGAAGCCAACAGTACCGCGCTCTGACCGTGCCCGAGCTGACGCAGCAGATGTTCGACGCCAAGAACATGATGGCGGCGTGCGACCCACGCCACGGCCGCTACCTCACCGTGGCCGCCATCTTCCGCGGTCGCATGTCCATGAAGGAAGTTGACGAGCAGATGCTAAACATCCAAAACAAGAACTCGTCCTACTTCGTGGAATGGATCCCCAACAACGTAAAGACCGCCGTGTGCGACATCCCGCCCCGCGGTCTCAAGATGGCCGCCACCTTCATCGGCAACTCTACCGCCATCCAGGAACTGTTCAAGCGCATCTCGGAGCAGTTCACGGCTATGTTCAGGCGCAAGGCTTTCTTGCATTGGTACACCGGCGAGGGCATGGACGAGATGGAGTTCACGGAGGCCGAGAGCAACATGAACGACCTGGTGTCTGAGTACCAGCAGTACCAGGAGGCCACGGCCGACGAGGACGCAGAGTTCGACGAGGAGCAGGAGCAGGAGATCGAGGACAACTAGGCCTCCCTCCCCGTCACTCGTCCCCGTCTACTCACACTACCCCGTTCCGTCTCCCGCGAACCGCGTCGCGTGATGACTGCATTTCTTTGCTTCGATAGTATTTTTACGAGTACTTTTTTTACAATATATTTTGACATTCAGTTCCCCACCTCTAGGGAGTACACATTGATGTTGCGATGCATGAATAGCGGTTACATTCCCGGTTGTTTTCCTTGACGAAGGCGGCTCTCTCTAATGTTTATTATTGAATAAACAGTTCCCGAAATGACGTGGCCCCTTCTCTGACCATCGTATGGTGCTGACTACGCGACACGAAAGGAAAAGATCTTTTTTATAAGGCTGAAACTTGAGTTTTTAATACCTAAGTTAATTATTAATTCTTTGTAACCAGTGTGATTTTATTGGCTTTTTACTAAAAAGCTAATTGTACAATTTTTCGAAGTCGATCAAAGTTTTTAATTATTATATTCCAGCTGGTGAATAATAAAATACATTGAATTTATGTGCTATCTTTTATTTCACATTAGATAACGTCTTAATCAACTATGTATATTAATTACTAAATAATATGTTAAAGAACGTACATTGAATGATGGAATATAATGGACACTATAATCGTATTAAACTCATCCAATATCTATGATCAAAGAAATTAGATGATTTCATAAAACTTGGATGGGACCACGACATTTGATCAAAGATTCCGATGACAATTAAATCAATATGGCTACGCATGAAAAAAAACTTAAAGAAAGATATTGGATGAGTGGAATGGGCCTCTGTCAAAAAAATTTGATTAAAGATTGGACGAGTGGAATACCACCCTTATATAAGCTACAAATGCTATAATCAATACACTTTAGTATCTATTATTATTGCATGTTGCTTACATTGTAAAAGATAATTGACATGACATCGGTACCCTGAATCAATTTTATATCCGACTCAAGAGTAGCAAGGGTCTGGAAAAGCTAAACATGTATTTACTATTAAAGAAAATTAGCTTATCGTTGGTATGCATATCAAATGCATTATGCACCGGACATAGCCCACATTTCCTTGTGTAATCTAAGGGGGATATGACAGGCCGTGTATCACGTACCAATAGCTGTAAAGCCGAGTTTTGAATTAATAACTTGAACGACAGAATAAGTACTTACATCTTTTAAGCCCGTCACAGACGGAGCTATAATGTATATTAATATACCGTAAGATATCGAAATGTATATTTTAGTATAGCTGAGCACCACACACGACAAAGATACCGAAATATATATTTTTGTCATCATAAAACACGTTGCTTTCCTAGGGAGCGCACGATTAGCATAAGTACAGGATGTTTCGAAGTGAAATATGAATTTGACGAGTGTATTACTATCGAATTGATAGCTCTTCAGATGACGATTCCGATGCGGAATTTGAACTGCGCGTTACCTTATCAGCAAGGACACGTTCTTTCTATTAAGATCTCCATAATTAAAATTAAATACTAAACAAAATGTTGAAATGCACGCACCGCAACGCAGTACTGAACAAGTTTTGACTAGTCAAGCGCGAGCATCACAACAAGCAAGCAAACCAAGCATGCGTATCTACATTGTGAGTGAAACGAAGATGCAGATAAGGAACACCCTATAGTATGCCAAAATATATCGTAATATGCCGAGCTATAATATATATTTATAGCAAGGTATCTTAATATGCCTTGCTATAATATATATTAATATACTGAAATATATATTATAGCTGCGTGTGTGGACTCTGTCAACTAGTACGCAAAATAAATATTAATATGCCTTGCTATAATATATATTTTGGTATATTAATATATATTATAGCTCCGTCTGTGACGGGCTTTAGGTATTTATTGTATGATTCTTCTTTGATCTAAATGTCTACACCCTGTGTTGGCTAATTATGACTAGGTACGTCCTAACCTAATCAAAGCAAACAAAATATTAAAAATCCTCTGCTCCCCACGAGTTACAATTACAATGAAAACGAGCTCTTTAAGTTTTTCTTATTTATTTTAGAAATTCCAGGGGTAAAGTTAGCTTAAATATAATCGGCAGGAAATCTATAAAATCCTCATATTTCTGTGCATTAATCTGAGCTTAGTAGATGCATTTAGAAATAAATAGGCTCATGTTTCATTGCTGATTCACCTAACCCAAAGTTATCCATCCCACTTTAGGGGATGATGATTGGGCAGAGTTTCCCCTAGTAAAAGATGTCTCGACTTGAAGATCGTATAATGGAATGTTTTGTATTTACAGAATGGCTTCTTATATACTAAAACTTAACTATTGCTATTTCACTATTTACATTTATACAAGACAAGGATAGCCATACAAGTTTTGGCGGGAAACTAACGCGCGCTGTAGATTCGTAGTGCGCATGCGTAGAACTCGCGAAGGCAGGCGGGAGCGACTGCGGCGCGTTGGCGCATGCGCAGACCAAAGGAATAAATACACCCTGTCGCGCGCGCAGTGCAGTCAGTATCGAGGAATCTTCGGCGGGAACGCACGTCTGTCGGCTGTTGTCACAGCCAAACAAAACTTCTGTTTCCTGGAGCACTGCGTCAATCGATTATATTTGATGTCAATCGAAAAACGTTCTTTTCAGAACGGTCAATCATTTTGTCGCTACGTCAATCGAAAGCGTTCTTTTCAGAACGGTCAATCAATTTGTAGTTGACGGGACTCGGCAGCTACAAATTAAATTAACGTTTTTTCCAAGCTCGTGGCTCCTAAAGCGTTAGCTGTTACAATAAAGCTTAAAACTTGTGACTCTGTGAGCTGTAGACCACGCAAATTTTTTTTTTATTTCAAAATTTACAAAAACCGTCTCGACAAAAATATAATTAAACCTATATAATTATCGAACCTGCTCACAAAATGTCACGAGAATCGGTTGAGAAATGCGACCTGTAGAGGAGAACATTTGAACTCATAGACATACGAAAGAATTTTTGTCGAGGGCTGAAACGGAGACGCTTCGCTCTCTCGGTCAAAAAACTATGTTAGTATAATTTTATGACAGTCGTGGTTCACTACTACTGGGCCTGTGTATATGAAGAGTCGAACATTATCAACTTGTATCCATACACTTCGTCCGGTTTTACAGTAGACTGAGGAGTATACCCTGTTGCCTGTGCCCTCTGTTTGCCGTTTGTGGACTACGAGAAGGCCTTCGATTCGGTTGAAACCTGGGCTGTACTACAATCTCTCCAGCGGTGCCAAGTAGACTACCGCTATTATCGAAGTACTGAAGTGTTTGTACGACAACGCCACTATGTGAGTCCGACTCCAGGACCAGAACTCGATACCTATTCCGTTGTAGCCGCGAGTCAGGCAGGGAGATGCTATTTCTCCCAAACTGTTCTCCGCTGCACTGGAGGATGTTTTCAAGACTTTGGACTGGAGAAGCCTAGGCAATAGGCATCAACATAAACGGCGAGTACATCACTCACCTTTGGTTTGCTGACGATACAGTAGTCTTGGCTGAGACCATACAGGATTTAAGTACCATGCTCAATGACCTTGGTAAAACCTCCGTGAGAGTTGGTCTTAAGCTGAATATGTACAAGATGAAGGTCATGTCAAATGCCCATGTAGCACCAACTGTCGTTACTATTGGACACTTTATACTCGAACTTGAAGTTGATTATGGTATACTAGCGACCCGCCCCGGCTTCGTACGGGTGCAATGCTGATACTAATTATATTTATATACTACAGAATGTATTTATATACAACCCGGCCGATACCGCCGCAACCGCTATGTTCCTGCATTTTAAATCAGTAATATCTTCAAAAATATTCATTTAAATTACATGCTGTCAAGTGCCATATCGATCTATATAAAATGCAAAATGTATTTAAGGTATTTTATTGGAGAAGGATTAATGCTGTATTGCTTAAAATCGCTTCGTAAATAAGCCATTATTTTTCGTAAAAAGTAAAGGATAAAAAATTGTTATTGTGGGTTATCCCTAAGAGATAGACATATACCATTATCGACTTTTTTGTAGACCTTTTTAAGTTGTACAATACTTTAGTACATTATTATGATTTATCTCGGAGGGTTCAGCCAGCGTTTGCAATGTAACCGCAATAAAATATGTTTATTTACGACATCACAATAGAAACCTATTAAATTATCTGTGTTTCTCTACTATACACCTGTAACCAAGAGGAAAGAGCAATGGAGAGGGCTACGCTGGAAGTATATCTGCGCGATCGTATCAGAAATGAGGCCATCCGCAGAAAAACCAAAGTAACCGATATAGCCCTCCGAATCGCTTAAATGGCAGTGGGTGGGGCACATTGCACGTAAAACCGATGGCCATTGGGGCGAAGACGAAGGTTCTCGAGTGGTGACCACGTACAGGAAGGTGCAGCGTAGATAGGCCCCCACAAAGTGAACTGATAACCGGGTAAAGGTCGCGAGAGTCCGCTGGATGCGGGTGGCGCAGGACCGGTCATTGTGGCACTCTTTAGGGGAGGCTTATGTCCAGCAGTGGACGTCCATCAGCTGATATGATGATGATGATGATATATTTACATGAATAGTTGTTATATTGTATACAAGCTTATTAGTTTTACGTGTATTCATAATCTGTCATTGCTTTCTTAAATATCCGTGTTTGTGCAAAATTAGTTTGTTGCCTTGTGTACTATATTTATTTTTCTCATTTTCTCGAAGGTTAGCTGGAAGAGATCCCTTATAGGGATAAGTTCGCCTCTGTACTTTTACATTTTGTTATTCTGTTTCGATTGTTATTGTTTTTTGTGCAATAAAGTGTTATACATACATACATATATATGATGATGATAACACGCACACGACAAATAAATATAACACCCTGTATAATATAACACAATTAGATAAAAAATTGCATGACCTATTAAACAAATCGAGTAGAAGGGTATAAGACATATTTCTTAGGTTCTTAGGTTTCATAGATTAAAATAACGAATTTCAGGGTTGTAAGTATGTACTACGAATTCTGTTTTTTTTTTTTTCATTATAATGGATCTTACCGTAAGTTCGACTTTCAATTATTTATTTACTACCTTATTAAAAAAATATATCAATTACATACTAAAGTTTAATCATAATTAATGCATTTCTTAAGTCAAAATACAGTTATATTTCTATACTGTGACCAGTATGAAGCTAGCGGGGTCATCCGAGTTCACAGTCGCTTCGTCCGCGCGGGCTTGTTCACGCACCGCCAGGACAGCGCTAAATACCTACTCTCGCAGAACTAGAGGGCCTTAAGTGGTCTGTGAAAACATCCAAAACCCAAGAACAAATATCCGTGATAAATGCACAAATAAATGCCCTGGCCGGAATTCGAACCCGGGACCTCTAGCTTCGGAGGCAGAGTCACTACCAACTAGGCTAAACAGGCCGTCAATTTTTATCAATGCACTTCATCATATATCCTGCCAAGGTACATTAATTGCGCCTTATCTTTTTTACTAAATAAATACCCTCTGCCCTGGTGTCCTGTTTCCTTAACCATCCGAACCTATCCTGTTAAGTTGAGGGTACCCTGAATCCTCACAAAGTTGACTCAATCAATATAAGTAACGTCTAATCTGTCAACTTTATTGATGGAGCACAGCGGACTGTCTTGTCTTGCTGTACAGTACTGCGATCGCCAACCCGCATGCCAAGCGTAACGATTATGGCATTTAGAGCCGGGCCACACTGCTCCGTTGCTTTGCGTTGCGTTTATGAATAGAATCAGGATGACAACACCGTGATGAAATTGGGGGAGGCCTATGTCCAACCGTGGACGTCCTTCGGCTGATATGGTGGTATCAAAATTGATCCAGCGGAACACTTTATGCTATCACTTGGGGTGTCCGTCTGTTATGGGTGTTCATATGAATGGTTTTTGATAGCTACAAAGGTTATGGACCCGCCAGGGTAGGGGTCCGTGGACCACAGTTTCAGAAACCCTGCACTACATGCTATAGTCACGATGGAGCGGCCGCTCTGGGGGCACTTAAGAATCCCCGTACGCTCGACCGAGCTCGAGTTTCCATACAAACGTAGTTTCGTTCTCATTTTAAAAAGCCGTGCTGAAATAACACGAAACTTTGTATAGAACAAAATACTGCGAGTTTTCTAGTTTTTTAGGATCTTGTATGAAAACCTTACTAATCGCTGTATTTTTTTCCCATTATAAATTCAATCAACAGAAACTTATTTCCAGCCTAGATATCCCGGATCCCGTTGTGTAAACAAAGCTTTATATTATTCCAGCATACGTTTGTGTGGAGAACCAATAAGCTTCATGCGGACTCTTAAATGCCGAAGGAGAATAAAAATCATGCGAAAAATTAAATTTGGGGGCGCCTGTTGAGTGCTGCACGCTATCAGGGACTAGGACCGGTGTTGTAGGACATATTACACTCTTCTCTAGCTGTCAACTCAACGTATCCTCAGACAGCGGCGAATCTAGGATTTGGTTCGGAGGGTCATATCAGTCGGAGGGATGGGGGTCAATCATTTGTTATAGTTAGCAAAAGAACGCTTAAGGCCTGCTTCATGGGGAGAGAGGGGGCAAATGGCCTTATTGCCCCTTTAATTCTAACTTTATACCTATAAGATAAAAATTACTACGACAACCAGAATAGAAGATGATAGAAGTAAAGCTTGAAACGCACAGAGCGGGCGCGGCGCGGTGCGGGGCGGAAGCGGTTTTAAATTTTTAATCTTTCCGAAACTGTCGACTGTCAACTGTGTCGATTACTGCTTCATATGTCGTACACGCCGCTTCCGCTCCGCTATCCCGCACGGTTTTTTGGTGCGACGTCTCCGGACAGCGTTCGCTTTACCGGAAAACCGCCTCCGCCACGCAACGACGCTGCGCCGCGCCTTGTGCGTTACAAGCTGAATGGTTTTAATGGGGGTAGCGACGATTTTCTTATACAAATACTTATGTCAAGTTGTGTCGAACCACATATTTCCGTGTAAAAGATTCGGCATTGCATTATTTGCATTCATAAAACTTACAGTTTTGTTGTACAGTCGAATGGAAAAATATGTCGATATAGCCATAGATAGCCATGGGACATATTTTTGAGTAAGTTGTACGCACCCATATTTTTGCACTTGACTGTAACAACTGCGTTACCTGTAAAATATGCCTAGAGACATCTATCCAAAGATGCACACATAATTCAACTATATTTTCTCTTATCTACAGATGGCGGTAGCAGTGCATCTACAAAAATTAGCAGCCGAAATCAAACACGACATTATTTGCGGAGTACCATACGCCGCCCTCCCGATTTCAGCAGTCATGTCGGTTAACACAGGAACCCCCATGATCATGAAAAGGAAAGAACCGAAACTGTACGCCACTAAGAAAATATTAGAAGGGATATTCCAGCCGAAACAAAAATGTCTCGTCATAGAAGATGTCGTGACATCTGGCGGCAGTTTGTTGGATACAGTTGGGACGCTGCGCGACGAAGGTTTGACTGTCACCGATGCCGTAGTAGTTCTAGAGCGTGGGCAAGGTGGCGCTAGCGTCCTCAAAAGCAATGGCGTCGCCGTGCATTCGCTTTTCACAATGAAGGAATTAGTGAAAATGCTCAAAGACGCCGGGCGGATAACAAATGAAACTGTAGAAATGGTGTCTGATCACATTAAAGTGTGTCAGTTCGGCGTTGGCGATAATCTAGAAATAGCTGAGCGCATTTCAAGTCACTAAGTAATTACAAATATTCTGACGTGTCCGATAGGTAGGAGTCTTAGCATCGATTTGGTGACTTTATGCACGTAGACAGTGTACCCCGACGTAGATGGACGTGACAATACATATAATATTTATGAATCAACACCCAGCCTAGAGGCGGACGGCATTACCATTATGAGTGGTGTAGCTGCCGAGTCCCGTCAACTACAAATTGATTGACCGTTCTGAAAAGAACGCTTTCGATTGACGTAGCGACAAAATGATTGACCGTTCTGAAAAGAACGTTTTTCGATTGACATCAAATATAATCGATTGACGCAGTGCTCCAGGAAACAGAAGTTTTGTTTGGCTGTGACAACAGCCGACAGACGTGCGTTCCCGCCGAAGATTCCTCGATACTGACTGCACTGCGCGCGCGACAGGGTGTATTTATTCCTTTGGTCTGCGCATGCGCCAACGCGCCGCAGTCGCTCCCGCCTGCCTTCGCGAGTTCTACGCATGCGCACTACGAATCTACAGCGCGCGTTAGTTTCCCGCCAAAACTTGTATGGCTATCCTTGTCTTGTATAAATGTAAATAGTGAAATAGCAATAGTTAAGTTTTAGTATATAAGAAGCCATTCTGTAAATACAAAACATTCCATTATACGATCTTCAAGTCGAGACATCTTTTACTAGGGGAAACTCTGCCCAATCATCATCCCCTAAAGTGGTGACCCAAGAAAGAAGAACATCAAGCAACAACATGAGCCCAAATCCAGAAAATAATGGAGTCAACCAACAAGCCGAAGATCCGTCGCGAGTCCCGTGTACGCCTGCCGCTGCATCAACGCCGGAGCCTGCACCTCGCGAAGTCGCCGGAATCTCCCTCAGTCTACGCATACCAGCCTTTTGGCGCGACAAGCCGCGTCTCTGGTTTTATAGCCTCGAGTCCGCAACCGACGAACTAAAGAAGACCCAGAACCAACTCGCACAGATGGTAATCGCGCAGTTAGACAAGCAAGACATCGAGCAATTGACCGACATCTTGTACAACCCACCTGCGCACAACTACTACAACGCCATCAAAGAACGCCTGATCGCCGTCTATGAAGAATCCGACAACCAGCAGATACAGAAGCTACTCTCGCAAATGGAACTCGGCGAACAAAAGCCTAGCCAGCTGCTAAGAAGAATGCTCGATCTCGCCCGCAACAAATTCACCGACAGCACTATCCGAATAATGTGGACGAATCTCCTGCCGCCGTACATCCGCTCAGTCCTCGTCGTCAGCGAAACCTTCAGCCAGAAAGCCACACTCGACGAAATAGCGCAGTTAGCCGACAAAATGATGGAAGAATCGCCCAATTCACATCAAATATCCGCCGTGTCCACATCTTCGCATAGCCAGCCACAACATCACCCGCAAGCACCACAACCATCAACATCACAAGCAAGCAACGCCGACATCCAATATTTAATCAGCGAGATGCGAAAGCTCGCGCTAGAGGTCGCCGAACTACGCGCTCGCCCGCATCCCGAGCCACGCCAAAGTCGCCCTTTTAGCCGCCATCGCTCGAAATCTCGTTCCCGCAGCTATTCGAAGACCGACGATAACAGAGGCAAATCACCATCACCATATTGCTACTACCACCGTCGCTTCGGAATGGACGCAATGAAATGCAACCCGCCGTGCAGTTTCCGATCTCTCCCGTCGCCGCCGGAAAACTAGAGAAAACGCTGGCTGCGGCGGAACCCAGCGTACCGCAACACTCATACCGCCTTTTCGTAACCGACAAGAAGACGAAATTATCGTTCTTGGTAGATACTGGTGCCAACATAAGCGTCATACCAAGAGCTAAAGGCACACCCGCAACGCCGCTACCTTTTCAACTGTACGCTGCCAACAATACAACTATACCTACCTACGGCGAGAAGACTTACGAGCTCGACTTCAACTTACGCCGTCCCTTCAAATGGAAGTTTATCGTCGCCGCCGTGTCGAAACCTATCCTCGGAGCAGATTTCCTCAACCATCACCAACTGATAGTCGACGTGAAGAACCGAAGATTGATCGATGGCAAGACACTTCTAACTACAAACGCACAACTATGCAGCTCAAATATACCTACAGTTCGAAGTATCGACGAACACCAAACTTACCACGACATACTAGCCGACTTTCCTGGAATTACAAGACTCACATCGATGAAGCTCAGCCCGAAACACTCCGTCGAGCACGTTATCGAAACCACCGGTCAACCCGTTCACTGCCGAGCCCGCCCAATCGCACCGCATCGCTATGAACAAGTCAAGAAAGAGTTCCAGAACATGATCGAGCAAGGCCTATGTCGTCCCAGCAAGAGCCCATGGTCCTCACCGTTACACGTGGTACCTAAGAAAAATGGAGATCTACGCGTATGTGGTGACTACCGAAGACTCAACGCTATCACCAAACCCGACCGCTATCCCATACCACGGATACGCGATTTCACCTACCAACTCGCCGGCAAGAAAATATTTTCAACACTCGACTTGAACCGCGCTTATCAGCAACTACCTATCAGCGAGCAAGACGTCGAAAAATCAGCCATAATAACACCGTTCGGATTATTCGAATTCCCGCGCATGTGCCCGGGATTGAAGAACGCCGGTCAAACATTTCAACGTTTTATACACGAAGTACTGAGAGGCCTGGACTACGTTTTCCCATTCGTCGATGATTTACTAGTCACTTCAACCACCGAAGAGGAGCACCGAACACATCTCCGCACCATTTTACAACGACTCGACGAGTATGGCATCACTATAAATCCCGCCAAATGTGTTTTCGGCCAGCCATCGGTGAAGTTCCTCGGATACGAAGTAAACAAAGACGGAATCCAACCACCTAAAGAAAAAGTTCAAGCAATAGTCGATTACCCTAAACCTAACACAATAGAAGAACTACGTCGTTTTCTCGGTATGCTTAACTTTTACCGGGAAAATATCAAGGACGCCGCAACCATTCAATCGCCGCTCTGCAAGTACCTACACAACGCTCGGAAGAGAGACAAGTCGCAAATCGAATGGACCGACGAAGCTACGCAAGCCTTCGAAGCGTGTAAAGTGAGCATACAAAACGCCGCTCTACTCGCACACCCACTGCATAACGCTTCGCTCGCTATCTTTTGCGACGCCTCAAATTCCTCCGCCGGCGCCGTGTTACAACAATCCATCGGTAACCAATGGCAACCGCTCGGATATTTCTCACGCAAGTTCACAGAAGCCCAGAAGAAATACAGCGTGTACGACCGCGAACTTCTAGCTGCCTACCTTGCCGTGAAACACTTCAGAAAAATGTTCGAAGGAAGACCGCTAATAATATTTACGGACCACAAGCCATTAACATTTGCATTTACGAAGCCATCAAACGACAGCGAATCTCCACGACGAACCCGACACCTACTTTATATAAGCGAATTCACTACCGATGTACGCTACATAAGTGGGAAAGAGAACGCTGTAGCGGACGCACTCTCACGCGTCGAAGCAATCAGTTGTCCTTCGCCGATCGACTTCCAGGAATTGGCCGCCGCTCAAGAAACAGATAGCAACATCGCACAACTACAACAACAGAATAACATCACACTGCAGCAAATTACGATTCCCGGAACCGATCACAAGATATACTGCGAAACATCAACCAATACCAATCGTCCATACCTGCCTGCCGACTACCGACGCACTATTTTCGACCTTATTCACAAGGTCAGTCACCCCGGTATACGGACTACGCGCAAGATGATTACAAGCAAATACTTCTGGCCTGCAATGAATACGGACATCGGAAAATGGGCGAAAGCGTGCATTTCATGTCAACGAGCGAAGATACAGCAACATACTACAAGTTCTTTATCAACGTTCAAACCTACAGCGCGTTTTGAACACGTACACTGTGACGTCATCGGCCCGATGCCCACTACGTCCGACGGTTACCGTTACTGCCTGACTATCATCGACCGCGCGACCCGTTGGCCCGAAGCGATCCCGCTAAGGCAAATAACCGCCGAAGACATCGCCAAGGCCGTCTACGAAGGATGGATGTCAAGATTCGGTTGCCCAGCAACAATAACAACCGACCAAGGCCGACAGTTCGAAAGCCGAGTCTTTGCTCACCTAACGCAATTACTCGGTATCAAAAAAACACGCACGACGCCATATCATCCAATCTCGAATGGGGTCATTGAACGCTCTCACCGAGTAATGAAGAGTGCGCTGAAAGCTAGACTCCTATCCGCCAACAGCTGGATTAACGAACTGCCTACAGTGCTACTCGGCGTGCGCGCAGCATTACGCACCGACACGAGCGTAAGCGCCGCACAACTTACCTACGGTTGCAACATTCGCCTGCCCGGAGACTTCCTCGCTACCGAATCACACAATGACGTCATAATGGACAGTACCTACGTCGAACAGCTGAGAGAAACCATCCGAAACCTGAAACCAGTACCAAACCAGCCGCATAGCAACAAGAAGCCAATATTCGTTCATCCTCACCTAACTACGTGCGAATACGTATTTCTACGTGTCGACGCAGTTAGGAAACCTCTGCAAGCACCGTACGATGGACCCTACAAAGTACTGAAACGCAACGACAAGATATTCACCATCCAATTACCTACACGTCAAGCGAACATATCCATCGACCGACTGAAGCCTGCATACACCATCGCCGAAAACGAATCATCCGAACCAGCGCATACTCCAATAACAATAACTAACTACAACTACACAAATTTGCCGCCGCCGCCGCCGATACACCCGCCGCCCCCGCGCCCCTCGCGCTCGCAGTCGCCGCCGCCCCCGCCGCTGCCCCCGCTGTCGCCATCGCCGCCGCAGACTCCGAGATCGTCGCCGCCGCCGCAGACTCCGACATCATCGCCTGCGCACATCACTCCGACGCCTGCACCGCCTGCACACACCACTCCGACGCCTGCACATGCACAGCAACCACGAGTGACCCGCAGCGGACGCACCGTACATTTCCCCGTACGCTATCGCTAAGGAGGGAGCTATGTAGCTGCCGAGTCCCGTCAACTACAAATTGATTGACCGTTCTGAAAAGAACGCTTTCGATTGACGTAGCGACAAAATGATTGACCGTTCTGAAGGGACGACGAGGGCATGGACGAGATGGAGTTCACGGAGGCCGAGAGCAACATGAACGACCTGGTGTCTGAGTACCAGCAGTACCAGGAGGCCACGGCCGACGAGGACGCAGAGTTCGACGAGGAGCAGGAGCAGGAGATCGAGGACAACTAGGCCTCCCTCCCCGTCACTCGTCCCCGTCTACTCACACTACCCCGTTCCGTCTCCCGCGAACCGCGTCGCGTGATGACTGCATTTCTTTGCTTCGATAGTATTTTTACGAGTACTTTTTTTACAATATATTTTGACATTCAGTTCCCCACCTCTAGGGAGTACACATTGATGTTGCGATGCATGAATAGCGGTTACATTCCCGGTTGTTTTCCTTGACGAAGGCGGCTCTCTCTAATGTTTATTATTGAATAAACAGTTCCCGAAATGACGTGGCCCCTTCTCTGACCATCGTATGGTGCTGACTACGCGACACGAAAGGAAAAGATCTTTTTTATAAGGCTGAAACTTGAGTTTTTAATACCTAAGTTAATTATTAATTCTTTGTAACCAGTGTGATTTTATTGGCTTTTTACTAAAAAGCTAATTGTACAATTTTTCGAAGTCGATCAAAGTTTTTAATTATTATATTCCAGCTGGTGAATAATAAAATACATTGAATTTATGTGCTATCTTTTATTTCACATTAGATAACGTCTTAATCAACTATGTATATTAATTACTAAATAATATGTTAAAGAACGTACATTGAATGATGGAATATAATGGACACTATAATCGTATTAAACTCATCCAATATCTATGATCAAAGAAATTAGATGATTTCATAAAACTTGGATGGGACCACGACATTTGATCAAAGATTCCGATGACAATTAAATCAATATGGCTACGCATGAAAAAAAACTTAAAGAAAGATATTGGATGAGTGGAATGGGCCTCTGTCAAAAAAATTTGATTAAAGATTGGACGAGTGGAATACCACCCTTATATAAGCTACAAATGCTATAATCAATACACTTTAGTATCTATTATTATTGCATGTTGCTTACATTGTAAAAGATAATTGACATGACATCGGTACCCTGAATCAATTTTATATCCGACTCAAGAGTAGCAAGGGTCTGGAAAAGCTAAACATGTATTTACTATTAAAGAAAATTAGCTTATCGTTGGTATGCATATCAAATGCATTATGCACCGGACATAGCCCACATTTCCTTGTGTAATCTAAGGGGGATATGACAGGCCGTGTATCACGTACCAATAGCTGTAAAGCCGAGTTTTGAATTAATAACTTGAACGACAGAATAAGTACTTACATCTTTTAAGCCCGTCACAGACGGAGCTATAATGTATATTAATATACCGTAAGATATCGAAATGTATATTTTAGTATAGCTGAGCACCACACACGACAAAGATACCGAAATATATATTTTTGTCATCATAAAACACGTTGCTTTCCTAGGGAGCGCACGATTAGCATAAGTACAGGATGTTTCGAAGTGAAATATGAATTTGACGAGTGTATTACTATCGAATTGATAGCTCTTCAGATGACGATTCCGATGCGGAATTTGAACTGCGCGTTACCTTATCAGCAAGGACACGTTCTTTCTATTAAGATCTCCATAATTAAAATTAAATACTAAACAAAATGTTGAAATGCACGCACCGCAACGCAGTACTGAACAAGTTTTGACTAGTCAAGCGCGAGCATCACAACAAGCAAGCAAACCAAGCATGCGTATCTACATTGTGAGTGAAACGAAGATGCAGATAAGGAACACCCTATAGTATGCCAAAATATATCGTAATATGCCGAGCTATAATATATATTTATAGCAAGGTATCTTAATATGCCTTGCTATAATATATATTAATATACTGAAATATATATTATAGCTGCGTGTGTGGACTCTGTCAACTAGTACGCAAAATAAATATTAATATGCCTTGCTATAATATATATTTTGGTATATTAATATATATTATAGCTCCGTCTGTGACGGGCTTTAGGTATTTATTGTATGATTCTTCTTTGATCTAAATGTCTACACCCTGTGTTGGCTAATTATGACTAGGTACGTCCTAACCTAATCAAAGCAAACAAAATATTAAAAATCCTCTGCTCCCCACGAGTTACAATTACAATGAAAACGAGCTCTTTAAGTTTTTCTTATTTATTTTAGAAATTCCAGGGGTAAAGTTAGCTTAAATATAATCGGCAGGAAATCTATAAAATCCTCATATTTCTGTGCATTAATCTGAGCTTAGTAGATGCATTTAGAAATAAATAGGCTCATGTTTCATTGCTGATTCACCTAACCCAAAGTTATCCATCCCACTCATAATGGTAATGCCGTCCGCCTCTAGGCTGGGTGTTGATTCATAAATATTATATGTATTGTCACGTCCATCTACGTCGGGGTACACTGTCTACGTGCATAAAGTCACCAAATCGATGCTAAGACTCCTACCTATCGGACACGTCAGAATATTTGTAATTACTTAGTGACTTGAAATGCGCTCAGCTATTTCTAGATTATCGCCAACGCCGAACTGACACACTTTAATGTGATCAGACACCATTTCTACAGTTTCATTTGTTATCCGCCCGGCGTCTTTGAGCATTTTCACTAATTCCTTCATTGTGAAAAGCGAATGCACGGCGACGCCATTGCTTTTGAGGACGCTAGCGCCACCTTGCCCACGCTCTAGAACTACTACGGCATCGGTGACAGTCAAACCTTCGTCGCGCAGCGTCCCAACTGTATCCAACAAACTGCCGCCAGATGTCACGACATCTTCTATGACGAGACATTTTTGTTTCGGCTGGAATATCCCTTCTAATATTTTCTTAGTGGCGTACAGTTTCGGTTCTTTCCTTTTCATGATCATGGGGGTTCCTGTGTTAACCGACATGACTGCTGAAATCGGGAGGGCGGCGTATGGTACTCCGCAAATAATGTCGTGTTTGATTTCGGCTGCTAATTTTTGTAGATGCACTGCTACCGCCATCTGTAGATAAGAGAAAATATAGTTGAATTATGTGTGCATCTTTGGATAGATGTCTCTAGGCATATTTTACAGGTAACGCAGTTGTTACAGTCAAGTGCAAAAATATGGGTGCGTACAACTTACTCAAAAATATGTCCCATGGCTATCTATGGCTATATCGACATATTTTTCCATTCGACTGTACAACAAAACTGTAAGTTTTATGAATGCAAATAATGCAATGCCGAATCTTTTACACGGAAATATGTGGTTCGACACAACTTGACATAAGTATTTGTATAAGAAAATCGTCGCTACCCCCATTAAAACCATTCAGCTTGTAACGCACAAGGCGCGGCGCAGCGTCGTTGCGTGGCGGAGGCGGTTTTCCGGTAAAGCGAACGCTGTCCGGAGACGTCGCACCAAAAAACCGTGCGGGATAGCGGAGCGGAAGCGGCGTGTACGACATATGAAGCAGTAATCGACACAGTTGACAGTCGACAGTTTCGGAAAGATTAAAAATTTAAAACCGCTTCCGCCCCGCACCGCGCCGCGCCCGCTCTGTGCGTTTCAAGCTTTACTTCTATCATCTTCTATTCTGGTTGTCGTAGTAATTTTTATCTTATAGGTATAAAGTTAGAATTAAAGGGGCAATAAGGCCATTTGCCCCCTCTCTCCCCATGAAGCAGGCCTTAAGCGTTCTTTTGCTAACTATAACAAATGATTGACCCCCATCCCTCCGACTGATATGACCCTCCGAACCAAATCCTAGATTCGCCGCTGTCTGAGGATACGTTGAGTTGACAGCTAGAGAAGAGTGTAATATGTCCTACAACACCGGTCCTAGTCCCTGATAGCGTGCAGCACTCAACAGGCGCCCCCAAATTTAATTTTTCGCATGATTTTTATTCTCCTTCGGCATTTAAGAGTCCGCATGAAGCTTATTGGTTCTCCACACAAACGTATGCTGGAATAATATAAAGCTTTGTTTACACAACGGGATCCGGGATATCTAGGCTGGAAATAAGTTTCTGTTGATTGAATTTATAATGGGAAAAAAATACAGCGATTAGTAAGGTTTTCATACAAGATCCTAAAAAACTAGAAAACTCGCAGTATTTTGTTCTATACAAAGTTTCGTGTTATTTCAGCACGGCTTTTTAAAATGAGAACGAAACTACGTTTGTATGGAAACTCGAGCTCGGTCGAGCGTACGGGGATTCTTAAGTGCCCCCAGAGCGGCCGCTCCATCGTGACTATAGCATGTAGTGCAGGGTTTCTGAAACTGTGGTCCACGGACCCCTACCCTGGCGGGTCCATAACCTTTGTAGCTATCAAAAACCATTCATATGAACACCCATAACAGACGGACACCCCAAGTGATAGCATAAAGTGTTCCGCTGGATCAATTTTGATACCACCATATCAGCCGAAGGACGTCCACGGCTGGACATAGGCCTCCCCCAATTTCATCACGGTGTTGTCATCCTGATTCTATTCATAAACGCAACGCAAAGCAACGGAGCAGTGTGGCCCGGCTCTAAATGCCATAATCGTTACGCTTGGCATGCGGGTTGGCGATCGCAGTACTGTACAGCACGACAAGACAGTCCGCTGTGCTCCATCAATAAAGTTGACAGATTAGACGTTACTTATTTTGATTGAGTCAACTTTGTGAGGATTCAGGGTACCCTCAACTTAACAGGATAGGTTCGGATGGTTAAGGAAACAGGACACCAGGGCAGAGGGTATTTATTTAGTAAAAAAGATAAGGCGCAATTAATGTACCTTGGCAGGATATATGATGAAGTGCATTGATAAAAATTGACGGCCTGTTTAGCCTAGTTGGTAGTGACTCTGCCTCCGAAGCTAGAGGTCCCGGGTTCGAATTCCGGCCAGGGCATTTATTTGTGCATTTATCACGGATATTTGTTCTTGGGTTTTGGATGTTTTCACAGACCACTTAACCTAGGGTTAACCTAGGGTAACCTAGGGTAGGGTAGGGTAGGTAGGGGTAGGGTTAAGTGGTCAGTGGATGTTTTCTATCTCAGTTTTCTATGTATTTAAGTATGTATTTATCTATTGAATTATGTATATCGTCGTCTAGTACCCATAGTACAAGCTTTGCTTAGTTTGGGACTAGGTCGATTTGGGTAAGATTGTCCCCCAATATTTATTTATTTTTATAAAAATAACTGCATAAACTGCACTGCACAGAAAATTACTAGAAGTGTAGAAAATTATTGATAATAGGTAATTGTGTTTTTAATTCAACTGCTCATGCTTCAAGAAGATGTTCATGGGACGAAACACAAAGTACAATAATATATATACTGAGATAGAGATACCAGTGAAATACTCCAAATACCGGGGAATGGGCAGCAGCATTCCTAGAGTGCGGTGGAGATACTGCGATCGCCAACCCGCATGCCAAGCGTGGCGATTATGGCATTAACCCCCCATGAAATTGGGGAAGGCCTATGTCCAGCAGTGGACGTCCTAGGGCTGATATATGGATCGTAGCGCCGTTGTGTATTTAGTAACAACTAACCGCACGACCACTGCACCCCTGTCACTTCAATAGGCAAGTGCGATAGAGATAGCACCCAGTGACATCTGGTACAAATAAGTTAAACTAACGAATCCATAGAAAAATTCTAACTTCGAGCTGAATGGCCCCTGAAACGAAATCCAAGATCGAGAGCTGCTGGAAAATGGCTGCGCAGGGTCACGTGGAATTTGGAATGTTCGTCAAAATTTAAAATTTAGAATTGTGACCAGCCAGTAAGTTTGTGTGTAACGTTCCGATACACGCATCGTTACAAACTTCAAGGCAACAAAATACAAAACTATGGGCCACCACCACCACCACCATATCAGCCAAAGGACGTCCACTGCTGGACATGGGCCTCCCCCAAATTCACGAGGGGTATATGCCATAATCGCCACGCTTGGCATGCGGGGTGGCGATCGCAGTATCTCCACCGCACTCCAGGGATGCTGCTGCCCATCCCCCGATGGTCTTGGTCGTAGTTTTAGAACATACCCGGGTCCAACTACCGGGTCAAAACTATGGACCCTATGACCTAATTATTGTAGTGATGGCATTGATGGCCTTACCTTGACTTGACTTTATATCGATTTTAAATAGAATTGCCTCAAATGTTAACCTTGTACTGCCAAGGTAGCCTGGATATACATCCGTGTTCGAAGACAGGTTCGGGTGATATTATTTCAATGAAACGCGATAATATGTAAATAAATTCAATAAATAAATAAGTAAAGAGTCGGTAACTCTCTTTGTGATTCGTCTAGAGGAAAACCACGTATTAGGCTTAGGCTACGGTGTCTATTTGCCATCAGGCCGGCCGTAAGCTTGTTTGCCATAGTGTCGTTGTATAAAAAAAAACCCACCAAGTGTCGATCGGGCCACGCGCTATCTAGGCTCATCATCATCATCATCATCATCATCATATTTTCTAAATGTTTGACTTAGGTTTATCTTATCCTCCCCCTCTCCTCGGACCTCAGATGAGCTTATGATATCTCAACGCAACTTGCTCAATTCTTACTCTAGTTCGGCTGTCTTTTCGTCGGTCCGCAGTGTGCGCGTGTTTTATGTCCAGGGCCAGGAGTCGTCGGTGGTGGTAGCCGGATTTTTGCCGGAGATTCTTAGCACCCCTGACCCCGCTAGTACCCTGGCCGCTATCAAAACCAGGGCACCGGGGCCACCGGGGGTCGCCGGAACCTCGGGGCCGTGGCTTTTTTGTTTTGACGGCCTGTTTAGCCTAGATGATGGCCTGTTTAGCCTAGTTGGTAGTGACGCTGCCTCCGAAGCTAGAGGTCCCGGGTTTGATTCCCGGCTAGCGCATTATTTGTGCATTTAGCACGGATATTTGTTCTTGGGTATTGGATGTTTTCTATGTTTTAAGTATGTATTTAAACTATATAAGTATGTATATCATCGTCTATTACCCATAGTACAAGCTTTGCTTAGTTTGGGACTAGATCGATTTGTGTAAGATTGTCCCCCAATTTTTTTAAATTCATAATGGGAGGGGTAAATGCATTAATCGCCACGCTTGGCATGCGGGTTGGTGATAGCAGTATATCCACAGCACTCCAGGGATGCTGCTTTCCAACCCCCGGTGGTCTTGATAGCCGGGTCACTCGCGTCTACTCCTGACTAATAAAATTATTGACTTGGGGTGACTTGGGCGAAAGAAAACTATAGCATATTGATAACTAGACTACACCCATTTATATAGATTGTTGCACGAGGGACCAGAATTCCTAAAACTTTTAACAAACTATTTTGGCTGGAAGTTATCATTTTGTCGTCTGCGATAGAAATAGACGTCGGGAAACGCACAAATTCTTTCTCAAAACCAACTAACTGAAACACTTTGAAAATCCAATAACATTTAATTTTGGAACTTATGCTTTTACAATAAAGTTCTGTAGAAGTTATTTAATGCCGTAAACGTATATTTGTTTGAAGTTAACTTATTTTATTTTAACGCATCTTCAGAACGCTATTTGTGTACGAAGTGTTTGTTTTTTTAATGCCAACGGGGAGAGTGTTGGATAGTCGTGAAGTTTCTGTGTTGAAATATATTCTAACCAATCTAACAAATAACAAGTATAGGTACTAGTAGGTGATTAGATTAATTATAGCCGCGATTAGAATACGATAAGAGGTGGCAGTTTTTCCATATACTTACTTGCGTCATAGTGCATACGAAATGACAGCTATTCCGATCCTAAACTAATCCCTGTGATGTAATTTATATGTATCGGAAAAACTAAAAAAATACACTGCCTTTAAATATTGAATATCCATACGTCAATGTTAAAATTTCCTTAGTTTTTCTTAGTCGACAAATATGCCTGATGCAAGCGAACACCGCAGGGGTCCATTTTATTACGTCAATGTTATATCATACTCACTTTATGTGTGCAATAAGGATTTTGACTTGATTTTTGGCTAGATACTAGACTTTATTAAGGGCAAAAATCTAATAAAACACAAATTTATAGCTACGCAGATGTAGGAAACTTGCGTATTTTGGCAATGATTCCCCTATAAAATCTTAGTTTACTTTACAGAATTTTGCTCCCGGATAAAGGAAGGAATCACGGAATGTTTTCGGGACGGGATATGTTGCTATTTTGGGAGAAATTGGAACATTTCTGGCCGCGTCCGGGAAGGAAACGTTTGTCGTAATTGGAAACACTTTTGTCCTCTCTTGCATTGTGTATACAAATCAGAGAGATGATGCACAACCGAGTTTCATTTTATCCAAATTATGAAATTAATAGTCGCTTAGGGTATTCCACTCGTCCAATATCTTTGTCCAATTTCTTTGTCAAATCTTTGATCAAATTTATTTACTTACTAAAAATTTAATAGAACAGATTGTATACAATACTTCAATTACATACACCAATGGAATATTATAGGATATACAAGAGGAGTTACAAAATGAAAGCCGGTAGAAATTCATTGCAAAATTCCAAGTCCTTTCATTACTTATATGTAACCCCGTAGCCATATTGATTTAAATGTCATCAGAATCTTTGATCAAATGTCGTGGTCCCATTCAAGTTGGATGAAATCATCCAATTTCTTTGATCAAATGTATATTGGATGAGTGGAATACCTCCCTTAGGTACATAGGTAGAGCTGGTAGATTGGGTTGCACCACTTGCAACTATGTGCAACTATGCAATTAAACTGTTCATGTGTGGTATCATGTATGGCAAGTTTGACAATTTACTGTGGAACGGCAGTTACCGGCTTCGTATGACTGCTGACGACCACGTTAGCCTATAGTTGGTAAGTGACCCTGCCTACGACGCTGGCGGTCCCAGGTTCGAATCGGGTATTTATTTGTATGATGAACGCGAGCATTTGTTCCTGAATCTTGGATGTTTCTATGTATTATTGGTAATATCATTACCAATTATACACGCTCAAGTATAAAGTTCCTGTTTGGTAGTCAAGCGAATGCTCCCCTTCCAGCCAGCTATTCAGTTTTTTTTGTTTGAGCTGTGAAATAGGTGCGGGCTGAAAATCAGCGCTGTACAGCCGACCAGGCTCGCAGCAAACGCTGAGCCCGAGCCTAAATATTGTCGCACCGTTCCTGTTTATTAATTATTATTTTTTCTTTGTGCATTTGTACTTTTGTTTTGTTTTTTGCTTTCTTGCGACAATAAATCATTTTATTATTATTATTATTATTTATTTTTATTTATTTAACATTCTATTTATCTAGAACTGACAGTATTAAATTTTATTTATAAAATTAAATGTGTACTTCAAACATAAACTTAATGACTAAATAAAATAAAATAAGTTATGCTTATCAATAACTTTCAAAACAAATAATCTAAAATAAGAGGTCTCCCCGCGGCATAGTGCCGAAGATGCTCTGGCAGCATTTCCTCGTTGTGGCGATGAAGGTGCCAGCCCTTTGGTCACCAGTTTTTAGGGTTCCGTACCCAAAGGATCGAGTCAGATAGTACCTGCATCAAATACTATTCTGCGAGCTGCTTTATTGTGGTTCCATATATAACTCACCATGACAGCAGGGTGCGACACTACAACGCGTAGGTCAAAGTAGATGGGTGTCCTCCGTCCTTCCAACGCCTCGATATCACCGAGTCACATGGTACCCGCATCAAATACTATTCTGCGAGCTGCTTTATTGTGGTTCCATATATAACTCACCATGACAGCAGGGTGCGACACTACAACGCGTAGGTCGAAGTAGATGGGTGTCCTCCGTCCCTCCATCGCCTCGATATCACCCAATCGCACTGCGCCGGCATCAAATAGTTTCTCTGCCAGTTGTTGTCGGGACAACATCTGTAATAGTAATAATTATAATGTTTTAGTATTTGTCTGTTGATTCATTGTTTCTTTGCATTTATGTCACTTTGTATTATATTTTGTAAGTGTATTGTAAGTTCTGACACGTAACAGAGCCCTTGAGGCATTCTTGCAGAATAAATATTTGATTATGATATTATACATACGAAAGAAAAAGAATTGCTTATTCAAAACTAGTTGAATTGAGATGAACATAAAAATATATTAAACATTAAGAACATCACAGGTCGCCCCAAGACTACTTGGTTGTGTACAGTCACAAATAAACTGAAAGATGATATGCGTAAAACATAACATGAAAATATAAAGAAGAATGGCGTAAAATGATACGTAAAGCCTAGCCTACCCTAGATTACATGAGACAGGGTTTTCTATAAAGTCCTAATATTATCATTACCATTTCTAAAAGGTTTTTATTCTTCAAAATGTCAAATAGTAAGTGGACGAGGACGATATATGTAACAGTCTCCTCAATCGCCCCTTATACCTAATTCTATTAGAGACCCAAATAGAACCTCGTAAAAACTGGTTTAGGGATTTCAGTGATAGACCGATACGTAGTACTATTACTTATTCTGTGCTGAAACTGAACACTGACTGATTGATGATAGGAACGAAGTTGAAACTCACGACTGACTGACGATCTCATAATGACTTTGACGGTATTAGATGGACCGTAAAACCTCCCAACCAATGGACCAGAAAAGTCTTTCATATCTATCAATATACATTTCTATATTATACATTTCGTAGCAGTGAATTTATTAATTTAATTAAATTGCTCATATGTTTGAGTGAAATCGTAATTATTGTCATGTATTAACGAATAATTTATGCATAATGCTAAACGTGCCGCCGCCACAGGGAAAAGTACTCATGTTTACTGTACTTATGTGCAGTATGGAAACCTCACTACAGCACTCATATTGACCGGATAGAAAGATTGCAAACAAAGTTTGTGAAATCCCTTGATTTCAAATGCGGTATTGAACACAAAGATTATGTGGAATCTTTAAACCATCATAAAATGCAATCCCTTGAGTTTCGGAGAGACTGCGTTGATTCTGTTTTATTATATAAAATAATAAATAGCCATATTGATGCCCCTAGCTTGTTAAAAGAGATCTTTATAAGAGTCCCAGGTAAGAAAGAGCGCCGATGTCGTCTCAGATATAAACATTTATTCTCCATACAACGTAGTAGAACCAACTATTCCAAAAATATGTTTATTAAGCGTGCATGTGCATTCTATAACGATAATGAGACAGTAAAAAACATAGACATATTTAACTGTACCATAGGCTCAATAAAAAATGTATTCTCGAATAATGCTCATTAGAGGATGTAACTCTGTTTTTCTCGTGTTACATCGCTTACATTGTTTTTCTCGTGCTACATCGCTTAGATAATAATATGTGTTTCTAATTAATAATGGAAACTATAGGTCTAGAATTAAGTGAAGGAACTGTAACAATGTCTGTTGTGTGACCGTTTGTTTCATATTTAAATAAATAAAATAAATGTTTAAGGAACACGAACGGTTTGAAACATGTCTAGTGATAGGTACTCGAACTTAATACCGCGAGTGATCCGATTTATAAATATGAATGGATATATCAGCAGTGGACATCTTTCGGCTGACATGATGATGATGATGATAAGGGGACTGGAATATAATTAAAAGTTTTCCGGACTATATTTTTTTCAATGAGTCATTCATTAAATTATTCGCGGAATATAAGTTATGACGTGCTCAAGCCAATGTGGCCCAAATTACCATAACCATGACACCACATCGTGCTCTAAAGATTCCATGATTGAATGATTGCGCAATGAAAACATCAAGTTTCGCAAATCGTAGGACAGTAGGAGCTATTGACTCTCTTTCATTTCTTATCTCAAGTCGGCATAGTTAATATAAAGATCCTTTAGAAGACTTATACTATCTGCTCATGGGAGGTCTTAAAAAAAAAATTGATATGAATTTCATTACTGTCGCATAATATATCGTAACCAAAGAATTTTTTTCTAACTTCATTCATATTATGCGGATACCCTGCACTAAAACTCACGCCAGTAATTCCAAAAAGGGTAAATGGAGCACTCGGTATTTAATTTTCAGTATCACTTCCAGCAATATCATATAGAGTGACGGGGCGACTTTAACGGAAAGATGCTATTCTATAAATCGACACCACACGGGAGACCTTTAAATACACTTCATTTTTAACGTTAAATTATTCATTCCTTATTATTTATCAATAATAAATCAACGAATATTATTGCACCAAAACAAAACTATTCTGACGAATCCTTAAAATCCTTCCTTAAATATTCATTTGTCTAATTAATATTTAATTAATTTTACTTATAATATTTAATTACTAAGGCTACTTCAACTTAACAAGATTAAACTTCTTAAGTTTCAGTCTCATTATCATCTTCATTTCACCCTGTACCCAGTATACACCCACCTAACGTTGAGTAAGGGCCGGGCCACACTGCTGCGTTGCGTTGTGTCGCGTTGGCGTCGTCGCTCCGACGTTTTCCATATGTTTTTATGATATGTTGCGATATGACGCGACGCAACGCAACGTAACGGAGCAATGTGGTCCGGTTCTAAACGCGTCGTTGGAATGGGATTTCTTTGAACAAATCACCACTGGAAGATAAAATAAGAATGGTATTTCAAGAAGATGCATAAATTGCACCTCTCGGGTCGGTTGGTACCTTATTCAGATCATAGAAAGGAAGTTCCGTAGCATTAATAAAATGAAGCAAGTAGGCGTGACGCCGTTTACCCGACCAGCGTCAGTTAGCAACCACTTAACCCTTATAGTTTCGCTATCTCCGATTGTCCGACCGTCTATCGCCGGCTCCGCTCAGTAACCGCTATTGCTAGGAAGCAGTAGTTTAATTTAGTATGGGTATACATACCCATTCTGTAATAATAATAACCCGTCGTGTTGGGTTGGGTATCGTTAGACATCTCGTTACAAATAATATAAGCTTACTTAAACCGCTTTTTGATTAAAGTTTTCGTTTGCGTGATGTTGGAGTCATGTGTCCCTCCCCCCACCCCTCCACCAGCTAAACGGTTGCCAGTGTTGCCACAGGGTATGTGAAAAAATCATGGTAGTATATAAATTAATTTTACAGTACATATGGTGATACTTTACCGCACGAGTGCGGTAATCAGCAGATTACATGCATATGTCGAAACTTTAAAGAGCCATATGTACTGTAAAACGTTGTACGATACACGTGCGAATAGGAAATTCGCAACTCCTGTTTTCTGCACTTGTATCGTAATGTACTATAAAAGGAACTTATGAAATGTACTTGGAAAAGCAATCTTTCGTATATTTACATGGATTACTTAGATACGTTGTTAAATAGTTAAGGCAAATCCTCTTTCCTCTCTTTCGACATTTAACATCTGCGTAATGTCATGAGTGGATAGCTACGGAACCCTACATTGCGCGTGGTCCGACCCGCACTTGGCCGATTTTGCGTCAGTTGGCGACCACCTGAAGGCCAAGTTGTTTCAATAAAATCTGGCCGCTAACCGACATGATGACCATAATTCAAAAATGAAAAGTATAGTCGTAATTAGTTTTTAGTTTATAATTTCCTCATGTAAGTATATTAGGCGTAGTTGTTTGAACTTTTTTAAACACCGGTATAAATAATATGAAGCATGCATTTGGTCCTGTTTCTATTAAGTTTTTTTTTAAAACCCCCTGACAACAGTGACAAACCACTAAAAAATTTATCAAGTTGGTTTTCGAATAAATGTCCGAATTCAAACGCATATTTGCATTTGGGTTTCCGACGAAAGTAAACAAAACGCACGCAAAAAACGGCTCAATGATAAGTGACAAAAAACACTGTTATGATGACCTTCCACCTACATATTTACATTCTGATGAATCAATTAGGATTATTAGCACTCACTTTTCACGGCAGAAATACTTTACCTTTGCCAAGTTCCAACAAAAAGGCGCCACTAATAACGCGAACTCCGCGACTTTTTACTTTTTAAAACGAGACCAAGACTGACTTAAGACATACATCCTACACGGCTGGAGATGACTGAATGAATCACCGATGTAAACAAATTAATGAGCACCGAATGTACCGGTATATTATTAAGTGTTATCTCATAAAATAGATTGATGGAAGCGTCCTCCATATAAATAAACATGTAAGGTCAGTAGGTAAAGTTTGACGTTTTGGAATGCGGTTAAAGTTCATAAAATGTTTTCTGGTTAAGTAAATTCCGGTCGCCGAATATTTCCACTGTTTCTGACTACCTCATATTACTAAATAGTAACCAACAAACTAGTTGGTATTGCAATTGGTACCTATCAGATCAGACAAGCTTTACTTACTTCAAACCCCCTTTTCTTTGGGATAATTACGCTAAAGCAAAAAAACGATGCACCTCTTTTGAGAGGGTGCCTTTGTCATTACTTATTATAAAAGAAAGTCCCTCGCCACGTATATCTGTCTGTACTTACCTATGCGCGATAAACTCAATCATGGATGAAGCTGGCGCTGAACAGGATTTGGTATTATCAGTCAAGGCCCCCATACCATAATGAGTATTCATACTATTCTACCATGCCCCCATGGTATAATAATATGAATATATGTCACCTTTTTAACGCTATTCCCGCTGAAAATTAATTTCATGTGAACAAAGCAGGAAAAATAAGCTAGTAAAACTTTTGTATTACTATGAGTTGTTGTCGAGACCACATCTAGCAATCTTAAAACACAGAAGGTTGTCTTATACTCGTTTGTTTTTTGCAACAACTTCTGACACAACAAGTTAATTTTTAACAAAAAAGCGCTGACTCCAAACTTTTCCACATCCCATCCTTCTGCTAGATCCCATCCTCCTGCTATATAATTTGAGGAGATCCCTCGATTTTTGCAAGATCCCGTCATCAGATCCAGACTTGGTGACAATGGGACCAACTAGAAAACATACCCTTTCAAACCAAAAAAATATTTTTGAAATCGGTACACTCGTCTCCGAGTAATCGGTGAACATACACACTTATAAATAAAAATATTCCGACGAATTGAGAACCTCCTCCTTTTTTTTAAGTCGGTTAACAAGAGGCCATCATTTAATGTCTTTGTGTTAAACACGGGGTCCTTTTCGTAAATTAACCAGCGAATCCATACACAGGGAAGGGTTTTTACCTATACATGTATTACGCCGGTTACGCGACCAGCGTCAGTTTGCGACCACCCGAACGACAATGTTTTTACAATTAATAGTAGTTTATATGATGTAACATAATGAAAGGCATTCCAATACGAGTGTGGGTTTATGAAACGAACCGCCCTTATAATCCGAAAGATTTTACCACGTATTTTTGAAGACACTAGTAATATTATAATATTATATCAAAATAAATAAAATCATCGACCGCTTCTTTGTGAACAAATCTTTACGTGACTTGCAAATTAATAAACTACATATTTTAATATTTAATCATAAAATTCTTTCATAGATAAATACAGAAATGCACTATAAAACTAATGTAACTAACTTAAAAATAAGTAAAATATTATGATAAAATTAAATGTAAATTATAAAAAGAAAATTGCTTCCAGCTCTCCTTGTTGTGGCATTGATCCCAGGCGTTTTTACTTCATGATCCTAGGACTCTAGCGGCATTACCCGTTTGGATCGCATGAGCGATCCGTTGGCAGAAGTATCCACCTGCCCTGCGATCCTGCGATGCGTTGATCTGCCAAGACGACAAAGCCAAATGAATTCGAGACAAGAAATGTCAAGTCAAAAAACTTGTAGGTCGCTACGTCACGTCTTTAGGAAGACTTGAGAGTTTTCAACTTGTGACTTGTTTTAAATGATTCAAATCTATTAAATTATGGGTTTTTGGACTATATGTTATACCAAATTATATACTCTAATAATTAGGCTTTAGAATAGTTGATTTATGTAAATCTTTCGGGTTATTAGGGCCCGCGGTGTATTGGGGTATAGTCAAGAATCATAAGTATATTCTGTTGCCGACCGACCAAACAAATCGGTCGGCTAAGTAACCACGTAAAAACGGTTAATTAATTAAATTATTAACCTTTTTTAAATACTTACGTATTTACTTCTTTTATATATTTTTTCACATGTTTCATTTTCTTTGTAAACGCCAAGCAGAGGATTAAAATGTTTTTCCTACATGTTATTGTCGTATTTTCTTGAGTTTACATATTTTACAATATCTGAAAATCAGTTCCAGGTCTCGTTCGGAAGTGATATCTGTAAAGATTTTTATACAAGCGAAATCGTCCGCTTAGCTAAATTATAATTTCCAACCGAAGTGAAAAATTGATGACGCCGGGCCTCAGTGAACTGATTGAAAGATTCGATGCCACGAGCAATACCCAAGGTAGCTAAGCTGGAAAGAGTGATGGACGGATTCCAGAAGGAGAACTCCGGTTGGATATTAACGCGATATTTTTCATTGAACGCCCTTCCTTTCCCTGGCACTTGGCGGTGTAATATGCTAATATGTACCTACATACACATTATTAGATGCTCCTGCTCTTTTTGCATTTTTTAGGGTTCCGTAGTCAACTAGGAACCCTTAGTTTCGCTATATCCGTCTGTCTGTCTGTCCGAGGCTTTGCTCTGTGATTGTTAGTGCTAGAAAGTTGCAATTTGGCATGGATAGGTATATAAATAAAAAAAAATCTGACAAAGTGGTAAAATAAAACCTAAAAAATAATTTAAACATTTTTCTGCTTCAAGTCTATGGTGTGGGATGGGGTGTTGTTGAATACGTCTTTCAAAATGAATAGAGGTCTTCATGAAACACCTATTGATAAAGTGAATATTTTCTGAAATAATCACTCCAAAAGAAAAAAAATGTATCGTCACAAACGCACAGGGGTGCTACCGCGAACTTCGAAAATCGAACTTCGTGTCGTGCCGTCCCTTTCACTCTCGTGTTATACTCTATGTGACGGAAAGGGACGGTACGATACGAAGTTCGATTTTCGAAGTTCGCGGTAGCACCCCTGAGCGGTAGCGGCGCCGGCGCGGTGCGGGGCGGGGGCGGTTTTGCATTTTTGATCTTTCCGAAAGTATCGACTGTCATTACTGCCTCATATGTCACACACGCCGCCTCCGCTCTACCGTGCTACCGAATACTGAGCAGATTTTTTGGTAGGACGTCCCCCGGACTGCATTCGCTTCACAAAACAAAACCGGCCAAGAGCGTGTCGGGCCACGCTCAGTGTAGGGTTCCGTAGTTTTCCGTCCGTCACATTAAGTTGACATATTAAGTACAGAAACACAAAACCCTAAAAACGGGCCCACAGAGGACGGTGATAACTAAAGAAAGAGTTTGGATTATACGGTTAAATTACAAACTTAGTTCAGAAATTATTTTTGTAATTTTTTCAAAAACTATTCAACCTATCAAGTTCAAAATAATTTTCCTACAAAGTTTTTATAAAGTTCTACTTTTGAGATTTTTTTCATATTTTTAAAACTTATGGTTCAAAAGTTAGAGGGGGGGGGACACATTTTTTTTTACTTCTGGAGCGATTATTTCCGAAAATATTAACATTATCAAAAAATGATTTTAGTAAACCCCTATTTATTTTTAAATACCTATCTAACAATATATCACACGTTAGGGTTAAAATGAAAAAAAAAATCACTCCCCACTTTACGTATAGGGGAGGTACCCTAATAAAATATTTTTTTCCACTTTTTATTTTACCACTTTGTCGGCGTAATTGATATACATATTAGTACCAAATTTCAGCTTTCTAGTGCTAACGGTCACTGAGATTATCCGCGGACGGACGGACGGACAGACGGACGGACAGACATGGCGAAACTATAAGGGTTCCTAGTTGACTACGGAACCCTAAAAACTGCCTCCGCCACGCAACGCCGCTGTGCCGCGCTCTGTGCGTTGAAAAGCTATGAAATGAAGCTATGAAACTTTCTCGTTTCAATATTTTAGTTTACTGTCGGTTCGGAATGCCATTCTGTCCGTCTGTCCGTTCCGTTGAGTGTTTTGCCTCGTAAACAAAGATAAAGATAAGTTATCTGCAGTTAGGTGAGTGATCTGTTGCTGTAACGGTTTTTTGCTGTGCAGGAATTTTAAGTGTGGATTAGTAGCTTGCATTGGGCACATTCTTAACAGTTAAGAGTCCCCAGTACGCTCGGCTGAACTCGATTCTCCATACAAACGTAGTTACGCTCTCATTTTAAAACGCCATGCTAGAATATCATGAAACTTTGTATACATAATGGGAGCCGCCATATCGAGGTCGGAAATTCATTTCTGTTGCTAGAAATTGTACTTAATAGAAAAAAAATACAGCGAGTTTTTGAGTTTTTTACGTCTTGTATGAAATGAATACCTTAATATGGAGAACCGAGCTTACTGCGGACTCTTAAGAGCGTTTTTTTAAACGCGAAATATTTGTGAGTGTAGCGTGTACCCAAAATGTATATTTTAATAATAACACTCGGTGGCAAGCAAACTTAACCTACGGCTCGTCTAACGGTAAACGGTCACCGCAGCCTATCAGTGTCACATGCGCGTTGCCGACCCTTTACAATATGTAATTATAATTAGAAATACTTTAAGAACGTACTTTTCGTGGCCACTTCGAAAAGCCGGTGGAGACACCAGTATTTTGAGTATCTATCATGCAAAATAAAGTAGTTGTTTGTATTGATTACTTTAATAAAGCACTGCCAACTAATTTTATCTTAAAATGCTTAAATATACCTTGGACTAGGGGTGGTCGTTGATTCAACGAACTAGTTGATAAAACATTTTTCATTCGTCAACGAACTAAACGTTTTGTTTTACAGAATTGACGACTTTAACGTACACAGGTAATCGAAATGGAACGCTAAACTAAAGCCCTTAACGTTTTTTTTGGCTGTGTAATGAGCTCCCTGCCCAGGTTTTCTTGAGGGACTACAGTATGGGATTCTTCAAGAAAGGAGTGTGTACAATTTTAAATGGTCGGCAACCCCTGGAGTTGCAGGCGTCCATAGTCTGCGGTGACCGCTTACCATCAGGCGGCCCGTACGCGCGTTTGCCACCGAAGCGGTATAAAAAAAACTATGGGACTATTTCGATTTGTGTAAAAAACTTGGATACTTCAGCATGGACTCAAGCAATTAAGACCGCTAATTTCAAAAGATAATTTAAAAGAGTCATACTATGCATATATACACTCAATCCTCTCTTATGGTATAATTTTATGGGGAAATTCAGCAGATTCTGAACGTGTTTTAAAAATGCAGAAGCGTGCTATTCGTATCCTGGTAAACGCAAAATATAATGAAAGTTGCAGAGAACACTTCAAGAACCTGCAAATCTTAACATCAGTGGCAACATATTTTGGAAATAATTATGTATGTTCGAAATAATCCTTGGGAATTTAAGCATGTAGGAGATGATGCTAAACGTCCAACTAGATATGCTGAAAACATAAAACAAAGTAAGTGTAGGTTAAATATGGCAAAATAATCTCCCAAAGCCATGGGCCCAAAATTGTACAATAAACTGCCCAAAGTAATAAGAGCTCAAACAAACATCATTACATTCCGTAACAGTGTCAAAAAGCTACTCCTTACAAGAACAATACGAGTATGTACTGTAATAATTGTTATAATCCTAATTTTTGTCATTTTTAATAATTCATTCGATATATAGACGAATATTGTATAATTCATTGACGATCTCAGTATGTGTATGTTCTGTTGTCTGTATTTTGAAACCATGCCATATGACTATTGAGAAATAATAATCTGAATCTGAATCATGATAATAGTACATTACTACAGAGGCCGTTAGGAAAGGGGTTGCCGGCCGAAGACATATATACGGCCGAACAAAGCGAGGCCGGATAGGTCTGACGCGGGCAACCCCATACTTATTTCCCGCCGAGGTATGTACACTGCTTTTCTCAAACATGCAATAAAATAAACAACAAAAAAATCATAGTTTTATTTTTAATACGCATAGTGGCAGAATGTCATGACATGAAAAAGAGGACTTTGCCGGCCTAGGCCTGCATGATTTGTATGAAATTCCTTTAATGACCTCTTGTCCTAGCCGCACCTGAAACGTCATACTTCGCAGCCTATTATAAGGAACCACCATATCAGCCAAAGGACGTCCACTGCTGGACATGGGCCTCCCCCAAATTCAAGGCGTTTATCTTATAATATGCTCTTGAAATAAGTGTTTGTTTTACTACAGATTTGAATTTAGAATTGCTAAGTTCAGTAATGTGTTTAGGAATATTGTAGAATTTGATACAATTTCCCAAGAACGATATTTTCGCCTTTACTAGTTTATAGAAGGTTATTTTGAGTTTCCCAGTATTTCTCGTGGCTTTAGGTTTATCAGCGTTCGTTGGAAAATTGCCCAAATTCTTCCTAACATATACATTATTATTTCAAATATATAAAAATTCTCTTAATGAATGAAAACAGTTTCAATATCTGCAGCTGATCCCCACAAGATAAGACCATAAGTAATTATACTATTAAAATAATGCTGCCCATCCCCCAGTGGTCTTGGTCGTAGTTTTAGGACATACCCGGGTCCATAAGGAACATAACATCAATATTTCATTGCATGTTTGAGAAAAAATATTTTATTTATTAATTATTATTTATCATGCTGAAGTATCCAAGATTCCGCGGTGGACAAAGACCTTTGTATTTAGTTAGGTAGGTACTTGTCGGTATCTCGTCTCGGCGATCGTAGACTTTTTGCTCGCGTGCCGTCTGCTAACGGTCTCTTTTAGAATGCAGTCGCGTTGTACTAAATTGGCGTTTGTGCCCGAATTTTTAAAAGATCGCCAATGCTTACTTAAATTATTTAATGATGAATTTATTAACACTATGTATTTGGTACTAGGTATTTAGGTACTTGGTGGTACTAGGTATTTAGGTTGTTAGTAACCGATATGGACCTGGGTCTGAAAAAAAAATTTTTTATTCATTCATTTATTGGACATGTGACTCCCATGATAGATAACCACTCAGACGCAGTATTGAATAAAAACAAATGCATAGGTGATCTGTATTTTTCGGTTTGGGTTAGGTTTCATGAAGATGGCAAAGAAATGCTTGTCGTGTCATCGATGTACCTACAAATGTTAATTAATCCAAGCTGTCTCTGTGTTTGCTTGTTTTGTTAGTGTTGGTATCAAAGCGTATTGATTGCGTATGTTATGTACCTATGGGTTTGAGTGTGAGTGTTATATTCTTTGGTTGGTATCTCGTCTCGCAGACTTGACGGTGTATGTCTATCAGTGTGTGTTAGCGACAAGGCGGCCAGATCAGAGGAAGAGGAATACAGGTATTGCGTTGCGCCGCTTTCCCTATCCTCTGCAGCCCCTCGGCCGTGTGGTTCGTGTTGGAACCGAGAGCCGGAAGTTTTTTCTGTACCCATGACCTCCTGTACCAACACTCAGGGGATCTGCTACTGTAAAAATTGGAGGTCGAAGAAGAAGGCACGCCGAAACATCTGGTGTGCCTGACGTGGAAGGCCTCCGGGTATCCGTCAGCGATGGGGTCACGGATGTGTGCGCAAGCGTTCCCTGTTCCCGTAACCTTGCCACAAGGCGGCGAGGCGGCAGATGGGGGGCTTTTAGTGGGTACTGGGTACACCGTGGATCTCATAGCGCCAAAGAAGGGAAGAGTCCTTATGAAGTTTGTAGGTAAATAGGATCAAGTGACGTAACGATTTTCCATGGTCAAACTGAGTCCATTTTTGGCCTTTATGTATTTGAAAATCTTTAAATTTCGCTGTTGGGCACTGGGAAAGTTCATCCACAAATTCCACAATAAAGCAGGCAGTAGTCACAATACCAATACGACCACTATTTGTTCTGTAAACATGTGGCCAGAGCTGCGGAAACTGCCGTTTTGAATGTGAGGGGGTATTTGTCTCTGGCTCTCAACACAGTCAATCCCCACATCCTCCTTAAACTCGGGGGTCACAAGCGTCCATAGGCTACGGGCCCGCTTTCTATCCAGTACGCCTTAGGCCATGTGCTTGTTTGGTATCGTCATGGTATGCTAAAATACCGGACATATGAATGTGTGATAGAAATTGAACCTACTTTTTCGACCCTTTTCTTTTGAAAGTGAGCCAATTCTCAAGAGACGACTATAAGGCCGTGAATACTAAATGTATCAGAAACACGAAATGCACTCGTGCACTTAGTTCTCCCCGGTCAAGGTTAATAAGTTTTACAAATACGACGACACAGCCACTGATGTGACTACATGGGTCATGACACTACATGAGTCATTTTAAGCAAAACCACGCAATGTCCCTTCATTCCTCGATGGTGGCTACCACAACAAGCAAAGGTATAACGTAGGTTTATCCGATAGTAGCCATATCCTCACCTCTACAGCTACAGCTACTAAGCAGGTCCTAAATAATCTTTTTCAAACAAGTGACATCTCCCGACTGATAATGCCCCTTCCCGAACCAAATCCTAGATCCGCGCCTGGCATTGGCGGCCCTCGAAAGGGCCAGGGGGTCTACTCCGAAACTCGAAATACGAACTTCGTATGATGCCGTCCCTTTCACTCTCATGTCATTACTATATAAGTGAAAGAGACGGCACTGTACGAAGTTCGGATTTCGAATTTCAGAGTAGACCACCAGATGGAGCAACAATTTAAGGACGGTCACTGCCAGAAGCTGGATGCGATGAGATGACAGTATAAAATTGCGGTGGACTATACAGGCCGATGATAATGAGGAACACTCCACAGGTACAGCGCCAAGAACTACTTAGGTATTACTTATTCTGTGGCCAAGGGGCCAACCGCGGGCAATGTAACAATACTTTTCATTCTTTTCAGAATTACAGAAGAAAGCACCAGTAATGATTTTTTAATGCTTCCAACATTGAGGGTAACCATATGTCATTAGAGGTTACGGCTGGGTCAGCGAACGGTCGGATTTACCCCAGTTTTGGGGTAATTATAGTGGGGTAAATGAACGATAGTGATACCGGACTGGAGAACTTGAATAAAGAATGGGCCTGTGCAATCAAGAAGGTAATTTATTTCGATGTGTCAATACATTTGTTTGATAATAAAATCCATAATTTATGGAACGTCATTCAAACTTTAGTAAGTACTTACATACAGTTGAGGAATGAAAAGGTTCGTCAATTTTTAACTAGTGGAAAAGTGATGAATCTTTTCATCCGCGACTAATATAGACATTGACCTTTTATGTCATCGGCCAAAACTTTAGGGACTAAATAAATAATGCCATAATTAACAAATTTTAAGTACCAAACTTTTAAGTATAATATAATGATGTACCTAATAGTAATACATATACTTAATATAAAATTCATTCAAAATTAATTAAATATTTTTTTTACATAAATCAGGGATATTTGTATAACAGTTACAGTATAGTCCATTTAAAAGGGTATAGACCCTAAAAGTCTACCCACTAAGCATGAAACTTACAGAAACTTTCTACAAAGTTGATAGACCGCCCATATGAATGTTTAAAAAGAAAGATCGTATAAACATTACGGCTATTTTAATTTAACATGTCTGTTTAAACTTACAAAAATGTTAAAACTGATGTCGCGACAACATTACGTATAAGAGTTGTTTTTTAAACTTTGAAGTAACAATCTTTTAAAAACTTACTGTAAGGTATGTAAATGATATTTCTACAATATCATTATTATAACATTGCAGGTGAAACCTTGTAGCAACCTAAATGTCACAACATACTTTATAAAACGTTGCAGGCACTTAGCAAACTGAACTTATGAAAACATTCGATATTAACATTCCTGTAAGGTCATTTTAGTAACATATTTTTATTAAACTATATACAATGTCACCATTACAACGTTGTTGCAAGTTCCATAAACAACATTGCCGTTATTTTGCAAATGATAATTATTGTAACATAAAAATGTTAACATTCCTGCAATATCATTTTTGCAACATAGTTTTATTAAACTATGTTCAAGTCACCATTACAACGTCCTTGTATCTTCCAAAAACAACATTATTGTAATTTTGCAAAAGAAAATTACTGTAACTTACAATTGTTATATTAAGACAATTTACCTAAAGCAATGTAAAAATTTACAAATCACTACAATGTTGCAAGCTGATCGTTGTCATAACTCCAATTAACAACATTACGGGTAAGTACTTCGTTTAGTATAACTATTGAAACTTACTATTACAATCTTGCTAAAATTTAGTAAATGCTATATTTAAAAAAACAATTACCACACTGCTACGGATTCAACGTTGTTGTAGCTGGCATTTAAATGATATTGTAATCTATAATTATAATGAATGAAAACTTATTTATTTTTCGGAAATTTAGAGAAGTGCTATTGTTTTGAGCCATCGTGACATAATACTTATTAAATACATGGAAAACATCATTCTTTTCATGGAAGACTCGGAAGCAATTACATGTTCATCATACAAAGAATAATGTCCTGACAGAGGTTCGCACCCGGGACCACCAGCTTCCAGGGGTGTTATTCACAATCCGACTCGGCCTCACCTTTCACCTCACACCTCACCATTTTCTTATGGTAACTGTCAAAATTGACAAATGACATTTTCCATATATACAACGGGTGAAGTGTGAGGTGACAGGTGAGGACGAGTCGGTTTGTGAATAAGGCTGAGTTGCACCAAACCGTCTGTAATCGTAAGCTGTGTTCGTCAAAATTTCAATGTATGGAAATTTTGACAAGTTTCTATGGCATGACAGCTGCCGGCGCCATATTTAACGTTGATCTGCCTGTGATCGTAAGTCGATGCAACCCAGCCTAAGAGAGCAGGTTCACTAAATCACTAGCAGGTAGGTAGGTAACTTAGTCTGGTCGGTAAGATGACTCGCACTTTCGCTTTTCGCTTCATAAGCTGTACAATGCAGCTTTTAAGTACCTATTATTCTGTTTTTCAATAAATTTATATAATATTGCCTTTACCTATACAAAAAGTATTTAGAAAAAGTACGAATTAAGTATAAATAAGTATTTAATTCCCTGAACCGCTCGCTGCTTGTATTATTATACTGTGGCTGTATGCGCCGACACTGTCATTAGATTTTAAATCTTCAAGCTTAAACAGTAAAGTCGCCTTTTCAACGGATCGCTTTGATAAAACTCTGCCAACTAATAATTTCTTTCGAGTATAATGTATATATAGATATATGCCAAGCTGCTGAGGGCCTACCGTGAACCGAACTTCGTATGTTACCGACTACCGTCCCTTTCCGTCATATAGTGTATAACACGAGAGTGAAAGGGACGGCACGACACGAAGTTCGCGGTATACAACCAAGAGACGGCTTTCTAAGTACCGACGTGTTGGTTTGTAATAGAATGAAAGTGTAGGAATAGAGTTTATCGATATTTCATCACTTGAACAACTTCTGATTTTGAAATAGATTCCTCAAATTACCTATAACTATAACCAAGGTTGTATATCGCAAACTTCGAAAATCGAACTTCGTGTCGTGCCGTCTCTTTCACTCTCGTGTTATACACTATATGACGGAAAGGGACGGTACGATACGAAGTTCGCGGTAGGCCCTAAGGTCTGTGCGTTGTGAAGTTCTTGCATTGCAGTATTGCCAGGATTGCATAAAAAACGTATTTTCAGTAAATTTTTAAAATGATGTAGATATTAAATCTTTGTTTTATATTTTAACATTTGTAAATTCACAAAGTTACGAATTGATGATTTTTATGGATAACGAATAAAGCACCAAAGGTGAAATTAGTAGATGTTATAGGTAGGACTATTTTTTTTAATATAGACACGGGGCAGCGGGCAGCGTGTCCAGCCAAGTTCACCCCAGGAACTGGTGGACAGCAGCACAGAATAAGGAATAGTACAAGTACATAAATTTCACTTCCTAACAAAAACGGCGTTTAGGCATAAGAAACGTGCCTACTCTCTGCATCTCTGTCTATCCCATAACTTGTATTCATTCACGCGCGGCACGTGTAGCCCTAGGGTTGTCACGCCAAAAATACTTCAATGAGGCAAAACATGTTCTACCTCACCAGATGTTGCTTAAGTACAGTGAACCGAAATTAATGAAGTACATGTTACTTCACATGAATAGAGTAGAGCGTTCATGGCTCAGTGATAGTTTTTAGTTTTCATTGTATACCTATACTACTACCATTGTTTTTCCACATATTCTCTTGCTTGTGGAGAAGATATGGAGGGTTGGGGGGGGGGGGGGGGGTTGGTTGAGGGGGACACCACAACCAAACCCCCCCCACAAAAATGGTCATTTTATAAATTACTACCGCGTCTCCTATTGGTCGCAGCCTGATGTTATATAGCCTAAAGCCTTCCTCGATAAATGGGCTATCCAACACAAAATATTTTTTCAATTCGAACCAGTAGTTCCTGAGATTAGCGCGTTCAAACAAACAAACAAACTAACTCTTCAGCTTTATAATATTATAGTATAGACATCACGCAAACGAATAGCGTAATCTATACTATTATAAAGCTGAAGAGTTTGTTTGTTTGTTTGAACGCGCTAATCTTAGGAACTACTGGTTAGAATTGTAAATTATTTTTCTGTTGGATAGTCCATTTATTGAGGAAGGCTTTAGGCTATATAACATCACCCTGCGACCAATAGGAGCGAGAACGCGGACGAAGTCGCGGGCAACAGCTAGTCATTTAATAAATCTCATATTTTCTTAACGAACCATCTATCGTTACAAAACACGGTGGGTTTTGCAAGAAAAAAAATACATCCCCATTTTACGTGCAGGGGAAGTACCTTTATTGGGGGACAATCATCAAAATACATAATATCGTGTTACATATGGAAGAGCTCATTGTGTGCATCTCAAATATATTTTTTGTCATTTTAATATAATTATTTAAGAAAAGAGCCAAAACATTACCATTCCCCCTTCATCTCTCAAAAAAAAATACATTTCAAATCATCAACCAACAGGTTTTGTCGGACATACAAATCAACACAGCACATACAACAGGACAGGTCATCTTCTTAAGTTTCTCAGGTATAGGTACCTACACTTTGTCCGTGTTTCAAATGCTATGGCCACAACACAATAATGGACAAGTATCTAAATAGGACAACTATTATGTAGCTAATCAAGTAAAATAACTTGAATAACGCGTGTTTCATTTTGAATAAAATTACAGTTACAATAAGTAAATCGGCGGAAATGTACCTAACAAAGTAACCAGGTGGTTCGTATCGTATTCATTTGTATTGTTGTTGTACATTGTAACTTACAACTTGATAATTTTAAACACCAAGGTTTATATGTAATAATAAGTACTTATTTTATATAAAATAAGTACTTATTATTACATATATACCAAACTAAAAGAAAAACTTACCGTTCACAATTTGTAGGTAATTGAAAAAAAGACACACCAACGTTCCTTCGGGTATTTAAACAACCATATACAGAACATGTGGTGCTGGTTATAGGTTTCATCGTGCTTTTTTAAAATCACACAAAAAAATACGTTAGCGCGGTTCGTCGCGATCAAGTCGGCGGCGCGCGGCAGCGGATCACGACGGGTACGTACACGCACGGACGGTGACGGCCCGCGACTGACAGCTAGTTTCGGGGATTTCGAGCGTTAGGTTATTAACGCGGCGCGCTCCACCCATTGCAAGCCCCTTGACAGCAGCCATATGTTATTATTTTACACGAACCGTTTGGAGCCACTTTTGACCCCCCAATAATCCCAAATCCATTTAACATAAAAATCTGAAATTTGGTACAGTCGAGTTCATAAATATATGAGCAAATCCAAGCCTTCAAAAATAAATGTACATATACAACTGAACAGATTTATCATTCGAAAATATATACACGTGTCGTCATATTCATCTGAGCAAGTCTCTCAATAATATTTAAGAGTGCGCAGTACGCTCGGTTCTCCATACAAACGTATTTATGCTCTCATTTTAAAACGCTGTGCTAGAATAACAAGAAACTTTGTATACACAATGGGATCCGGCATATCTAGGTCGGAACATAGTTTCTGTTGCTTGAAATTATAATGGAGAAAAAATACAGCGATTATTAAGGTTTTCATACAAATCGTAAAAAACTTAAAAACCGCTGTATTTTTTTTTCTTTTTCAATTTCTAGCAACAAACTAGTTTCTGACCTAGATATGCCAGATCCCATTGTGTATACAAATTTTCATGTTATTCTAGCATGGCGTTTTAAAATGAGAGGGTAAATACATTTGTATGGAGAACCGAGCCAGACCGAGCGTACTGCGCCCTCTTAAGCAACTGAAACACTATAAATATCTGTACAACGATTTTTATGAAATTATTTAAACGAGTGGAAGCCCATGACTGTTGAGACAAGGGTTATTTTCAAATATTTGTAAACAGGTAGTGGCACATAAATATATGTACTCACGTTTTCCAATTTGTTGTGAACAAGTAGGATCTCATAAATATCTGTACAGACAAAACATTTTGAATTTTCACAAATGACAATCATCGAAAAGAGTACCATACTGTCATATGATACATTTGTCTCTTTCAGTTTGATTGGCACGTCATCGAACTGTCATTAATCTGCGTGCTGCTTCTTTTACTATTTTGTGATTTATACTCTGTTTAAAAGAGGTTTGATATCAACATTTATTACTGGCTTCTGAATATTTTTCTTTTTTCTGTCAGTTTTGTTTAGATGTTTATGAGTTTCAAGTTGTTCACATAATTTTGGCAAACTTTATTGCAGAATTTGATATTTAAGTGAAATGTTTTATCTGTGCAGATATTTATGAGGTCCTACTTGTTCACAACGAATTGAAAAACGTTACTACATATGTTTATGTGCCACTGCCTGTTTATAAATATTTGAAAATAATCTTTGTCTCAATAGTCATGTGCTTCCACTCGTTTAAATAATTTCGTAAAAATCGTTGTACAGATATTTATTATGTTTCAGTTGCTTAAATATTATTGAGACGCTTGCTCAGATGAATATGACGGATGACACGTGTATATATTTTCGAATGGTAAATCTGTTTAGATATATTTGAACGTTAATATGTACATTTATTTTTGAAGGCTTGGATCTGCTCATATATTTATGAACTCGACTGTACATGTATTAAGATCCTTTAGCACTACTTTTTCTATGCAGTATGTTTTTATTTATTTATTTATAAACTCATTAAATATGTACACCAAACATTTCACTATTTCTAATTACTGCTAAATTATAATTTGAACAAGCGTTTAAAGACACAGTGTGCAGTAACTGCCCAAAAAGACCGGGGCCTGTGCTAGGGCTAGTTACAAATATGTGACACAATTATAGAGAGCGATCGGATTGTGGAAAAACAATTTTCTAATAATGTACTAATAGACTTTATCAATGGAAAAAGCTTAATTTAACATGCGCGGGTAATATTTTGGTTTCTTTTTCCTTTTCTTTTTATTTGATTTTACAGTTTTGTATACCAGTTTAGTCGCGAATTCATGATACACAGATGTGTATCTTCTGTTTGTGGTATCGTAGTTCCCAAACAGATAAATTAGATGTTTTGTGTCATAGTTAATTGTATCCCGAGTGTTCTTACCATTGTTTCATGAAAATATGTTCAACCGTTTTTGAGATATTGTGCTTTGAAATTAAAATGTCGGGGGTTTTTTCAACTTTTCTAATTTAAAGTTTTATTTCCTTACATTATTCCATTACATAAATTATAACAAAAATTCATCTTAAGTCAGAAGTTACAATACAATACAGTACGAGTACTCTTTATTGCTCACCTCGATTAAGGGACACAGTACATAATAACATAATAACAATATTACATCATCACACATAAGCATAACAACAGTTATTATACTAAGTCGCTTACATACTAGTCATTAGTCGTATTGGAGTTTTAGTTAATACCTGGTGGACAGGTATTTATCCGGCGTTGGCGTAAAATCGTACGAAAGTTTGCTTTTCCACGTACAATTAATAAGTTCGGCTATTACTCGTTAACTAGCAATGTCTACTTAGCTCAGCTGAACTATCTGTGATAGTTTCCTTTTAAATTCATTATATCGTCAGTATAAGTATAATGATGACATAATACCAAACCAAAACCAGATAACTGACTCAAACATAGTTTCGAGAAAACGCTTGATGAAAGTTAATTAGTCACTTACATGTATATAATTAAACTCAGGTTTTTGCTATATTTAGTTCAAATTTCAGTCTCAGAGGTAAAAATCGAGATTTGGTTATACGAAAATTGAAAATATTGCTTATTTGCCCTCATTTAAAAAAGGGAGTGCGGTTACTACGTTTTAGAAATAAACAAAATTATAGTCGTTTTGCTGTATAAATTACATGGTCATGAAATACAAACCAGTTTTATGTTATTTTGCATTTTACACACCCTGTTACATGTAACAGGGGTCATATTTTTTTATCAATGCTCATAGGCGTGTGAGGTATGTATGGATAGGCCTTCAAAAATGACATGTAGGTTTTTTTTTAAACTTTTCCATTTAATTCAACTGTTGGTGAGATATTAGCTGTCAAAGTCGTCAATTCGTAGATGTAGTATGATTATTTCTTTATATTTCTATTTACTGATGAGGAAATTAACTATTTATATAATATATTTAGTATATTTGACTTCTCTTCACGAATTTGCGGTGCCCAACAGGGTCCACAATTAAGTTTTAATATTATTTAACCACTAAAACTTATGTTTGCCTAATATCCTGTAAACTAACATTGTGGAATGCAATAAATGATTGAGTATTGAGTATTGATTGAGTATTAAAAAGTGTGCCCCCCCCCCCCTCTAGTTTCCAAACTAAGGAGTTTAAAATACTGAAATAAATCAAGATGATATACATTAATAAATCCTTTCAAAGATTTTTGGTTAAGCAAGATAGGTTCAATGGTGTTTGAGTTATTGCTGAAAATTTTTCTTGACAAAACAATGGGGTATAAGTGCTGCAAGTTTCTTATGTAGATACGACCTTTTTTAATTAAATGTATTCTTCTTCTCGTGTCGATGGTTTTTAAACTGTGTGGGACCAGAAAGTGGCGACGCTTATCGCCCTGTCTGTCGCGTCTCGAAGGTCTTGCTCGGAGCAGGCATGCGGGCACGCTGGGTAGGACAACTTGTGCTTCATTGTTTAGGGAGCCGTCCCGTACAAATGTATTAAATGTATTGAATAGTGGTTTTAAATGTTGATTAGGAGGTGTCGGTACGGAACCCTTCTTTGTGGGTGGTCCGACGCGCACTTGGCCGGTTATACTAATGGATTACTTACTAAAATATTAAATAATTTTATTGACTACGCACAATGAAGGATTCCATACCTACTACTATTCCACATTTAAAAACACTATACCGTGGGCCTACTTCGAACCTCGAAAATCGAACTTCGTATCGTGCCGTCCCTTTCTGTCATATAGTGTATAACACGAGAGTGAAAGGGACGGCACGACACGAAGTTCGATTTTCGAAGTTCGGAGTAGACCCTCTGTACATTGAATCAAAAAAGATCGTATCTACATAGGAAACTCACGGCACTTACCTCCTTTTGATTGTGCTTGGCAGTTTTTCAGCGATATCTCTAAAACTATTTTTTTATATGCATAGAAAACTGCCAAGTTTCAGGCTGAAAATGTATTAAGCCGCAAATAAATTAGGTTTACTGTAAACAATCTAGTGCCAGACTTGGCACCTTTCAGATAATCTACGGAACTAGGTACAAATTTAGATCTCAATTCTTTTGTAGGTGAAGGAAGACGACAACCACGCATCCCATATTCTTAATGTTGAACTTGGCTCCCATATTCACATTTTTTTATATACAGATTTTATTCAACTATTTTGTCGGCGTGTTTGATAATTGACATATACACCCATGCCAAATTACAGCTATTTAGTAGTAACAGTCATTGAGCTAAGCCGTGGTCGGAGCCGGACATGGCAAAACCATTACGGTTCCTTGCTTTCTACGAAACCCTAAAAATCAATCGTTCGGTCATTATTCGACTTATCCGCGGACGTGTTTTATTATATACTCGTAATATATAGTACCTGGGCGACCGAGCTACGCGCGTGTTTTCGCGGGAGTTTTTCCGAAGCTAAGACCTAGCTATATATTTTTTTCGTTCTCCGAAACCCCTATATTGAGAATTTCATTAAAATCGTTAGAGCGGTTTTCGAGATTTCAATTACAAACAAATAAATATACAAATGTTGCTCGTTTAATAGTATAGGATAGGATTTTGGTACTATCATAGCACTTTTAATTACATATTTTTAGCAAAAAGTGATTTCCGTTGTTGGCAACACTGAACGCCATACATACGGGTTACGGGTACGTGACGCGCGCGCAAAGCGAAGTCGAAGTTGAAAACCATTTGAAAACTTCTTGAAAACGACATAATTCTGTTAATTGTTAATCTTAGAGGAAATTATTGTATTGAAACGGTGCTCGCTTGCCTTGATCCATACTAGTGAATGAAATAAAGGCAAAGCTGAAGCGAAATCGGTGAAAATGGACCAAGTAAGTGATTGATTTCTAATTTCTTATCTATGTATTTTACTCAGAAAGAATACCAGGTATCTTGTAATTCTGTAGAATAATGCTACAGTATCGGATCGCATGTAACGCTATTTTTCATCGGTAGACTGTACAGTAGTTATAGTATTCTAGTAGTTTGTATTATATGACCGTAACAAATAATGGCGGATGGCGTCTTTCCTAGTGAAAGTACCTACTAAAATTGCATACTTTGAAACAAAAAATCTTCGAGGAATAATTTCCTGACCATTGAGGAATTAAGGTTTATTCACATATAATAGGGATTATTAGCTTGTATGAAATCAAGTTGATCAGAATTATTTGACTTTTTATATTTTAGCTTTCTTAGTACTTATGTCAAATTAAAACTACCAATTTAAGAAACTTCTGGTAACTCCGTACCTCGGACTGAATACTTCATATAATCAGGATAGAACTTCAGGTAAGTTCGTTGTAATCATTTAATTGACCGAGCGAGCGAAGCGTCTCCGTTTCAGCTTTCGACAAAACCGATTCTCGTGAAATTTTGTGAGCAGGTTCGATAATTATATAGTTTTTTTGTCGAGTCAGTTTTTGGTCATTTTTTGAAATAAAAAAAAAAAATTGCATGGTCTACAGCTCACAGAGCCATTAGTTAATAGGTGTAGTCAAGTGTCTTTGGATTTAGATTCATCGCAAATTGTCATTGCAGAGAGGACTCATGCAGAGGTCAACAAGATCTCTGATAGCCAGGTTCAAGAGATGTTTAGTTAGAGCCCAGCCGGGTTTGTGATCTAGAATTTAAGTATATTTTAAATAGGTATATAGCTATTAATTAATTAATGCAGCTAGTTGCAGTAAACCAGACTTACATTATCCAATTTGCAGACTGATTCATTGTTGAAGTAGCCTACACTAGCAAGCAAAGCTGGATCAGATCAAAAGAGGTACACTTGAGCTAATTATTATTGGCTTTTGCTTAACTTTGTATTCTGCAAGTTGGATAATGTAATGTGGTTTTGACTTGGTACCTAATGTTCATGATGGCTAGTAATTAGTGTTAAGCTTATAATATCTTCTTAGTTTCTTACACTTTGCAATCTAGTAAATAATGAAATGTGCATGATGAGCTAGCATGGCAGAGCTGCCACAATAGTACTAGATTGGAGTATTTTCTAACTTCACATTACATTATTTAGTGACCAAGCATTCTGAAAATTGGATAACATAAAGTGTGCTGTCCACACAATTAATTTAAAATAAAGAAGACATTAGTCAGTAATTATTTTTATAGTTTTCAAATTTAACCTACTTATTCAAATTTTGATTTAAATTTGTATCTTGTTGCTTCTCATAACTGTTTCACAAAATGTAACTGATGATGGATCCTGAAGGTACAGTCAGCATAAGATATACTGAAACTGGCAAATTCCCAAAAAGATGAGCACACACCGGTTTTTCTTTACAATAAAGTGGTGTGCCTATCTTTTTGGCACTTTGACTGTGCATGCTGATGCTGACTACCTACTGCAGCTCAGGTTTGATTCTTCAACATAGGTATACCGCTATACCTGATGTTTAAGCAAATTGACTCATCATGGTGAGCCGTGGTGAGCTCTTCGGGACTGTAATCACAAAATTAACCTGATGATAACTACTGAAGTTACTTATAGCAACTGAGAATTGCAAAATATGTTGTTTTAGATCATTTGATTATTTTAGAAGAGAACTTGTAACAGTATCACAAAATATGTCAGAAAGTAAGTAGGTACCTTGATGAAGGATGATACATCATTGGATTCATACAGACATAATCTCACACCCTCCTACAGATGTGCAAGTTGCGGAAAGTTTCCATAATATTCTATAAATTCTTGGAAATTTCATGAAAATATAGGCAATTTAAATTTAAAAATGGAAAGTTTCAAGTCTCATACAAAAATGTAAGAAATTTTCCGAATTTTTCGTACGTTAAATTTCCGAAACATTTCGCAATTTTGGAAAGTTTCCTTAGGCACATCAGTACCCCCCCTTTGAACTAAGTAAGGTACCCTTGCCTCCTCCACATTCATCTCTCTTTTCATACAGGCTTAGTGGTTTTGAATGCTTTTAAATTAGCTTTCCCTTTCACCCTTCCATTATAAATAATAAATGGCCATTAAGTATGGATAATCTGCCCCAGGGCCGAAATTTTTTTTCGTAATATATGTAATTTTACTAAATATGATACTTAAATGCTGTTAGTTTAAGAGACAATAAAAAAAAAATTAATTTATTTTATCTAAACTACTGAACCGATTTTCATGAAATTTTAATGGTATGTAAATTGTTTAGGTTTAAGGCTTAAATAATTTATGAGTCGTTTTAAAGGGGAAAATAATTGGCTTTTATTTTAATTTCTTTTATATATCTTTTATATATATAAAATAATATTCTATAAGTTTTTTGAATTCACTTGAATTAAACCAGCTAGACTCTTTTACATCAGATTCATTATGGAGACCTACAAACAAAATGATTAACTTCTGCTCATTATTATTATTATTGTTAACAGTTTTGGACCTTTTTTATTTGCATTAAAAGAAAACAATTTAATTGTTACAGGAACAGCCATCTGTTAAAAGAAGGAAAACATTTGCAACAATGTCTCGTAAATATTTACGAACTGTTATTCGTAAAGAATCAAATCCATCTATCAATATTACAAATGAATCTCCTATCAGTGTTACAAATGAATCTCCTCCTATCAGCATTACAAATGAATCTCCTCCTGTCAGCATTACAAATGAATCTCCTCCTTTCAGCATTACAAATAAATATCCTCCTATCAGTATTGCAAATGAATCCCTTCCTATCAGCATTACAAATGAATCTCCTATGAGTATTAGAAATGAATCTCCTATCAGCATTATAAATGAATCTCCTTCTATAAGCATTACAAATGAATGTCCATCTATCAGTATCACATGTAATACCACACTGTCTTTGCCTTTACCATTAGATGTTTGTAATGTGGCCACAATTATGTCCTCTCCATTTAATGTGTCTTCATCAGTTCAATATGTTGAGACCCTGGCATCTACAGATACAAATGTAACAAATTTAAATCAAGATTTAAAACAGTGGGCAGTTGAAAATAAAGTTACTCACAACGTTTTTAATAATCTTTTAAGAATTTTAAAAAAAGTTAATTGTGTAGAGGAACTTACTAATCTCCCTTCTGATTGTCGAACAATTTTAAAAGTGGATAAAACAAGCAATATTGTTAATACCACTTCGGGTAACTATTACCATTTTGGATTAGCAGAAGGAATATGTTATATATTGCAAAATGATAAAACATTGTATGATCAAGTAGTCTGCTTTGATTTAAATATTGATGGTTTACCACTAACAAAAAGTTCTGGAAGCCAATTTTGGCCATTGCTAGGTAGTGTCTGTTCAAGCAAAAACCCATTCCTTATAGGTGTTTGGCATGGTTATAAAAAACCCAAGCATCCTAATGAAATACTGGGCCCGTTTATTACAGAATATTTAGTTTTAAAAGCATCTGGTATATTGTATAACAATCAAAAGAAAGATATTTCTTTGTCTAAGATAATTTGCGATGCTCCAGCTAAATCGTTCGTACTGTGCATAAAAGGACACAATTCTTATTTCGGGTGCACAAAATGTATTACTGAAGGCACTTATTTAAATAATAGAGTTTGTTATGGTGACTTAAATGCAGCATTACGAACAGATAACAATTTTCGTACTGGGTTTTATGGTGATGATTATCATGTAAACACGACCCCGTTGTTACAGTTGGAAATTGATTTAATTAAAAATATTCCATTGGATTATATGCACTTGGTGTGCTTGGGTGTCATGAAGAGATTGATTTCATTTTGGTGTAAAGGTAATATGTCTATACGAATGATGGCAAATGACTTAGATGATGTTAACAAAACAGTCCTAGATATGAGGAATCACTTAAGCTATAAAGATTTTGCACGATTACCAAGGCCTCTTTCTGATAGTGACAGATGGAAAGCCACTGAATTCAGGCAATTTTTACTTTACTTGGGACCTATTGTGTTAAAGGGTAAATTAAAGCCAACACAGTATATGCATTTTCTCAGTCTGAGTTGTGCAATTAGAATATTATGTAGTACTGAAAAATCTGTGATGCATAATGATTATGCCAAAGAATTACTCGTGTATTTCGTAAAAAAATATTCAAAATTGTATGGTGAACAATATATTTCTCATAATGTCCATAATTTGATACATTTAGCTGATGACGTATTAAATTTAGGACCATTGGATAGTTTCTCAGCTTTTCAATATGAAAATTACATGTCGGAAATCAAAAAAAGCCTAAGGAGCTGTAATATGCCATTACAACAAATCATAAATAGAGAACACGAAAAGCGGTCTCTTCAAAAATGTAATGAAACTTTTTATTCAAGTAAAACTGTCTATGGTTATATTACTACATACAGAGAACCCCTTTTAAATGACAGCTTAGTAAAGACATACAAATCAGTCAGCTTTTTACATTTTAAACTAGGCACTGATAGTAAAAATAACCATTGCATCCTTAAGGACGATACAGTTATCAGAATTGTAAAACTCATTCAGTGTGAAAATACAAAAACAACTTACATAATTTTTCAAAGATATTTATGTTACGAAAGTTGTTTCACACAACCTTGTCAATCTTCTTTATTCTATGGGGGCACTGTAACAAATTTATGCAGTATGAACGAAATTGTTAATTTGGAACAAGTCCTTACAAAATGTATTAATTACAAAAACTATGTAATTCACTTTATAGTCTGATTTAGGTAGGTACATGTTCATAGCAGAAGGTGCCCTTTGGGTTCTTGACCCAGCTGCTAGGCACTCGTTCAATTTTACCTCCCATTGTTAGTATGTCAATTGTCTGCAGGTATATACCTACATAACTTTATATACATTCATATTGTAAACCCTCTTCTTTAATGAGGTACATGTTTATCATTGCATTTTTATACTCAATTGTTATCGTTAATTAGCTATTAAAACCACAGACCCGATAGCTGCCGCGGGCATCTTCAGGATGGGTAAGAAAAAGTTTCTTTTACCTGTGTATATGTATAACATAACTTTATTAAATAGATTAGATGAAATAATATTTCCATCGCTTTAAGCTTTTAAGTATAGTAGTTAGTAGCCATGAAAGTAATTTTAATAATACGTATTAAGTTTCCAATTTCCATCATAAGAAGGTATAACTGACTTCTCTTCTACTGTTCCAGTTTGACACTCCGCGTACCGCCGTGTTTCCCTACTCTGTAATAACATGGTCAGTAAACAATGAAGAATATGTATCTGCTGCTCCAAGGAATTGGATAAATGAAGAAAAAAACATATGCATGTGGCCAAAAAATAAGAACATTGAAAGGAAGGCAATCAAATCGAGTATGAAACCAGAAGAAGACTGGAATGAACTAAAAAATATCACTATAGTGGGACATTATGGTAACTATAATCATTATATTGTGTGGCAATGGCTGGACTATGCCAAAGACACTTGCTATTTGTGCTCAAAGGTTAAGTGGAAGAGATCCCTTATGGGGATGAGTGAGTTCGTATTTGTAATTTTGTTCGTCTGTCTTGATTGTATTTTTAAAATGACATGTATCTAAAATAAAGAGTACATACATACATATAGGTATATGGAACTTGATAGGTATACATTTTTATTTATTCATTACAGCAACGCTTACTGAAGCAAATGAAGTAGAAAAACGAAAAACCAAGGCAACTAGTGAATCCGACACAGCTGCAGCATTAGAGGAAAATAAAAAAAGACGAATAATAAAAAATAAAAAATACCGTGATGACTCTATTTCACCTCCGCCTACTTTCAAACAGGACATACAATGTGCATCGCGAGAATTGGCTAGTGATGACAACAGCTTATCTGTCAGCCCAATGAGAACGCATATCGAAGAATCCGGTTGCATTAGTGTTGTTGCTGAGGAGGATGATGAAGACAAATCGGGTATGTACTTGAAGGGCCGTTGCATCCCGACATCCATTTTAGCCGATTTTAACATTCTCTAAACAGACTCAGGGATTTGATCAATTTACTGTAAGGGAAATGATGAAATGGACTAGCCATCTTAACCTCCTGTGTGATTTGGTCATATCCTTTAGTGATTTGATTATTTCCCTGCTTCATAGGCATTTGTAACTTTGTATGTTTATTTTTTAATTTTATTTTTTAAATGGGCTTGCTCTAGGCCAGCATCTAGCCAGGGGGCATCATTATCTTTGATATTTGACTATACAACAATTGTTTAATTAATAATAATAAATACAACCTCTTTGAATGCAGGTGCTGCAGTTTCAGACGGTGCCAGTGACCATACTGTGGAATTAGATCATACATTGACACCAGAAGATATTCGCAGAGCACAGATCACTTATCATGATGATCGTATATCATCACCAACAGGAATTACTAGTGAAACCTCATCTTTCGCGGCGAATAGCACTGATTCACTTACACAACAGTTAAGTAAGTTTGACAAGGGATCTACTCATTACACGAACAGGAAACCCGTCGAAACAGACGTAAACCGTTGGCCATGGTGTTTCGAAAATGACGTCTATATAATAGCAACCCATGACGACATTTTCGGGGAATACAAAATAGGACATGACTAATTTTTAGCTTGCATATTGTGTTTTGTAATTTGTTTACTGAATAAGTTTTGTCGGCCTGTTTAGCTTAGTTGGTAGTGACACTGCTTCCGAAACTAGAGGTCCCGGGTTCGAATCCCGGTAAGGGCATTTGTTTGGTGACCAGAAAAAATTGTTCTAGAGACTTGGATGTTTTCTATGTACCACCATATCAGCCCAAGGACGTCCACTGCTGGACATAGGCCTCCCCCAATTTCATGGGGGGTAAATGCCATAATCGCCACGCTTGCCATGCGGGTTGGCGATCGCAGTGTCTCCACCGCACTCCAGGGATGCTGCTGCCCGTCCCCCGGTGGTCTTGGTCGTAGTTTTAAGACATACCCGGGTCCGTTTTCTATGTATTTAAGTATATATCTATTATATATATCGTCGTCTAGTACCCATAACACAAGCCTTATTGAGCTTATTATGGAATTAGTTCGATTTGTGTAAAAAAAAGTTTTTCCCTAATATTTAATAAGACAAGTTTAAACGGGGTATACTTAAAGATGTTTATACCCAAATGTATGGCCAAAAAAGCACGTTTTTCCGCACGCTACGCGTACGGAAAATGCCGCTTTCTGGCCAGGTGTGGCTTAAAAGTTTATTATTGTAACAAAGGCAGACGTCGCTAAACGCTAAAATATATACGTCCCTCGCCTACAGCTCGGGCCGCAAAATCTGCGATCTCAGCCTTTATTTGCTTTACCACCCTAGTTGTGTAATGTACTATTAACCACCGCCGCGTAATTACATTTTTCGCTTATGTTACAGGTCAAGTTATGAATGAGCTGAAATCTCTCAAATCTATCGCTGTCTTCACTATGCATCGAGTGGAAAACATCGAAGATACACTTAAAAGAATTCGAGTACCTCAAAGTGAGAACAGACCCTCCCTACTTCCTAATTTACCGCTGATGGAATTATGCCAACTAAAAAGCTTAGAAGAGAAGATGGCAGATGAACAATTGGAAAAACAATTGGTAATATGTGTTTTTATAGCTATTAATTCAATGCAAATAAAAAAAACCCATTTGGAAATAAAAATACCAATTTTAATCAATAATACTGATTGCACAGCAAAATAGTTACATCAAAATATTACAAATGGCTCTTGTGAGCTGTAGACGCCGCGATTTTTTTGTCAGTATTCGAAATTTCCAAGAAACCGACTTGACAAAAATATCTATATAATTATCAAACCTGCTTATAAAATTTTACGTGAATCGGATGAGAAATGCGACCTGGAGAAGAGAACAGTCGGAAATCCGCCGGCCGGACGTACGAAATAATTTTTGCGAAGCTGAAACAGAGACCTTCGTTTCACTCGGTCAATTAGCAATAATTTAAGTTTGTGACGCAACGCTATTTATTTAAAATTAATCATTTTTTTATAAATACGTATCTAATAGGGCACAAAAACCTAATATCATATTTTTATAGGAATAGGAGCCCGGGGCTCCGTCGAAACTTGTCTAATAAAAAAAAAGATTAGGTTAGAAATTATACGGTATTTGTAAAAAATGTGCAGTTCTCGCGCTGTAGAGCCCGGGGCTCCGTCGAAACTAGTCTAATTAAAAAAAGAGATTGGGTTAGAAATTATACGGTATTAGAAAAAATGTGCGGTTCTCGCGCTGTAGGGTCGCAAGTCTTCCTAATACTCCTACTAGCTTCTCGTCGTAGTACCTTACAATGCAGAAAAGCAACCTCATTTTATATTTTAACTGACCATAGTTTTAAATCTGAGTGTTGTATCTTAAATGTATGTATGAATGTATTGATGTATATTTTTAAATTATTTACTAGTACTGATTTAGCTAAGCCGCATTTTTATCGCCCTTAAATACTTTTGTTTGATTAAAACATATTTTAAGTAGGTAATTTATGTAAGTTGCTGATATGTTATTATATGCAGTTAAAAATAACTCAAACTTCCGATGGAAATGTTCAATATTCCATTTGTAGCAGAAATTACGTACGTTACATTTAACATGAGATTGGCGCGTCCTCCACAAGTTCTGCAGGCAAGTAGGTGTGAGATTTTGTTGCGAGTAATTGTTGGGAGAGGCGCGACATACTCGTATTAACGTAGACAAGCTCGTGTTAGATTTGTCTATTGTGTTTCAAATTAGCGATACGGCAGAGTTCACTTACGCTGCTTAAATCATTTCATTCGAGATAAATAGGAAGTCTCCGACAACCTATACTACTCATAGAACGTCACTTCAAAGGATGTTTTTTCAGTAGCGTATGTGAATTCGATTTCTGTTTACATATGTGTTTACTATGTATATACATAGTATATAGAGCAACATATATATATAGTTATTATTTTTAGAAAAGAGGATTCAATGACTCTATATCTAACAAAATTGATGTAGCAAGGCTACACTTCAAGTAAAAAAAACTGTTATTTTTATCCTGTTTTAGTTTAATATGCTGAGGTATACGGGCGGGAGTAGAGAGCGCGACTGTGTGAATCGTTGCCTTGAGAAGATTTTCAGCAATTACTTGGCACAGTTTTGCTCATGGACTGGCAAGAAAAACAACTTCAAGCTGTCATCCCTCAAAATTATGACGACGTTAAAACGTAAGTTTTTCGTATTTACTTATATAATATTAGTATAGATTAACGAATCTATCTACATAAAAATACCCCTTCCTGTTCACATAACTTTCATAATTTTAGTTTGGTAGAGCCCACAAGATAACGTAGACCAACAACAATTTAATTTGTTTTTGTCCTGTACTGTATTAACATAAACTAACACTGCGTGTTTATTGTTACAGTTGCTGTACGTGAATCATTCCCCAATATAACAGACGATGGGTTTGAACGCCATGTAATGAGCTGGTTTCAGCATGCTGTTACAAGACTGAAAAGGCAAAACTAAGTTTAATGCTGTTTTCTACTGAGATTTCTGTTCACTACTGAGGACCGATGATGCTTTAGTTTTGATCCAAAGCCATTTTACTGCGTTAACTGGATCAACTCTGCTCGAAAATGGAAGGCCTACCCTATTTTCTATAAAATTTAATTTTCTAAAGTATCGTTTGATATATATAACCCGTTTTTCTCTGAAACCGCAAAATAAGCAAGCAATAGTTTAGAACATAAGTGATTCCTCATATCTGGGACTAACATCGGGTCGACCTTATTTATTATAAAATCAATATTCTATTCTATCATTTAATGCTATAATTATGCATCTTTAAAAAAAAAGGTGGAACTCGTGATAGTCCATCACGTTCGAATTTCAAAATCACTTTATCGGCTATTGGATAAAGTGAACTATTGGGGGCAGAATTTGATCGATAAAGTAAGACTAAAACAGGTGAGGTGAAAAATATATTATTATATATTAAATATATTATTATTACTCTTGTATAGTGTAATATCGTAATTTGTATGGTGTACAATATATTTCTCATAACGTCTATAATATGATACTTTTAACTGATGAGTGTTGACTTTTTTTTTCGATAGTTTTTCAGTATTTCAACATAGAAAATATATAATGATATCAGAAATTAGGTTTCAGCATAGAAAAATCAAAAAATGTGTACTAGGTTTTTTTTCTTAATTGTTAATTGTTTAATCTGCACAAGTGAGAAACTTGTACGAAAGACAGAAAAAAAAAACTCGCTAGTTCACAACTATTTATGTGACTATTTGAGTGAAATTTCAATATATGGTCTATAGGTTATTTAATCAGACATGTGAAATAACTACTTTTTTTAATTTTGAAAGACTTGTACTGTGACTATATAATTGTAATCGAAACTAGTATAAAAGGGAACTACGTTTAATTTCGTTTCTGTTTTTATTTTCGCTGTTCCGCAATGTTAATTTAATAAATGAACCCTTTATCAAATGAACTGTTTTTTATATTTTGTCGACATCAACATTATTAACTTGAAGTTTTGTTTTTATTCGTTGTACTTATACATTTTCTCATACTATGCATATAAAATCTGTGTTCAAGTTGCCTGATAAACTTCCTTTCTGTCTTGTTAACTTACATATATGCAACAAGTTGCAGAATAGTAGTATGTAACTATAGTAAACCAAGAGTAACGAAAACACAAAAGTAGTTTCAAAACGTGACCTAACCTCTTGTGTGATTTCGACGTTGTAAATCGAATAGCGAATAGTAAGTCACTTTGGTCTTGTGTTAAACCCACTTTTGTTTCGTTACTCTTAGTTTTCTATAGGTACTTTTCTGCAATTAACTTGTCGCATGTGAGTTAATGTTGGAAACATGTTGTGATTTGTGTCTTGTCACATCACGTCCCGACTGCGCTTTTTACTCTGACAACAGTAAACAAAACTGTAAGGAGGTTTATTAGGCAACTTGAACGCAGATTTTATTTGCAATGTCATGATAACAACAAAAATTCAAGTTACATGAACCCTACATGCTCAAGTCATCCGTATGTTACGAATGTAGCTTTGCCATCACCATTTCAATGGAAGTTACGTGCAAGTAACATGTGCAGTATTAACGCGATATTAAATGTGCGAGTCACCTGTATGTTACAAACGTAACATTGCCATGACCATCTAAATGGGAGTTACGTGCAAGTAACACGTGCATTATTAACGCGACATTAAATATGCAAAGTCACCTAAATATTACGAATATAACTTTGCCATGACCATCTAAATAGAAGCTACGTGCAAGTAACATGTGCATTATTAACGCGACATTAAATGTGCAAGTCACCTGTATGTCACGAATGTAACTTAGCCAGCAAATAACATATGCATTATTAACGCGAAGTTAAAAGTGCAAGTTCCCTGTATGTTATGAATGTAACTTTGCCGTGACCATCTAAATGGAAATTACGAGCAAGTAACACGTGCATTATTAACGCGATATTGCATTTGTAGGTTGCCGGTAAGTTCCAACTAAAACGGCTTTGTTACGTTTATACTTAAACTTTCAGATGACTTTCGGACGCAACGTTACTGTAACCTATATTTATGAAATTTGGCGAAAATTTCAAATTAATACTTGCTGTAATTTATATAAATTAACTTGTAGAAATTTACAATAAAACCATTCTAGTATGTTACCACTGTTAAGTCACCGAAATATTCCAAATGATACTTGTTGAAAGTTTTATCTGATCTATATGAGCAACATTGCATCTAATGTTTCTGGGACGGCCGTTAGGGCTATTTATAGAAGTACATGTAACCTTGCTAGAACATTACAACTTCCCATTTGTAACTTACAACCACCCGATTTATACTTTCCGTAATATTTATGCAACATATGCGTGCTCAGTGGGTAGTTTATAGAAACTAAAATCATTAATTATTATACTAAACTAAATAATGTTAAATTAAATTCGAGCACAATAAAGAAAGGAAGGTAACTAACGTTACTTACGTAATATAAATATTAGAATATAACACATTATACAAATATATTCGTAGTAAACATATTTAAGTAAGTTACAACTTACAAATAAATATTCAGGTTACAGGTCATTCACATACCTACTTATTTACATCAGCGAAAAATATCGTTTTTAGGGTTCCGTAGTACCCAAAGGGTATAAACGGGACCCTATTACTAAGACTTCGCTGTCCGTCCGTTCGTCCGTCTGTCACCAGGCTGTATCTCAAGAACCGTAATATTAATATTAATATAATTGATGTATCGCCTAACTAAAGTAAGCTCAGCAAAAAATATTTACTCATTATTTACGATAGGCGGCGATCGTAGGCGCCTTCATAATCAACTGAATTTTTAGCAGGACATTTAAGTGTTACCTACCTGTTTTGTGGTTGTAGGTTGTAGGGCTTCTAAAGATCTGCATGCACATTTTGGGGACTCGGCTTTTTTTACGCACTCATTATCATATTTATCAACCACGGATCGACCACCAAATCGATTTCAATATGACCTGTTGTTTGCCTTGAATTTAGTCAGTGACCAAATTCCTCTAAGTACCTATTCAAATTTCAAAATTTCCAAAAATCAACTAATAAGAGAAATCTGTAAAATAATCAAACCTGCTCACAACATTTCACGAGAATTGGTTGACAAACACGACCTGTAGAGGAGAATGGGAAATCCGCCGGACGTACATACGAAAGCATTTTGGCCGAATCTGAAATGGAGACCTCGTTTCATTTGGACCATAATTATAAAGTAATTTCATTTATTTCTACAAGTTCAAGTACCTACCGGCAAAATTTCTTGTCTGTATGAAAGTGCCAACAAATCAGGGGTCAAAGATAGCTGGTCGTCGGATAATTGCGGTGGTTCTAATTAATGGTTTCTTTTCGCCTGAACTTGATGAATCATCAGTGTTGCCAGGTCAGACTTAGAATTATCAACAAACTATGGCTGCAAAGAACTCAAGTCTCAACCTTAATTTAATTTTCATTACAACAAAAAGGCTAAACTTTTTAGGAACTTACATAACTATTTTAGATATATTAACTTGAAGTTATATGATAATAAACTGAATTAATTACATACGTACTTAATAATTACAAAATGATTTGTAAAATTATAATGTTGTTAATATTAAAACGCTGGTGTTCATTTATTTATTATCTTTATCGTTAAGATATATTTTTTGTATCCTGTCTCCCATCCACTATTTATGTATTTATAAGGGAATACAACTATTTGATAGACGATGTGATGTGATAATTTTTTACACAACAGCTAATTTTATGATTTATATTTTAAAATAAAGCAGTCAGATAAGCCGGCCACACACGCACCCTTCCCGCCATTCGTTCATTCCGTTCGTTTAGTTCAGTTCGGTTCAGCGACGAGACGAGGGAGCGCAGTCCGTCTCCGCCGGTCGTAGCGTCCTGTCAAACTATTTAAAAAAACAAATTAAAAAATAAACATGAGGGAAATTGTGCATCTCCAGGCCGGACAGTGCGGGAACCAGATTGGAGCTAAAGTGAGTTTTTAATTTAAAATTTGGAGTTCGGGAGTTTGAATTTTGACAGTTACCGTAACGTTCTTAGACTTTTGAAGTCGATTGATTTTCATTCAATATAACATATAATATAACTAATCAAATACGATTTTTATCTTCTACAAACTAATATGGATACTGGGTAATAAAATAGACATAAAAGATTTTAAAAATTAACTCTAACGAAGTCGTGTTACATAGCTATATGATATATATTAATTAACACTGCTGTAAATTTTCGGGACTTTCGGGGTTATGTTCCGTTTATTTTGATTTATTTTGTATTTCTTCGTGCAAGTTGAAATTAGTGAATGTTGTGATAATTTTTCCTACTTCATTTCCTATTTATTAAAAGTAAATCTAAGCTGAATAGTAATTATTTAAGTAATATTGTACTTATAACTATTGTCGTCGTTATATAGGAGAGGATACGGTATAATAGCCTGAGTTTCCGGTAATCGAGACTGTTTGGGTTTACAGTTACCTATCGCGGAATACCCGTTGTTTTTCCAGTCTGCAACTACATTAGTTCCTGCGCTGCGGTTGCAAATTCTTCCTCAATTCATACCTGATACCTAACAGTAATATGCTTTTACAGATTGTATTTATTATTTTAGGTAAGCGTCAATGACTTAAATTACTTTTTCTTAGGTTATAATAAATAATATAATTGAATATAAATAGTGACAAGTTAGTAATTTATAATATTTTACGAATATTATTAAATTTAAAGTACTTTATGAAGTAAAGTAACCGATTTAGCGACAGCTGTGACGTTTCAAATAAATACTTTTTAAAATCTCACAAAACGCGTACAAACGCTGAATTAATTGGCTTTTGGTCATGCTGCGTTAAACTTAATGATGTTGCCAAATGCTTTAATATTACCCACCCGGTGCGGAGGTACAGTTACAATGGTACTTTGGTTTTCACAAATAGTACATTACTACAGAGGCCGGGACGAAAGGGGTTGCCGGCCGAAGACATATCTATAGACGGCCGAGCGAAGCGAGGTCGGATAGGTCTGAGGCAGGCAACCCCATATTTCCCGCCGAGGTATGTATAGTGCTTTTCTCAAACATGCAATGAAATAAACAACAAAAAAATCAAAGTTTTATTTTTTAGTGGCAGAATGTCATGGTGCCTGTGCCACAATTCATGTGGAATGGAAATTAAAAAAGAGGACATTGCCGGCCTAGGCCTGCAAGATTTGTATGAAATTCCATTAACGACCTCTTGTCCTAGCCGCACCTGAAACGTCATACTTCGCAGCCTATTATAAGGAACATAACATCAATATTTCATTGCATGTTTGAGAAAAGATATAAATGCTCCACAAGTGAATATGATTTAATTTTGCTGGACATGTTCCAGTACGTACCCAAGTATCCTTAACATACAATTAAATAAAAAAATTGTTTAATTTTTATTTTTATTACTAAGTACTCAGTTACTTTTAATTTTGTTAGAAGAAGATTATGCAAACGTATTTTCGGGCTAAGACATCCCAAGATTCCTGAGTGAATTTTCACTCAGATTATTTAATTTGAACTTCATAATAACTGAATGGATTTACATTGAACTATATAATAACTGAATGGATTATTACGAGTAGAATAGGGTGGTTGTCCCTTTTAGGAAGCTGTTGGTATTCCACGCACAGTGGATCAGGGATTTTGCAACTTATCTACAAATCATTGCGTAAAAACGAAAGTAATGGCAAAAATCACATCAACTTAAGGCCAACATCCAACTTCAATTAAGGGGCGAACTCCAAATTATACGAGTTGAGGAACTAACTGAAAGAAACGAAGAGAACAATTTGCACGGTAAAAATAACTGCAATACCTGTTATTTTAATCTATTTACAATAAATACTCTTTATTGCTCACCAAGACAAACAATACATGAACCTATACCTACATAGTTATAAGCCTATGGTAGCAAAAGGCGGTCTCATTGCTAAAACGGCATCTCTTCCAGGCAATTTATTTAATCTTATTAAACAAAAATACTTATAGTACACACTTAAAATAATTTGAATTAACCGAATTGTATTAAAGCAGTCCGCCCAAAAGCGATTTAACTCTGCAAGCAAGAGGGTTCAAATTCTAATAGTAGTTTTTTTTTAAGTCAGACATTTTAAATAATTTCAACTATATAAGGGGTGATCTTTTGTGACAAAGCGGATGATTGTCGCTAAGACGCGAACATGTGTTCAAAAGCTTGTGATTCACCCTTCGTGAACTCTTCTTGAGCCAAGTTCATGGCTACACCTTTGCGAAACATGTATATTATTTATAAACAACAACACATGAAAAAAAAATACATGAAGCATGTATTTTTTTTCGTTTGTATATTATTTATTTACGATGATGTTAATGTAAACATAATGTAAGCAAATCAATTAATTTACTCGTATTACGTTAGATTTTTTTATATTATGGAATACAATTTGTGAATGTTTCTTTAATTTACTAGATAAAAGGTAAATACATTTCTTAACCAATAATTATTATTAAGCTTTGAACTGGTATGTACCTAGAGTTGAACTGCATTAGTTGAACTATTCCTAATTTTCCGGAATATAAATTAGAAGGATTATTTGTCATACTGTCTTCTTATGCTACTAATATTTTAACCAAATAAATAATTATTCACTTCGCCATATCCTAAGAACGAGCGCTGCAGGCTTTTAGTTTTTAATTAAATAGTCATCTGATACCAACGAAAAGGAAATGACTAGATAAAAAAAACTTGTCAATGCTTTTCCGCCGAGTACCTAAGTGTAACGGTCGTGATCGTACGCTTTTACACCTTTTTTATTGGAGCAGCGCCGATATGCTTTCTAACATGCCACTTACAGTCTCCAGCCTAGCCCAGATACGCTAGATTATACCGAATCTGAGTTTGCTGGACGACTAAAAGTTAGACATTAGGAGTCAGCGTGACTTTGCCAAACAATCCTAGCTTCTGCGTCTACGCGCATTTTACATCTTTTATGCGTGTTTATTTTTTTGACATGACTAGGAACTGTAATATTATTTATTATTTTGTCTTTGTCAAGTAAAAATAAGATAAATCACTTTACACTTTTAATTAATAATTTTGTAATAATATTTGTGCTACTGTTTCGGGATCTAAACCGGTTCCAAATGTTAATACCAGGCTTAAGATAATTAAAATTCAAACCTTATCATAAATTAATCGCTGCTAAAAATTAGTACAATTGAGTATTTAATATATTACTATTATTGAAAAATAAATAAAATACTTTTACCCTCTACAACTAGTTTTATTACTACACCCATAAACATTATGGAATTTGATGAATGCATGATAAACCTGGTATTTAAATAACCAACATTAAAATCATAACAAACGACACTTCACGACATGGTTGCCTATTATATTAAAAACCTTAAAATGATTATTATCATTGACTTTCCCTTTAAACACGTATGGTAAGCAGGTCATTGACCCGAAAACAGAGTGATAAGAGCGCTAATTACTATATATCATCAGGGCCGTTAACTGCATTAATAAGTAACAAATTAACAAGTAATTTTAAATTTCATGATGCTGATGATGTTAAAAGTCGCGAGATGGTGAGGTAACCAGGCCTAGTGCGGTTTAGGAGAAAGTGAAATTGTATTTTACTCTTTTTTGTAAAAGTACCTCGGATTGGGTTCTCAGTTGATAGAATTTGGCCCATCGATGACATTAAGAGTTAGTTTTTAATCATTGTATAAAGCTACAAGCCCAAAATTAGTCTAATGTTTAAGATACTATATGTTTCAAATCCATCTGCGATTGTACGAGTATTTAACAGTAATCAATGGTATTTGTCCCAACGCAGCTTGGCGACCGAGACAGAACATCTGTAACTGACACCGCCCGTCTATAATTTCATATCTAATTGCCTCTCCAGCTAAGTACAGTTACAACTTTATCTTTACTGCCAATAGCGTTGCTGTCCTCGGAAGCCACTTCAAGTTTATATGCCGCAATATTAGTTCCTGATTCAGTCACGCGTACATATATCTTTGCGGTGCTACAGTACAATAATAATACTACTTGTTATTACTACTGGCCATTATTACAGAAAAGTGGTCACCCGACCGTTAGTGACCGTTACTTTATCATCAGAACACTTTCAAATATGGAATCCATACGCGATTACAATCGGTAATGAATGAACGAATGGATCCGTGCGGTTATTTATTAAATTTTATTAGTGACTTATGTAGTCTATTGGCTGCGGTGATTAAACGTGAGCGGAACGTGAATGAACGGATAATCTTAAGGTGACCAAAAATCTATTCTCTATGGTAATATAGACGTGTTGAAGTGCCGTAATGGCGTAATTAAATGTAGCTTGTAAATGGCTGAGGGAATAACAAAATGAATATTGTGTTATAGCAATAGTGTCGGTTAGTTTATTATTATTATTATTGGAAAAGAAAACTATAAAGTAGTAAACTGTGCGTTTGTCTCGTGATAAAGCTAAAGGTCTACATTATTTTGTTTACATAGAGATAGCTGTATGAGTATGACTTATCTGTCGAAAACATTAATCATTCATTCACAATAAATACATTCACCGACACACGATTATATCTTATCTTTCTGTACTAGTAATAGTGTTGTAGTTTCCTATTGTTATCGCGGTTGTTTGTCTTCCATATGATTAGATTAACATCCTTTCCGTTACGCTATTTAAATTATGAATTATGCATATTGTTGAGTATGCAAATAAATCTACGGAATGAAGAAAAAGAGACGGAATGTTTCAGGCATTGAACATAAGGAAATTATGAAATTAAACCTTCCTTATATACCACGACAGTTGTAAACAAGTACAGTGCGATACAAAAGAGTAGAAATTAAAAAGTGGCAACACTGTCGTGTCATCCCTTTCAAACCAATCTAAGAAAGAAGGGACGACACTACAGTGTTGCCACTTTTTAATTTCTACTCTTTTGTGGCGCACTGTATATAGCCTGTATGGCAGACAGACACCAAGCCCATCGACGCTTGCGACAGCTACTATGATCGTGATTCATTATCATCTTCAACTTCTAGGCACTTATCGGAGCAATCTCCATGTATCTCTTTCCTGAGGTGAGGAGTCTGAAGAGCATTCCCGATCCGAGTCCGTTCACATTATCCAGTACGAAATCGTGTCAGTGTGAGCATGTTTTCCATACATTTGATTACTAGCTCCGATATTAGCATGGCAGACCTACCGTATATACCCCTGGGGACAAGGTGGGACTGAATCATAACACCATATGGTAGTCGGCGGTTAAGAAGTCAATCCTGACACTAATCTAAAACTTTTAGGTTATAAACTGTATGGAAATGACAGGTGTCAGGATTGACTTCTTAACCGCCGACCACTATAGTAGTGCTGGGATTTGATAAAAATGGGTAACTGTGGCTGATCCGACACCGATATATGTAATGTGAACACGCTCTGAAATACTCATTCGAGGTTTCGCTATGTCGACAGCTAGAGCCAAATGGAGGCGTATGAAGGTTGCTATTTTATCACTTATCGTCGTGGATAAGATATTTGTCTCTTTTTGACAAGTATGCGAGTGCAAAAGTGACGGGTGTCTTGTACACGACGATAAGTGAAAAAAAAACATCATACGCCCACAGTTCCGAATCCAAAGTAGACCGTTGTGCTCTACAATATTGTCTTGTACAGCGCTTCCTCAGGAATTTAAATGTTTTAATTTAATACCTAGTGTCCAAATCAAGGTGACAAGTATTGGAACAGAGAATTAAAACGTATTTCGGTTTGTCAGACAGTAGATAATCAATGATTGCCAATCTTAAACTAACATGGTTTCTTCATTTACAATTCGGAAGTAACTGGATCATCGATGTCTGCAAGTGAAGGTGATTGTTATCTGCTACTCCGCTGTGAGATTGAGGTCAAACTCAAACCTAAAACTTGAAATAAAACTCTGATGATCGGCTTGGAAATATAATTGCTTAGCAATTATAGACATATGAAATGTAGTTAATTTTTAATGATAAATTAAATGTCACACAATCAAGCGTCTGAAATAGATACAAACATAATGTATTAAACGAAGGAGTATATAAGTAAATATTGAAGGGTCAGCAATGCACATGTTGAGCACACCTCTGGAGTTGCAAACGGCTACAGATTGTGATGACCAATCGGTCACCAAGAAGCGCTTAATCAGGCGGGCCGTATTCGCCCGTTTACGGTTTTTAACGTGGTATAAATCGTTTTTTTAATATCCTATCTGTAAATTGCTCTTAGAGTCCCGATCCTGCAAACTCTTTGCTCTTAGTTATCAAGCTCAATTTAAACCAAGTTCTTGAATTTCTATACATTCACAGTTCTAAGGTCTAGAGGTCTTTGTGTAGTATTTTTTTTTTAAATCAACAAAACAGTCCCAGGTTTTAAGGTCTCAGCCCAAGTTCTTTGTGCAAAACTTTCCTCACATTGTCCTGTGAATCACCCTAATCTCCATTCCGTGCGTGTGCGCACAATGGGGCGCATTGTCAGCTGACGTACATCCGCCCATTTACAATTGTCGTCCTTTTTCGGCCATTTGACGCTAATTGTGCGTTTGGCGCGAAATCTAGATTGGAGCTCTATGTAGCTTTATTAGGAGTTATAGCTGCCCAAGAAGTCTTGGACATTAAAACGAAGGATTTAAGTAGCCAAACGAGAATTAACATGTATTGTCTGTTAGTGTAAAATTAAGCTGCTGCCGTGTGACTCATTTTGTAAAGGTTGTCAGCGTTGAGGTTGAAATTCTATCAACTAAAGCGACTACTCAAGATTGGTTTTGGTGTTAGTTAACTCTTGTGCATCCCAATTGTAATAATTTATCCATAGATTGCCTTGTAACAGAATCAAAATCAATCGCTGGACTTAGGATAATTGTCAGTTTTGTTTTGGTTGATTTTATGTATCTATTTTGGATTTGCAGAGTGATATTTGAGAAACTTTTGATGTCTTTAATATTTTAATGTCCATAAATGATGTCAATATTCTTTAAGTAGTCAAGTAAATTAACCGAGTGGCTATGTGAGTTGTACATATCCCGAATTTTTTTTTTCTAATTTCTAAATTTACAAAACTGACGCGTTACAAATTCTATAAGTACAATTTAATTATCAAACCTGCTCCCAAAATTTCACGAGAATCGGTTGAGAAATGCAACCTGCAGAGGAGAACGGCCGGAAATACAGACATGCAAAAGCATTTTTGCCGAGGCTGAAACGGAGGCCATCGTTTCACTAGGTCAAAAAGTATCGGGTCTTTGCCATTCCTCAACTCTGGTCCATTTCTTATTACTTTTATTCTTAATTAATTAGAGGAGTTTTCAACTATTAGGCACCAAAGTGACCAGTATTGGGACATTTGCCTTATAACCGATTGAACGTGACATTCGAAACCAATCAGCTCGTAAAGTGGTTGGATTTCCTCAGCCTATTTCACCCAAACCGTCGTATTTAGGTTGGTCAGTCCTCGCTCAGTCTGCAGTGGGCGCTGTCAAGCTTCGAACCTTTGTGACTCAGGTACCTATTGTTTCTAATTTTCCTTATATTGTAGAAATAATGCTTCCGATATTGGTGTACTTCTTTAGTATGTTGTTTGATCATGACAAAAAATTTTAGTTATTGGACTTGAGCTTTTAGTAAAAGTCTTACTCAAGTCCATTTGGTTCGTCAAATACTCATCTAGACATGAAGAGGAATACAAAAGTGACTTAATTTTTATTTCAGAGTTAATGATTGTTTTAGATCCTGACTAAGTATGTTTTTTCGTGTATGATTTTTTTTTCAACTCATCTTTTTATTGAACCACCAGCAAATAAACCATTAGTCATAAAAAATTCAATAATCTTTAAACAGTTGTCATCTATAATCGTTGTAAATAACCAAGTGTATCCTGATTCCGACCCGAACCAAATACATGCGCAAGAGATCGCTGTCTCGCTGAGCAGCAATCGCAACTCCTTACTTTTACATTACTTACTCGTACTTTTACAATGAAGTACTTACATTCATTCATTTACAATGCAAGTTAAATGCCTTTTGGAATTTTTGCAAAATTTTTCACGGCCAATGCTTGCACTGACCGAATCTTGATTATTCGTTGTCACTCCTCCCTGAAACCAAATAGACTCATGTTTGCTGCTAAGTAACTCATAATACCACCTTTTAAAATTGATGTCGTGTACATTTCCTCGCTGTCGAAGGACTTTTACATGACAATAAGCTCAATGCCGTTTGGTTATAAAGTTAGTATTATTGATAGGCAGGAGCATGTTGTACTGGAATTAAATGCAGGTATGGAGAATAGCGGTGGCTTTATACATAACGATAGTAAGAAACCATTAATATCATTATAATACGGACAAGCATATAATTATTATTATGCTCCTTAGCAAGATGCTTGCACAGTCGTTACTTAGATACCTGAAATAGTGTCGTATTGCGTGCTTACTTGTGTTATTACTACTTTAACATTATTACTGAAAGAAAAAGTTATAGCGCACGGCAGCGTCATATTTTTAAAGTCACTGCTGGATTCTTTCACCGATGAAATCTGTCTAAACATGTTGTTGCACTAACTCACGATAATGCCTACTTAACAGGTTTAAAAAGAAATCTTCATTACAATCCAATACTAGGTATTTAACTAATTCCTGCCTAGCTAGCATGATCGCGTTTATAAAAGTTGGATTTATATATATAGCCATGCCCCCTCAACTGCCTTGATCCCTCTCGCACGTACAATGTACATACATACTTACTGTAAGAGACGAATGACTGGAGTATCCTGTTTTCATTCATTTGCTGTTTTTGCTTCAAATCTGACTAATGTAAAGCAGATTAAAGTTGTGAAATAAATCTGACTAAGACTGCATTAAAAATTGCTAGCGAAACTTGAGTCACGACTTTAATCCATTTTACTCTTGATTCACTGATTGCGCTGTTTTGTACTGTATACCAACTTAGTCATATTACAAGTATAAACATTACCAAGAAACGCTGCGTAGACAAAGTTTTGTTTTTATTTTTTCGGTCACTCCGGTGTGTGTGTGGCGCTACTTGAGTGAATGGGTGAATGGTTTGCTTATCTATCGTGTGTACTGGCTTTACGCAAAGAAATTGTTTTAGATAGTTACAGGTAGATAATCTTTACACATGATCTTAGATTAGCAATTTTATAAATTAAATGCAATGCTAGAACGGCATTCAAATATGAAAATAGTTAAAGTGTCAGCAAAGAATAAATTTCAGAGATGACTGTTAATACATTTTTTCCACTCCAGCATTGTAATCTGCCAATTAAAGGACTGACAGCAATATTAAAACAATGAACTTTTTATACAAATGCAACTCTATACCATAGACAAAGTCATTATATGACTGTTTGGGTGCTGTTTGGAGAATCAAAGTGGATTTCCATACATTATTATACAGCTGTTATTTTTATTAATTTTTAAAAGAGGGACACGTCAATGCCCGTATTCTGCCACCATATCGATATTTAATTTAAATTAAAATTATTTTGGTGTCGTAAAAAAAATATCGTATGCAACGTTACATAATTAGATTAATAGGTTTAAAGTTCTTGAGTCTTTAATAACTCGCTAAGCTCGTTTTGTTACAGCTTCTCTCGAATTTTAAGAAAGAAAAGAAAAGAAATCGTTTATTAGTGACAAAAAAAAACAAGGAATTAACTAAAAACATAGACGGATACATATAATTAATTTTGTCACGAAATGGTCGAAGAAGTAGGTTTAAAGTTCTTGAGTCTTTAATAACTCGCTAAGCTCGTTTTGTTACAGCTTCTCTCGAATTTTAAGGAAGAGAAGAAAATAAATCGTTTATTAGTGACAAAAAAAAACAAGGAATTAACTAAAAACATAGACCAATACATATTATAATTAATTTTGTCACGAAATGGTCGAAGAACTCTTATTAATAGTTATTAATATGCAACTGTTGAATAAAATACTAATATAAGCTGTTTATTGGGAATTATTAAACGAAATTTAATTAATGTAAATGTGATACTTATATAAAATGGTGTTAAACGATTTTTATATGGATGTGATGTGAATATCTTTTGGCGGCAAGCCAAGCTGTCAAAAGCTAAACTGCCCGGAAGTTATGGTCGGATTCACATTTTCATTCCATATTTTCTCTGATATTTAGGTATGTCAGGTTAGTAAACGTGGAAGTGACGGTTTTAGATTACGATTACCAGAAAGGGTAGACAGAGAGTATGTGAAACTTAATTATCAGTGCCACTTCTAGCAATTCTTGGTTTAAAGATGGAAAAATATAACTATATACGCACTAGTTTGGCGTGTGTGAGTATGTTATGTGCCTAGTATTAAAAATTAAACCTCTTATGACGACCTTTGACCGTTCGTGACTTTAAAATTACTGAGACATTACCACGACCTCACGGCATGAACATTTGTCAAAACGGTTAATGTAATGAGATAATTGGGACAATTTGACAGTAAGCAGGAAGCCTTGCTAATTGGCATGTTTTGTCCAGTCTACTAAAAGTTTTATCGTGTCCTAGTAATTCAAAGACCTTTCAGGATGTTTTGTTATTTATAACTAGCTATACATACGAGTATATTAAGACATTGACGAAAAGCATCCAAAATTTTTGGATGCTTTCGTCTATACCTATAGCTAGTTATAAATAACAAAACATCCTGAAACTAAATTTCTATTAGTATTATCAATTTATCAAGAAAACTCATATTTAGAGTTTTGTTGATAAATTGATAATACTAATAGAAATTTAGTTATATAATTTAAAATGGTCAGCTACTACGGAGCAACGGGATCCCCTTACATATAAACTTCTATGCATTGCAGGCCCCCCCCTCTATCAATCTATTAATTTATATTTTTTATAATTATAATGTAAAGGTTAACTTCGTAACCTGTCGCCAATAGTGACAATTAAGATTCTACACTAGTTTTTATCATACGTTTAACAGGTAAATATGTTCAAAAATAGAACATTTGTGAAATTTAACAAAATAACGGTCCTATTATTTTTGGCTGTACAGATACGTCATGCAATGCAATTAGCAAATAGCCCTCACTTATCTACTCATAGACAATGCCGATTATGCGCCAAAGCTGCAACGAACACGTCATTCTAATTTCAAAATGGTTATTTTTCACGGCGGCGGGGTCAGTGACCGGCGGCCATAATTGCTAATCTGTCGGACGACTCGGACATTAGGGCGCGTCCACACGATACGACTCTGCGAAACCAACCTTTTCTAAACTTTAACCTCTTTTAAATAAAACTTTTCCCTCTGTGAGCTGTAGACCGCGAGATTGTTTTTTTAAATTTCAGAATTTTCGAAAACTGACTTGACACAAAATCTGTATACTACTTAATTATCGAACCTGTTCACAAAATTTCACGAGAATCGGCTGAGAAATGCGACCTGTAGAGGAGAACAACCAGAAGTCTGGACCTCCTGATCCGGAGATACTTACGAAATCATTTTTGTCGAATCTGAAGCGGAGATACTTATGTGTTACGTATAGATTGTGTTTTACATTATTATAATTATTTAGGTATGCTTAAGTAAAAAATATCAAAGAAGGAACTTCAAATCTCTAAATACAGGGAAAAATGATTTTGTACTCCGAGCAGGATTCGAACCTGCGACATTCTGGCATACACGGCAAATCGATCTAGCCAACTGAGCTACCGGAACAATCAAGCTTAGCCACGGAATCCTTCATTGGTTCCCTCTTACAACAATACCTTAGGCCTACAGCGACCTCTACCTAGAAGACTAGACTTTTAACGGCATTAGTGTCTCAAATTACATCGAGAAATTGTCAGTAACGATGCGCCATCCCATACCAAATTAATTTTGTATCAAACATTTTGCTAAAGAAAATTCAAATTTCTAATTATATGGAAAATTGAATATTCCTTATCAGACGTTACTGTTTGATACATTATTAATTTATAGTGTTTTATTTATATTGTTTATATTTATTTTTGGAAAGGCCCAATTGGCAAAAGGAAAAGAGGTAGACCGAGAGAAAGATGGTCAGACGAGATAGTTGAAGTGGCTGGCAGCACCTGGACAGGAACTGCTCAAGATATAAGTTTATGGGAAAAATTGGAGGAGACCTTTACCCGGAAGGGGCCTTAGTTAATATTTAAATATAAGTTAATATGTCATATCATAACAATACGTAAACAATTACTTTTTAGTTAAGGAATAATAGAGGTTTATTATTATTATTATTTATATTGTTAGCAACATCCCAATTTATCTGTTTGTTAAGATAAGATCATTTATTTGATAAGACATGTGTCAAATTCACAGTTTCACGTATTGGTTATGTGCACGTCTGAAACGTCAAACGTCAAAGGTCCCGAGACAATGTCAAAACTCAGAGATGTCAAATAATGACACATGAATATTTTATTTACTTTAGTAAACGAGAAAAACCCCGTATTGGAAATTTTACTGAAATAAATAAGAGAATAAATAAATACATACAAACGAAACGAATCGTAGGAAACCGTTAAGAAACCAATAGAAAACGTGAAAGTAAATTTGACAGTGGTCCCCGGTAAGTACACATTTCTGCCATGGTGTGCGCTACGATCGCCTAGCTTACCCACACCACCTACTTCGCACATAGCCAATACATATATGTTTTGCTGTAAATCCAGCATTCAAATTGGTCCATGCAATTAAGAATAACAATAAAATCCATATATGTATATGTTGGTGACAGACTGACCGTTTTTAATACAATTTTAGTCACGCGTGTCGGATCGTGTATAAATGGCTTTAGGGTAACTCATGCTTTAGTTTTTGCGGCGCAATGACTGTTGTAGTGCATTTTCCTGTTGGTGTGTTAAATAACAAGTTAAAATCAATTAATTAAGTGCGCAGTATATTCTGTGGTAAACAATTTAATCGCTAATTCTTTAGTTATTAAACTCAAAGAACTATAACCCGTTTTACAGTTTTGTTAGTACTTTCGTTTCTTTCGCACGACATTTATTTGTTAGTTTAAAAAGTTAATCTATTATTTATTACTCAAAATTATAAAAGAACTGATACTGTACATAACGTACAATCAGGAAACAGGTTACAAAAAGGCAAACGCAAACAAATGACATATGTAGACTATGTAGAGTACAATTCTAAAACGAACGCTCTATGATTAGGCATTGTTTCGATACATGAATTTGTGTGTAATGCGCCCATAAGCTTATGAATCCAGCTTCAGTTAGTGACCAACCGAAGGACGACGCCTTAAATTTTTATTAACCCACAAAATAAGAGAGCTCTGACGCATTTAGTACCTAATTATTTAATAGGATTTGTCCAAAAAACGCAATACCTGAGTCATTTAATTATATAACTACCACATAAGACTTTGGTGTTAGTACTGTAAACTTATGTGTGAAATAAAGCAAATTAAAATTGAATGTCCTGTCAGTTCGCAAACGAAGGTGATCTATGGCAAACGAGCACACAATTATGTGCTCGCTAACCGCCGCAATGACCCTACCTACCTACGATTTTTTACTAGCCTGAACTTTACTACCATAACTCATGTTCTCACTTTCTACACTATGCCGGAAGACGGCAATTCCCTTCAAAGTTCAAACAGTACAAAAGAGCACTTTAAGAATTTAATGCTTGTGTAAATTATTTTTAATGCCTGGTACTTTCTTTTTACGAGCGCTGTCCAAACATACAAACATAATAAACCTTTACTTTACTGCACCGTAAAGGGATTCGATACATGCTTCGGATGCATTCACGTAAACTAAAGCCCTGCTACTGCGAAACGAAAACTAACCAAGTTCGTCTATCGCCGTCTCTATCCTACTTGCATATTCGTGCGACAGAGAGAAACAAATACACGTACTTAGTGCGTTTTGGTTTCGCGGTAGCAGCTCTGTATTCCTCGAAAGGAATTAGGCAGAGCATGTTCAATTTGGTTTTTAAAGGTGATTTTCCAATGATGGGGTGCAGTGTGTTATATTTATGGGACCTGCTGTGCTACCGCGAACTTCGAAAATCGAATTTCGTGTCGTGCCGTCCCTTTCACTCTCGTCTTATATGACTTTATATGACGGAAAGGGACGGTACGATACGAAGTTCGATTTTCGACGTTCGCGGTAGCACCCCTGCACATGTCTCTAGCTGTCAACACAACGAATTCTCAAGTCAATAAAGAGTCGGCAGGTGTCTGCTTACCATCAGACAGGCCGTAAGGTTGTTTGCCACCGTCGTTGTATAAAAAAACGACCAAGTGCGAGTCCGTTCCGTAAAAAATATTTTTATTATATGACGTAACTAAAAATTTACGGTTTTCGCAATTTTCCCTTTATCTGTGCTATAAGACGTTGCTTCGTACCACAAGATTTCGAGTTCACGGGAAGTACCCTAGGTTTTGATTCCCTTGCGAATGTCGAAAATTTGCGGCATAAACGGCTGTATCTTTTGATTGCGTTGGCTTAGAAGTTAGATTATTTTTTCACAGCTCCAAGGCACAGTAGACCTGAGTATTTGATATAAATTCCAGCTTAATACCTCCACGCGTTCCTGAGAAAAAGGGTCTTGACAAATAGACAGACAGACGGACAACAAAGCACAGTGTGAGATTATGCCTTAGTTGCGGTCATGTGTTTTTTATGATTCCGTTTTTTCCTTTCGAGGTACGGAACTTTAAAGTTAGAACCGTTAATGTAAGTACTTTTGTCTAGTTGGGTCTGGTCATATGTTTATTATGATTATTACTCAGAACAAATCGAAAACTCCGCGAACACATGTGAAAAGCCAAGTTTAATCTTGTAACACTGATGAAACAAAACACCCGCATCATTTTTTTTTTCCAATCTTGTAAGTGGACGACGTGTTTATTCCGCCATCTTTGTTTCAACATGCACTTGCCATTTGTTATTGCTTGTTAAAATAAACTTCTGCCCCTGCCATAATGTTTTTAAAACATTGATATACTCTTTAAATATACAGTTAGTCTTCAAAGTATTATTCCCTTTAAGTACGTGAATGTTTACTGATTCTATTCTAAGAATGTTTCGTTTTAATGCATGTTTCTATTCAATCGACAGCATCTGGCCGTAATTTTAATTTCATAAACTATGAAACGGTCTTATGAGACAACGCAACGTGATGTATGGTTAGTGTTGGTTGACAGATTATATCCTCTTCGCGCTGTAATCCTTGAGGATACAAAGATCCGTTGATCTGTCAAGTATCCATTTCCATATCTGGATGCTCCCGCGCTGGCCGAAAATACGCACTGGATGTCAACGGCCACTCGCGATGCAATAAGAAAAAAAATGTCGCTTCTATTTTCAAATTGCAGCGCGCAACGGACGAAGGAAAGGGAAATAAAAGAAATTATGTAAAATAGCCGCGTATTTCGAAACGCAGCCGTTCTAAAATTGAAACAACGGGAGTTCTAAAGAAATATTTGAACACGACGCCCTGAACAAACATTAAACTAGCGCCAGGGCAAATAAAAACCTACTTACATTAATAACTGGCCATTAACATTCTTCTACAACCACATTGTTTTTTTTAATTTGAAATTCGATTTACAGTTCTAATGTTGCCGACTTGCCAGCACAGACATTTAAGGCAGTTTCACACTGTCTTCATTGTCCGTCTGTCATAGATTATGACAACGAAATTGAAAGGCTTTCTCCATCGATTGATTCTTCGCTGTACCTACTCGCTGTCTACGTGACGCGCCAAGCTATGCAGTGGTTTTTTTTGTCAATAGAGACGAAATCATGATCATTTTTTGCTACTTTCACTTATCCTCGCTGCTCTAAATTGCAAAAACTAATTTACACATCAAATTTTACTGCAACGCCGCATTATAATATTAATCTGCAAAGAAGTCATAATAACTTTCTGCGTTTATTATTTCGTAACTGTATTTCGAAAATTAAACGAGATTCGCTTTGATTATTCGAGTTTATAAGCGCTCCAATTATTTTTTAAGCCGATTGGCAGAATTATGATGATGTTCTGGATTGCAGTAACTGTAAATTACGAGGCTTGCACTGAAAGTGGCGGGAATCGAATACTTATTAATTTATTTTTAACATGTATTATACCTTTTTATAATCTCTGAAGTTTCCTTATCTCAACACACTGGCCACTTAGAAAAAAAAAAGTATGGTTCGGTTTCAATTGTTTATTGAAGTCGTCGAGTCACTGCTTAAAATGGAATTGTGCCGTGAAAATTTCAGAGCTATGATTTATTATGACTTTAAAAGTGGACTAACACAAAAACAATGTGAAGAGCGGATGGTTGCTGCTTTTAATATTGAAGCTCCTTCAAAGACTACAATATACAGGTGGTATTCAGAATTTCAACGTGGCCGTGTATCCCTCACCGACGAAGTGCGTGAAGGTCGACCAAAATCGGCAGTCACGCAAGAAAACGTCGATGTTGTGCGTCGTCTGATAAATGAAGACCGACATGTGACATATCGGGAAATTCAAGAGCACCTGGGTATTGGAATGAGTCAAATACAAATTATTTTAAAAGAAGAATTAGGCGTGAAAAAGTTATTTTCCCGTTGGATACCTCACCTATTGTCTGACGAGCAGAAAATAGTCCGTGTCAATTGGTGCCGCAAAACTTTGAAAAGATTTAACAAGGGACGCTCAAATGCTGTTTTTAGCATAGTATCAGGTGACGAGTCGTGGATATACGCTTATGAGCCTAAAACTAAAAACCAATCCCGAGTATGGGTCTTCGAAGACGAGCTCAAACCCACAAAAGTTGTTCGTTCTCGCAGTACGGCTAAGAAGATGGTGGCTACGTTTATCTCTAAATCTGGTCACGTAGCTACTGTGGCTCTTGAGGATCGTAGAACAGTCAATGCTGATTGGTACACCACTATTTGTTTGCCGAACGTCTTTGCTGAACTCCGAAAAACAAACCCTAGTCGTCGCATCATCCTTCACCACGACAACGCCAGCCCACACACCGCTCGGACAACAACTGAGTACCTGGACGGTGAAAAAGTCGAAATATTGGACCACCCTCCATATAGCCCTGACTTAAGTCCCAACGACTTTTTTACATTCCCCAGAATCAAGGACAAACTGCGTGGTCAGCGGTTTCAGACGCCAGAAGAAGCAGTGGAGGCCTATAAAATAGCCATTTTGTCGACCCCTACTTCAGAGTTCAAAAAGTGCTTTATGGACTGGTTTGAACGCATGCATAAGTGCATGAAATACAAAGGAGAATATTTTGAAAAACAATAAAAATAAATAAACTCACTTATACTGCATATTTTCTTCTATTCCCGAAACTTTCAGTTTTACCCTCGTAAATGTACACAGAAGATAATTGAACTACCTACCAAAACCAATACTCACTTCAACCTACATCCTGGTATGTACATATAAATAAGAGCCCTGTTTCGTGATTATTTTTCCATTTTGTTTTTTAGGGTTCCGTAGCCAAAATGGCTAAAACGGAACCCTTATAAATTCGTCGTGTCTGTCCGTCCGTCCGTCCGTATGTCACAGCCGATTTACTCGGCGAGTATGCGCACTACAATTATGAAATTATGTAGGAAGGTGTACATATACTATGAACCGCTACAGAAATGTGATGTGAAATTCCAAATAAATATTAAACTGGGAGGGCTCCCCATACATCTAAGAGAGGGGTCGTTTTTAAAATAAAAACATATTTTTTAATTGAAAAACATACCACATCATTTTTGGGTCGCTATATATAACTGACGCTGGTCAACCACTGGTCACGAGCAACCCAAGGGTTTCTTCAAATCAGTCCTTACGATTTTGTGATTGAAATTTACGATTCGGATGTAGGTAGTGTAGCATAAAATAAATATAGAGAAAGCCACAAGAATAATTTATTTAAATTAAACAAGTAATTAAAATCAGGAATAAATCTTACCTATGACACAATGGAGTTCAACATTTACATGCTGTATAAAACACACGTTCAAATTAAAGCTAGGTTAACATTAGAAAGATTAACCGATTATTTTCCTAGCAGCACAATTGTCGACAAAATATGTCAACCAAACGAATGTATTTAATATAATAATAAACAGTACAGATTGCTAGAGAAAATAATACCACACGCGTATTGATGAATACCGACTTTCGGTGAATCGTATTAAAAATGTCTATATGTCAACCAAACAAACGTATTTAATATGATATAAAACAGTACAGATAGCTGGAGAAAATAATACCGGACGCGTAATGTTGAATTCCGACTTTCGGTGAAACGTATTAAAAATTTCGATCGATATGGCGTTTCGGTGAATTGTATAAAAAAAGGTCGGCGTACCGTCAATGGGTTAATAAATGCGTTCCCACGCTCCCACGATTGTATACGAACACTGACACTACTTTGTTAAACGTCCCGGGACTAATTTGTTGTTGGAAGATTATTTGAGACACTGATGGAACGATAATGTTAAAACTGGGATGTTTTTAATGTTTCGTGCTAGTGCGGAGAGGATAAATAGTGGCCGAAACGTGATGAGACAGTGCGGACAAAATGCGCCTTTTGAATTTAGAAATGAAAATGATGAAACATGAACGATGGTGCACGAGAGGAGAATAACTATCTATAACTAATTAACTATTGTAGAGGTAAGACTACCAGATAATTAATTATGTATGGCTACGGTGTCAAAAATAAATAGAACTCAAGTGTCGTATCGCAGAGATTCGCAAATCAACAGGAATCGGTATGGAACCCAATAACGGTTATAGCCCTTCCAGCTAATATTAAATGGAAAATAACAGTTAAAAGAGTATTTTAAAGTTAAAATGACGTTAAGCTAGTTAAAAAAAATATGCGCGTCAGTCACCGCACAGAATTCGGGTCTGTAGCATAGATCACTTAATCACACTTGGAGGTTACCTCCAAAAGTCCGGTGCTTATCTTAAGGGAAAGAAGGGTGAATACGCCACTCGTTGTGCTGAATCCGAGCACGGAAATTTGGGTAAGCGTCGTTTCCTGTAGTGGCTGCCACCAGGCTTGATTGACAGCGCGCAGAGCCTCTATTGTCGATAACTCCAGGTAATAGTTCCCCGAGCGGAAATCCCCAAGGTAAAGCCGCAAAGAGCTGGTAGGCGCGGCTTAATCCGGGATAAGGATACCGGCTGGTATCAAGCAAAAACTGGGATGAACCCAAACGTATAACACATCAAAACTTTCGACGACCAATCGGTTTTATTTAAATTCCTTAACCACAAACACGAAACTGCCCAAAAATTCAAGTTGCTTCCTGAACGAAGATATTTCCAAGAATCTCTCACGTTCACATTGTTGTTATTATGACAGGAAAATTTTCACGTCAAGTCAAAAAACTACTCCAGAAGATAAATTCGAACGGTGATGTTTTTTCGTAACCTGCCAGTTTCATACGAAGGAAACACAACGCAGAGGATTGACGTGAGAGCGATCTGTATAAAACTATTCTAATAAATTTACGATGTAATGTAATAACATTGTATAAAAATGCGTTTAACATGCAGCCTAATGCTGCAGATATCCCCCTACCAAAATAAAATGAAATAGAACATTTAACCTGAGAGGTAGCCATAAGTATCTGTAGCTGCAAACCTTAAGTGACAACCCTAATCTGGCATGCACGGCTGCAACTAACTATGAAATCCACTACACAAAACCAAGTGTAACGACAATCTAAGACCTATAAAGCAAAATAAATATAACCTTTAGTTCAATCGAACCACACAAGTCCGGCAAAAATAGCAAAAGATTACGCATATGCTGAACATTGTGACGCGGCCTAGTGAATCAATAGTGATCGGAACAGAGCGAGGGAAAAATACCTGTCCATACGACACGACATAAAAAAAAAGAATGGCATTAAGCAGCATACCACGCACTCCAACACTGACCATCGTGACGCTACTCAATGCATCAACGATGTCAAGCGAAAATAGACGCGACGGAATTAAAAAAAATCGCACATGAGGAGCGGACACTGAACATACCACCACACTGACCATCGTGACACGGCCCAGTGTGCCATCGATGCCAGAGGGATAAAGTCGGTGTCAGGATAGGAAAAAGTGTAAACATTTGCCAAATAAACTAACCAACTGAAAAGCTAGACGGACATTGCGCCTTTTAGAATTTTGAAAATTATAGATACTAGTTAAGTCGTCATAAATAAAATAAAATCGAGCATTTACTTTAAAACATCCTTGATATGGTACGTACCCACGTGAGGTGAGTCTAAATCCGCCAACTCATAGACTTGGGGGGATATAGCACGTACTACACGGCATGCAGTAAAACGGGGAGCGAACTTGCCACCCCTTGCGTTGTCCATAGTTCCCCGCTGAAAATTACGCCGCCAGACCACCTGGCCTACGGGAAGGAGAACTGTCGTCCTACCCGTATTATAACTCCTAGCGTTCCTCTGAAACGCCAGAACCATGGCATCTCCAACCTTTGCGTACACTTCTTGCAAGGTTCGAAGGTTCGCTGCACGTTCGCCCCGACTGAGATCCAAACTAGGGTCCTCAGGCTGGGCACCAACGCGTTCGCGAGCCGTGAACACTTCCCGACCATACATCAGGAAGTTCGGAGTAAACGTGGTTGCCAGATTAATGCACGAGTTCAAATACAACGAGACCTTCGGTAGTTGCCTCGCCCAACTGCGATTGTCATCAGCGACTAGTATGCTCAGCGTCGTGATAACGCTTTGATTGTAGCGTTCCACAACGTTAGCGTTAGGTGAGTAATACGGAGTAAAGCATGGCTGAGGTATATCATAAGAGGCAAGAAAATCAGCAAACTCCGCACTCCGGAAAACAGTAGCGTTATCGCAAAGGATACCAGAAGGAGCTCCATAACGAAGGATAACTTCTGACTCCAATGCGTTAGAAATATTCCTGGCGTCAACTTTCTTAAGAGGAACTAACCACACGAACTTCGTAAAGACGTCAACCATGGTTAAAATGTAACGGAAACCATAATAGGCTGCCGGCAAAGGTCCAATCAGGTCAATTGATAACAAGTCCATCGGTGCCGCAACGGCTCTAGGATACAGTCGTTGACCGCGCGGTCGCGAATTAGCGATTTTGAAAGCTTTACAGATACCACATTCAGACAGCACACTGGAAACATCACGAAACATGTTGGGCCAATAGTAGAGTTCCCTCAATTTCAAATAAGTCTTCATAACCCCAGGATGGACATTAGGGAATCGTTCATGAACCTCCAGAATGGCCTCACGGACTTTTGTAGTTGGAAGAACAATCCTCCAAGGGTTCGGAGCCAATGGATTTTCCACGGCCATCCTACGTAAAAGCACGCCATCGCGAATTGTGTACGCCTGGAAAATACGAGGAGTCTCCACAACACCATTATAAACCCTCTCGTACCATGGATCTGGTGTAGCCTCTGCGCCACGTGTGAAGGAAATCAGACCCACTTGTTGTCGGGACAGAGCGTCAGGCACAACGTTTAACGCCCCTTTCCGATGCTCGATTTCAAAATTGTACTGAGATATAACAGTTGCCCATCGCGCGAGCCGACCCGATGGATTGTCAAGAGTAATCAACCACTTCAGAGCGATATGATCCGTGACAATCTTAAACCTCGCCCCATCTAGATACCCTCGAAAATGTTTAATAGAATCCAAAACCGCCAAGAGCTCCCGCTCGGAGGTGCTATAGTTCCTCTCCGGCTTGGAGAACAGGCGAGAATAGTATGCTACCGGACGTTCCAAACCGTCGATCTCCTGAGCAAGGACTGAACCAAGACCAACTTGACTCGCGTCACATTGCAGAATAAATGGCTTAGTGAAATCGGGGCAAGCAACCACTGGTGCATTCAGCAAGACCTCTTTCAACTTTTTGAATGCTTTCTCGGCGTTTTCATTCCAATCAATACGATCGCGTCCTTTCTTCTTCCCGATCAATTTAGTTAAAGGTGCTATTATGGTCGAGAAATTATCCACGAATCGGCGGTAATAAGAGCACATACCTATAAAAGCACGGAGAGCCTTGGCAGAGAGAGGAGTTGGGTAATCGCTAATAGCCTCAAGTTTCTTAGGGTCGGTTTGCAATCCTTTCTCATTTACAACATATCCGAGATATCTGAGCTCAGACTTGCAAAACTCACACTTTTTGAGGTTAACAGAAAGGCCAGCCTCTTTTAATCGATCCCGAACCTTACGAATAAGGCGTATGTGGCTGTCAAAGTCACGCGAAACGAGGATAAGGTCATCAACATAACCAAAGACAAAATCGTCAGATTCCGGGGTAAATTCGAAATTGACTATGAGATCTGTCAGGCGCTGCATCTCAGACGCAGCGTTAGTTAAACCAAAAGGTAAACGAACAAATTCGTTCAAACCGCGCTGGGGTACAATAAAAGCTGTTTTCTGACAGCTCGCCTCGTCAGCCAGTGGGATCTGCCAGAAGGCACTTCTGAAATCCAGAGAAGTCAAATACTTGGCACCCCTAAGATTGTCCAAGATGTCCTGGATCCTAGGAAGCGGGTACGAATCGCGAACCGTGACACTATTTAGCTTCCTGCTGTCAACACAAAAGCGAACGCTCCCATCTTTCTTGGTAACCATCACGACAGGACTGGCCCACGGCGATCGGGAAGGGCGTATAACTCCCATATCCAACATCTTGTCGACCTCTTCATTCAAGGTCTTCAGCTTAACTGGTGACAATGGGTAGTAACGTTGGCGAATAGGAGGGCCCACAGTCTCGATCCTATGAGACAACCATGAAGTACAACCCAGACCGATCTTCTCAGATGAGATTTCTTCGAAGTATCCAATGGCTTCCTGAAGCTCAGTTTCCTGTTTAGGCGATAATACGTGACGAGGATGGATGTAGCGTGACTCGCAGACACGGTGCAGTTGAAGACTTTGCTGTGGCTTAGCTGGTACGAATAGTTTGCCAGCCGAATCACTCACAAAGGCCTGACTAATAATATCTGTCAACCCAAAGGATTCCCAAAATCCAATACCAAGAATCAATTGCGTAGGTAGACGAGAACCTACAAGACAAGGATGAGCAATAAAAGAACCATTAAAACGAATAGGTAAGTCAACACCACCCAAAATCCTAATGGGAGAGTTGTCGGCCGATACTACGGACGGACGGATATCAGTAGAATAAGAAATGCCTAGGCTATTCAAAAGAGCAATATCAATAAGAGAAGCCTGAGCACCAGAGTCCAACAATGCCTTAACATTGCTATCACCTACCAAGATTTCAATAAAAAGCCGATTATCAAAAGATTTTTCAACTATTAGGGGCAACACCACTGGGCCTGCTGATGTGCCACCAATTAGTTTTTTGAAGAAGAGGACGGATTACATTGAGGACAATCGCGCGTAATCACACCAACACGATTGCATTTAAAACAAACCGGATCAGAGAAATTTGGACACAAACGGAAGTGATGACCCGTTGCCTTACACTTCAAGCAAACAATGGACGAAGGATCTATACCAACGGGAGCGACCATAGCCGATGTAGACTCAGAAAAAGTTTCAAAGTTCCGAGCTACCTCCAGAAGTGAGTCAATATCTCTAATGATGTTCGTCGCCAGACATGCATGGTAACGGGGACGCAGACCGTACTTGATGATGGTAAACAGATCATCATCATCAATCGAGGTCCGCAATTTAGCATTGAGATCCCTAACTTCAATAACAAAATCTAAGACCGACTGGCGTTCAGCTTGGCGAAGAGCCCGAAGCTGTCGCTCTACTTTAAACTCATAGTCAGAAATATCAAAGGTCCTAATAAAAGCCGCCTTTAATTCTGCATACGAGAGACCCGGTTCCCGAATAAAGCGGAAGTATTTAAGGGCACTGTCGGTGAGAAGTTCGTGGAAGCGCCGAACGACGTAGGCAGGAGTGACCCCACGAGCTATGCCCTCTTCTTCAACTCGCGCAAAAAAATCACGAACGCAGGACCTTCCGGAGAACGTAAGGTTCCATTTAGAAAGGGCTTCCCCTTTCGAAGGTATGATAGGGAAATCCGGCGAGAGTTGAGGAAAGTTGGAGGCGGAAGGCAGCGGTGAGACGCCGATGCGAGCTTGAGAATCTGCCACGGGTGCAGCAGGTAAGAACGAGACCGTAGGTGAGGGTTGAGGATACAATACGCGCGGAGAAGCAGTATTAAAAGGGTTAGTAACGAGTCGAGGTGTCTCACGAATCGAGAGTTCGGACATGTTTCCGTCACCCATCATGTTGACTGATAGATTAAATAAACAAAACTAATTAAAAATAAAATAGCAGACCGGGTAGATCAAGAATGATAAACAAAAGGACGAGAACGAGAAAAGAAACAAAAAAAATAAAAAGGGCTAAAGTGACTTACCTTGCAGTTCCCTGACAACTACGGGTACAAACTACGGGTTTGGAAATTACAAATAAAATACACGGGTTAAATAGGAAAGGGGAAATAAAAAGCAATAATTACGAAATATAGTTTACAAGTTCCAGTTTCATTAACTTAATTGACACAGTTTGATAAATAATTTATTTATTTATTGTTGTTGGTTGACTTTACACCAAAACTAGCGATCCTTGCTGGAGAAGTAAAGAATCTGTATTCCGTTAGTGAGTGAAATCTGAAATAGTAAAAGGACGAGTTAACGGACCCCTCCCCCCACTTAAATGACAAAAAAAATGTCAACACAAAATAATCTAGACAATTAAAAACAATCAAACCTTTGTTCGGGCGCCAAATCTGTAGCATAAAATAAATATAGAGAAAGCCACAAGAATAATTTATTTAAATTAAACAAGTAATTAAAATCAGGAATAAATCTTACCTATGACACAATGGAGTTCAACATTTACATGCTGTATAAAACACACGTTCAAATTAAAGCTAGGTTAACATTAGAAAGATTAACCGATTATTTTCCTAGCAGCACAATTGTCGACAAAATATGTCAACCAAACGAATGTATTTAATATAATAATAAACAGTACAGATTGCTAGAGAAAATAATACCACACGCGTATTGATGAATTCCGACTTTCGGTGAAACGTATTAAAAATTTCGATCGATATGGCGTTTCGGTGAATTGTATAAAAAAAGGTCGGCGTACCGTCAATGGGTTAATAAATGCGTTCCCACGCTCCCACGATTGTATACGAACACTGACACTACTTTGTTAAACGTCCCGGGACTAATTTGTTGTTGGAAGATTATTTGAGACACTGATGGAACGATAATGTTAAAACTGGGATGTTTTTAATGTTTCGTGCTAGTGCGGAGAGGATAAATAGTGGCCGAAACGTGATGAGACAGTGCGGACAAAATGCGCCTTTTGAATTTAGAAATGAAAATGATGAAACATGAACGATGGTGCACGAGAGGAGAATAACTATCTATAACTAATTAACTATTGTAGAGGTAAGACTACCAGATAATTAATTATGTATGGCTACGGTGTCAAAAATAAATAGAACTCAAGTGTCGTATCGCAGAGATTCGCAAATCAACAGGAATCGGTATGGAACCCAATAACGGTTATAGCCCTTCCAGCTAATATTAAATGGAAAATAACAGTTAAAAGAGTATTTTAAAGTTAAAATGACGTTAAGCTAGTTAAAAAAATATGCGCGTCAGTCACCGCACAGAATTCGGGTCTGTAGCATAGATCACTTAATCACACTTGGAGGTTACCTCCAAAAGTCCGGTGCTTATCTTAAGGGAAAGAAGGGTGAATACGCCACTCGTTGTGCTGAATCCGAGCACGGAAATTTGGGTAAGCGTCGTTTCCTGTAGTGGCTGCCACCAGGCTTGATTGACAGCGCGCAGAGCCTCTATTGTCGATAACTCCAGGTAATAGTTCCCCGAGCGGAAATCCCCAAGGTAAAGCCGCAAAGAGCTGGTAGGCGCGGCTTAATCCGGGATAAGGATACCGGCTGGTATCAAGCAAAAACTGGGATGAACCCAAACGTATAACACATCAAAACTTTCGACGACCAATCGGTTTTATTTAAATTCCTTAACCACAAACACGAAACTGCCCAAAAATTCAAGTTGCTTCCTGAACGAAGATATTTCCAAGAATCTCTCACGTTCACATTGTTGTTATTATGACAGGAAAATTTTCACGTCAAGTCAAAAAACTACTCCAGAAGATAAATTCGAACGGTGATGTTTTTTCGTAACCTGCCAGTTTCATACGAAGGAAACACAACGCAGAGGATTGACGTGAGAGCGATCTGTATAAAACTATTCTAATAAATTTACGATGTAATGTAATAACATTGTATAAAAATGCGTTTAACATGCAGCCTAATGCTGCAGTAGGTACTAATGCGCAGCCAAAAAATCCTACAGTTTTAGAGTTAACCTTTTGAACGCCAACGACGCATATATGCGCACCATCGGTTCAATGCCAACGACAGATACACGTACAGTGAGATATCCACCTACATGGTGGTCACGGCGTACAGTGAGATATCCACCTACATGCATTCCTATAAGGTTCAAATTCGTGTTTGACATTTCGATGTCATGGCGTGTGAGTGCCAGCTTTTGTATTTGACAGAGCGTGGAAAAGGTTAATGATAGATCTAGGATTGGAATGTAATGAAAGGTAATTGTAAGTTGTAAAATGGAGGGCAGTCTAATCGATTGACAATAGGACAGTATTGGCCCTGATTGGTCTATACGGGCATCAATTTACAGAGCATTTCTCCAATTATTCAAGTAACAAAAGCTCTTGTTCCCTTGTAATAAAGACTTTTTAACTTTTCAAATGCGTAGCTACTTATGATGCTGACTGTACCACTTTTAGTTATGCACTTTAAGAGGTCACCAAGTTAGTTATGCACTTTAAGAGGTAACCAAGTTCTACTAAAACCAATGGCAATTTTAATATAAGTCTGTCAAAGAATTCATTTTGCAATAAAAATAATTAATAAATAAATATTGGGGGACAATCAAAACTAAGTAAAGCTTGTATTGGTGCTAGATGACGATATACATACGTATATAGACTAGGGGCTCTTTTTTTTTAATTACAAAATTTCCAATGACTGGGTAGCAGGGCTAGCTACATAATAATTAATAATATCTATAAAATAATACAACCTGCTCACAAAATTTCATGAGAATCGGTTGAGAAATGCGAACTGTGGAGTACAACGGCAAATCCGGAAATCCGCTGGCCGGACTTAATAAAGCATTTTTTCCGAAGCGGAAACGGAGGACCTTCGTTACACTTGGTCAATAAATAAATACATAGAAAACATCCAAAACTCAGGAACATTTCATGCTCATCACACAAATGCCCTAACCGGGATTCGAACCCGGGACCTCCGGTTTCGTAGGCAGGGTCACTACCAACCAAGCCAATGTGGTCGTCATTTTTGATGAACCCAAATACGACGGGTTGATCTTATTTTTCTCAATCATACACATCCTATTTTATTATAAGTAACCTAATTTAAAGGAGCATTCCTGAGTTAAAGATATTCTATTCCATGTCATCCTTCATGTCTATCCGTCAGTTCAGATATTGAGGTGTGAAAAAATGACAAACATACAGACATACTTTCGCATTTATATTGTAAGATTTGTAAGTACTCACGGGTGAGTTTAACGATATTACTTATAGTGTAGTGAAGTAATCTGTGTGATTATGCAGGGCCAATATGTCCGCCATTAAAACAAATCATTATTCCCGGAATTAGGAAGCCAGGCAAGTGACAAGCGTGGCAACCCTAGGGAACTAGGGAGCCACAGGGCACAGACCACTTGGTCAGTGTAGGGACCAACCCTAGTGCTAGCGGTTCGTGGAAGCTCGTTTAACTAACACGAAACCTAACACCTGGGCGCTACCACGCGCTACCGCGAACCTAAATCGAACGAGTTCATGTATCTCCGTCTCTGTTGCCCTTGCATATTCGAGCGACAGAGCCCTCTCTATAGATATTCGAACTTCGGTCGTCTATGTTTCGCGGTAGCAGCTCTGGGTACCTACGATACGCCATCGATCTTAGTCGCCGATAGGCAACCTACGTCATATATATTATATCAATTTTTTTAAACTAGTTTTACACAAGTATCCTCATAATGACTCTCATCCACAGGGCTGTGCTCTCATCTCATACACTAATCATTCCTTAATATTAATAGAGAAATTTATATAATAAAATAACTCCGTCTCTACTGAGGTCGGACAGGCTAAATAAAATGCTACTTATCCTACCGAGAATACAAAGAGTGGTCAAAATTATATGAACATTAAGTATTGTTAAGGGCAAGTTGCTCGTATATTTCTGAGCCTTTGGAAACCTACATATGTATGCAGGATCGGAATCGGAACCGGTATCAAACAACAGTTTTATACCGCCTGTAAACCTTTACTTATTTAAAAACAGTTTAATTACGTTCAACACGAAAACTTGTTTAAAAGGGTACCGGTTTTTAGGGTTCCGTACCCAAAGGGTAAAAACGGGACCCTATTACTAATACTTCGCTGTCCGTCCGTCCGTCCTAGTAGAGTCTTAGTAATAGGGTCCCGTTTTACCCTAAAAATACCTTTATCCGTCCCCTGTGCTCTTGACTGTACCTACTCGTACATAATTTTGACATTTGAACATAGACTGCGATGTAGCACAGACATTATCGATCATTGTAGGCACAAATTGTTCTGACCTAGACGAACATATCGGTATGGCAACTGAACTGAGTGTCCACATTGTATTGTAATATCGACGAAACTGAATGTTTATCACTTTTAGACTCTATTACAATAAAAAAAGAGTTCAAAACACACAGTTTTCTCGACTATACAAACAGCAACACACTACACTATACACTAACCATTAGTAGGCTTTAAACCATTGTAATAAAGTCCCAGAATGATCAGTTACTTGTCATCGATGGTATAAGTTGAAATAATTTAATTAAAATGGCCGAATTGAATCAATTTAGTCCTTTCAAATGGTGACTGTTTTCTTTCTGGAGGCAGTTTTCTTTAAAAAGTTCGTCATTTTAAATACAGATTTTCTTCCTCTGTTTACCCCTTTGCGATTATGGCATATACCCCCGGTGAATTTAGGGGAGGCTTATGTCCTGCAGTGGACGTCCTTTGGCTGTTATGGTGGTGGTAATGCCTAAGCTACATGACTGGGCAGTAGTTTTTGCGATTAACAGGAAGGAACACCGGCATAAACATTCGCACGTTTATAATTAATATTGTTAGGAGTTAGAATGGAATAATAAAGTTCCCCCTCTGTCCACCTAAATATAATTACAGTGACACCCAATTCTAGTTTAGTTTGGTCTAGTTGACCGAGTAAACGAGTCGCCTTTCAGTTTCGGCAAAAATGATTTGTCCGGCCGGCAGATTTCCCGCTGTTCTCCTGTGGTTCTCCTCTACAGCCTAGCTAGCACGATAGCTTATTTACAGCGTCACGTTTTATGTGACATTTTAGTACATTTCAGCTAGGGTATGTAAATTTCCCGGGAATTCCCGGGAAATTTCATACTAATCGGGACTGGGAGTGGAAACCCTAATTTCAGCCATATAACGTGACGGTATAAGTTATCGTGCTAGCTAGGCAGAGGGCCTACTCCGAACTTCGAAAATCGAACTTCGTATTTTACCGTCCCTTTCCGTCATACAGTGTATTATAACACGAGTGAAAGGGACGACACGACACGAAGTTCGATTTTCGAAGTTCGCGGTAGGCCCTCAGAGGGCCTAGTCCGAACTTCGAAAATCGAACTTCGTGTCGTGCCGTCCCTTTCACTCTCGTGTTATACACTATATGATGGAAAGGGACGCTACGATACGAAGTTAGCACCCCTGGTCGCATTTCTCAACCGATTCTCGTGAAATGCGAAATGATTATTTTTTAGTTTTTTTAAACAAAAAAAAATTGGTTGTTTGTAAAGTAGGTTTACGATCGAGATGTTTACGTGATAACGTCTTACTTCACTTGCACTTCACTTATACCTGCGATCGCGCTCGTGAGGTTTTGGTGTGACACAAGTTTCTGAACATGTCACCCGACTAAAACGATTTTAAAAACGTTATCACGTCAAAAAAAATGCCTTGTTAACACCTCATATATATAGCTACTAGTAACTATTGGCTATGTGCAAACTGAATGTGCGTCTGAAACGTTAAACGTCAAAGGTCCCGAGACAATGTCAAAATTTAGATATGTCAAATAATGACACATGAATATTTTATTTACTTTAGTAAACGAGAAAGACCCCGTATTGGAAATTTTACTGAAATAAATAAGAGAATAAATAAATACATACAAACGAAACGAATCGTAGGAAACCGTTAAGAAACCAATAGAAAACGTGAAAGTAAATTTGACAGTGGTCCCCGGTAAGTACACATTTCTGCCATGGTGTGCGCTACGATCGCCTAGCTTACCCCCACCACCTACTTCGCACATAGCCAATAAGTAAGGTCACCATTCCTATTATAATTCAAAAGTCGTTCAACCCTGTTCCAATATCCGTAAGTTAAAACAAATCAATAGTAATTCAGGCCACGTCGATGGGCAATCATTATTTATCGTTGTGACTAAATAATGGGAATTTACTGTTGTCTCACACTCACCACTTAGGGAGATAAATCATGGTTTTCTGTATTAATAGGAACGGTAAGGATTTATTTGAATTTTGAGATAGTATTTGGCTTAATTCGTTCTAATGACGTGCCATCCATTAATATTATTTTTGTCATTACGCTTAATTCCTGCTTTCGTTCGAGGACTGTCGTACAGTCCAGCCCGGCTAGTATGATAGCTTATACCGTCACGTTATATGGCCAAAATGTACTAAAACGTCACATAAAACGTGACGGTATAAGCTATCATACTAGACAGGCAGGAATATAATATTTTCCTTCTGGCAAAACGGGACAGAATAGAACACATACTTAAAGATCCCTGTTACACGGTAATTATTATCACGCGAGACACTTCTACTATACTATTAGTTATTCTGTGCTTATACCACAATACCTACATATTTATTCACGTGAATATTGATGAATATTGAAGTCAAATCGAAACAATATTAAATCCGCGATAATATTGACATCCCAGTATTTTATAATAATAATCGTGTAAGGGGCCCCAATGAGCGCTTTGTTGTGGATTGTGGCATGATTGTACAGTCAGCACCATAAACATATATACATTCTAGCACTTTATTACTTAGTGATAAGGTTGAAAAGTGTATACATATTACATACCTAATTTTTAATAGGACTTATATGCTTTACTCTACATACTTGTTTCTGAATATAAGAATAACCATGTCAGAAAATAAACACCTAAACAAATATATGTCACGTTAGATTAGATCTATTGCTGATAATGATAAATGTTATCTAGGTTAATCTAGGACTTACTTTTACATTACATGTGATAAATATGACAAGCTATTAGGTACAATACTTTTTATCCATGTTGGACACGTACTTACGTAGGGAGCCAAAGTTATCGTTATCGTCAAAAGTACCGGTCATTTAGCGGATAGGTACCGCAGATAGCATGATCGAATTCTAGGTAGTGTATGTCCAACGTAAATAAAGCATTACTAAGGCAAAGCAAACGTAACTAACCGAATGATGCTTCCTACCAGTGCCCTTTATCTTCCTGCCCTGAACGTGGTTGTACTAACGTTATAATAATAATAATAATAATAATAGACCTTTATTTCTTCACATATAAGCTTACAGTATGACACCAACACGCTTACACGGTAAATATTATATCTATAATTTACATTTCTAATTACTTACTTAACTAGATGGCATTCAAGCCTAACATAAAAACATTAATGAGTTTACTCAATCTGTCAGTAAAAAAGTCAGCATCCGGGACATGGTTTAGCAAATTATTTATGACTGAAATGGCCCGAGCGGTGGGTGCGTTAGCAGCGTGCACTGTTCGCATCGCGGGACCAGCCAGCAGGCGACGGCATCGCCGCATGGGTCGCGCACTGCCCACGCTCGCACCCGTCAAGCCGTAACTCGGCGGTGGAACCGCCAGCCCCACTCGGCCCAGAACACCAGGGTTGTCGATTGTGCCATGGAGTAGGGAATAGTAGTGGACTATAAGAAGTAGCTTGCGTCTAAGCTCCAGTGAATTGAGGCCGACCATTCCCAACACGAAGCGGGAAGGGAACAGATATGGATAATATCCGTACATTCTTTTGTACATATACCTCGCAAACTTACGTTGCACTTTCTCAAGCATGAGCGTATATTTTTCCTCGAACGGATCCCAGACAATAGCCCCATACTCCAAACGGCTCCGCACGTACGCAAAATAGAGTCTCATCGCTACTCCAGGGCTTTTGAATTGGGAGGCTATCCTCATAATAAAACCTAGGGTTTTACACGCGTTTTTACAAGTCATGATCATGTGTTGCCGAAAGTCAAGTTGCGTATTTATAATCAGTCCAAGGTCACGTATGTCATTCACTCTGTCTAAATCAGTTTCAGTGCTACCAAGGTAATAACTATTTAGTATAGGGTGTTTTGCCCTAGTCAAAGTAATGAGCTTGCATTTAGAGGTATTAAAGTGGAGCCGGTTACTTTCACTCCATGCAACTACAGCATTGATGTCGCACTGCAAATGTTTACAATCTGCAGTGCTTTTGATATCTAGAAACAATTTTAAATCATCGGCAAATAGTAGACATTGGGCAATGCTGACAACCTTCGGCAAGTCATTGATCATGATCAAAAATTGGGTGGGCCCCACCGTGCTCCCTTGACTGACTCCTGAGCGCGTGAAATAAGGTTGGGACTCATAGCCTGCTAAGCGCACAAATTGACTGCGGTTTCCTAGATAGCTCGCAAAGAAGCACAGTAATTTAGGTGAAAATCCAACCGCTGCGAACTTTTCAAGTAAAATATCGTTATCTACTACATCAAACGCCTTTCGGAAATCAAAGTATGCTGCATCTGTCTGTCGTCGTCCATCTATTGTTGTTGCAGCATAGTCCACAAAGTTAGTAAGGTTAGTGATGGTCGAACGGCCTTTGCGAAATCCGTGTTGACTGTCGTCTAGCCGAGTTGCAATCTGATGAGATATTTGATGATCAAGAACTGCTTCAAACAACTTACCGAAAACTGACAACACTGCAATTGGTCTATAACCCGTGACGTCCGATCCGCAACCACTCTTAGGCACTGGAGTCACCCTAGATGTTTTCCAACAGGTGGGATAGATTGCGGTTTTTAAGGAAAGGTTGTATATGTGTAAAAGTGGAAGCTCGAATATCGCCATGCAATCTTTAGCTAAGAAGGGAGGAACCGCATCAGGACCAGCAGAGGAGTGCGGTTTCAATCTACATGCCGCTCGCCGTAGGTCGGAAATGTCGACTCTATGGACTGTGACGCATGTCGCGTCTCCCATACTCATTCTTGCAGCCTCTACAGCAGGGGTTCCCAAAGTGGTCCAGGTGGACCCCCAGGGGTCCACGAACGATGTGACAGGGGTCTACGCTGGAGTGGCAAAAAAATAGGGGTTCACAGTTTGTACGTGGGGGTCCACGAAAATTTATCTGGTTTCGATGGTAAATAACGAAACAGATAATGATTTTTGTATTATTTTTATAGCCTGGACGACTGATAAATATATAATAAAAATATTGCGTTCCTCCGTGATAAATATTTCGGTGAATCAAACTACCTATACTATAATACTATATTATTAAAATTACAACTTTCGGCTCCAAAACTTGTCGACTGCAAGTCTGCAACATATCGCGAACGAGCTGTTGGACAAACGAACAAGTCTAGGCTTGCGAAGCACCGTCGCGTCGCTATCGCCGGCGCCGACCAAAACGCTTGTTCGGACGTGCAAAGGGACGAAATACCTATGACTTACGGTAATGTGCTGTGCTTGTATGCACTTGTTTGATTCTTCACCAATAAATACGAATGCTAAGAACAAACGTTACTCATTTGTTTCCGGATTTCGACTACAAAAGTAAAGTGAATTGCTGTTCCTGGTTGCCAGAATCGTGTCGGAAAAGTTAGTACATTATTTGTTTATTTGCTATACAACTTATAGGTATCTCTTTTTGTAGTTAATATATTTGTCTTCTTTGTGTATGATAGACATGTATGAAATATGAAATAATGAACATTACGATTATTACCTACCTACTTCCATAAAACAACAGACAGCCGAAAAAAGTTTATTAGTATTCTTTTTTTGATTCATAGCGAAAAATTATAAATTCTGTTCTATAAAATAGCCATATCCTGTTAAGTAAGACTAAGAAGAAGTTAAGTAAGAATGTTAAGATCACAAAAACTTTTTTATACTTACAGGTAGCTAATTTGAAACATGGCGGAGCCAAAGAAGAAAATTAAGTGTCGACAGTACAGTGTGGAATATTTAAAATTTGGCTTTCTTCCATCAAACGCGGACAAGCGATTGCCCATGTGCCTTTTATGCAATAAAGTTTTGAGCAATGACTCTATGAAACCATCGAAGCTCGAAGATCATCTAAAAAGGTGCCACCCTGATAAAACAGGTAAAGATTTGAAATATTTTCAATCATTGAAAGAAAAATATGAAAAGAGACCCACCCTGCAAGGTATGTTCGCTTCAACATCTGAAAGTAACGATGATGGCTTGCGGGCATCTTACAACATCTCATTACTCATAGCGAAATCTGGAAAACCCCACACCATTGGTGAACAGTTAATTTTACCCGCTGTTGAAGAAGTTTTAAAAACTGTTCTGCACAAACCTCCATTCCTCCTCCTCAAAAAAAATCCTTTGAGTAACAACACTGTACAAAGACGTATTGACGAAATGAGCTCTGATATTGAAAGTTTCTTGTGTAATTATCTGCAAACAACTCATTTTTCTATTCAACTGGACGAGTCAACTTTACCTGATAATGAGGCATTATTATTAGCATTTGTGCGATTTGTTATGGACGAAGAAATTCATGAAGAGCTATTATTCGCCAAAACTTTGAAGACTGACACTAAAGGTGAATCGATATTTAACATCCTGAGCGATTTTTTAAAAGAAAAATCAATTCCGTTCACAAACGTTACATCGGCGGCAACAGATGGAGCTCCTGCAATGGTCGGGAAATATCGTGGGTTCATAAGCCATCTAAAAAAAATGATACCAGATTTAACTGCATTTCACTGTGTCATCCACCGACAACACTTAGTAGCAAAAAATTTGAGTGCTAGACTGCACCAATCGCTCCAATTTGTGATTAACGCGGTTAATAAAATAAAAAGCAATGCTTTGAATACGCGTTTATTTGCCCAATTGTGCGATGAAAATGATGAAGACTTCCGACGATTGCTCTTACACACTGAAGTACGCTGGTTGTCGAAAGGTGCATGTTTAACAAGATTTTACTCACTTTTTGAGTCTGTCTTGGAGTTTCTGGATAGTAAAGCTCCAGATTTAAAAGAAAACCTGATCAAGTTCAAAGCAGATATCGCGTATTTGACAGATTTGTTCAAAAAGTTTAATGATATTAACTTACAACTGCAAGGGGACAACCTCAATTTAATTAAAACAAAGAGTGTGATGTCCGCTTTTCTTGGAAAATTGAAGTTAATGAAGCAAAACATTAGTCGACGCGAATTTTCCCAATTCTCAAGCTTGTCACAGGTAGAATGCGAGGATGATGATATTCAGACATATGTTCAACATTTGATTGCCCTGCATGATGATTTCAAAACCAGATTTGAAGACATTCTCACGATGGAAATACCACCATGGATTATAAATCCATTTGATGAAATGGAAGTGGAGAACGTGATATTGCAAGAGGAGCTACTTGAGCTTAGCACTAATGAGGAGCTGAAGGTGAAATATAAAAAAGGGTATCAAACTTTTTGGCTGCAAGCAGAAATACCCGAAAAATATCCTGGACTGTGGAAAATTGCGAGAAAGCTTTTGATATCATTTCCCTCGTCATATCTTGTGGAAAAAAGTTTCAGCACCGTTACAAACCTTTTAACGAAAAATAGGAACAGACTGAATATCACAGAACGAGGAGATTTGCGATTATTCCTGACAAAACTGAACCCAAATATTGACAATTTGTTGTCAATTCATCAAGCTCATCCCTCCCATTAATTTTGAGTGTCATTGTACTTAGAAGTTACGTAACAATGTTTAATTTTAATTATTTTACGACTGTTATTATCATCATAAATATTATAAAGTACTCAAATAAACACAACACAAGCAAAATATACTATATTTAATTTTATTTCACCACTCCGAGATTTAGATTTGATTGATTTTATTTTATTTGATGCTGGAATAGATAGGTTGTGAGTAGATGTCAAAAAAGTAAAGTATTTATTATTGACAGCATATTAACCAATCATTTTTCACTTTTTTTTCTAAACCTGTAAAGAACATTTATGTCACACCTGGCTAAAAGTGGATTTTTTCGCCCGATACATGTGCGGAAATAGCCGCTTTTTCGCCAAATGTTGACATAAAATGATGTATACAACACGGGAGATAATAAAGAAAGCCTTGATCGCACATTTGCGTCCTTCGCTTGCAGCTCGGGCCGTAAATATCTGCGATCTCGGCCTTTCTTTATATTATCTCCCTAGGTGTACATATAATATACTATACTATTTCATAGTTATATCGTCACCAGAGTTAGGTAATAGTCACATTTTTGTAATTTTTTGGGAATATGGTGTAGGCTGTAGAGTAGGGGGTCCACCAGAACCAGCAAATTTTTTAAAGTGGTCTATGAGAAAAAAAGTTTGGGAACCCCTGCTCTACAGGGTCTATGGAGATTAAGAATGTACCTGCCACACTCATCATTTTCCTAGCGTAATTCCCAGTACAGTTGCATCCTGAAGGTTGCCTCTGCTACCTAATCCCAAGAATTGGCGTCTAGTTTTTACGGAAGCGACTGCCATCTGACCTGCCAACCCGAGGGGAAAACTAGACCTTATTGGGATTAGGCTTGTCAAGTGTGTGGGCAACGTGACTGTTAGAGGTTCTCAAGCTGCCCGGAGGCCTCTAACTTGGCTTAACGACTGCTATCATAGACTGTAACCGTGATCAACGACATAACGTGCCTTCCAAAGCACCGGAGCGCTCAGTTAGTAACCACTCAAAGCGGTCACCCATCCAAGGATCGATTTCGCCCGTCATTGCCGCTGGGCCACTCGTTCCTGAGAATTTACCTCCGACCACCGCCGGCTGCGTTTCCCCCGACGACTTTGACATACTCTCCGAAATCTTCCTATTGGTTAATTTACATCTTATCATACATTTGGCTATGGTCTAGCGCAACGGGCCCCCGTACTTACCGTATTGGTTGTGGTTTGTAGTTACGTCATATTCAAAAGGACATACTTACTGGAAAAACTACCGTCCATATTGGACCGAAGATACCTTCTGGTATTCATCAGCTACTTGTCATTGTAACCTTTATGTTATGATACTATTTGATTAACTATTTATTTAATCGTATTTTTCAATCGTCATTTTTTTTTAATCGTTTCATGTAGTAGGAATATCTATTATAAACTATATAAAAGAAGTGGCTTATATATTCACATCCAGATTGCACAACCAATCCACAGCTCCAGGTGTTAAATTATAAAATTAAAATTATTATTAACTATTAAATCTTTGAATGATGACATGTTTTTATGTTTCCCTCTTAGATTCGTATGTTCTTTTTAGCATGGCAATAAACGGCCAAAATAATCTGAAGAGTTCAAGTTCAAAAGAAACCGTTGTGACACACATATATATTATCTTATTTATCAGTTTAATAATAGCCTAATGTGTTCATTCAACTGTAGTTACATTCTTAGATCTGAATCGTCCTATGAGCCATGGGAAGTGCATGTATATATACTCGTAGTGTGTCGTGTTGAATATCCTGGCGGTATTATTCCGTTAAAAATAACTGATAGTTAACCCTCTTTGAGACACGTTGGGACTTGTTCAGTTCCCCTGTTTTGCACACGAGTACTTAAACGTTTAGATGAGTCATGGTTTTTATTTAACGTACTTTTACTATGAGGTAGGTACATTGCATATTATATGGCATTCATTCACTAAGGTTGTATTAAAATAAATGTTTTATAAAACTACCTGCTGGCTGCTTTAAGGATGATTCACAGTAGGCCGTTCCGTGTCCGGGCCGGCCCGTTTTCTAATACAGCAAAACGCCGGCCGTTGAGCTGCCGGGCCCGGTCACGCTCGGAAGTCGGAAGCGACCCAGCCCAGCCCCTTTTAGTCAACACAAACGTTTGACGGCCGATTCTGCTACGGCCGAGGCTCGGAAGCAGCCCGGTCTCGGGCCGGCCCGGACACGAAACCGTCTAGTCTTGTGGGAATCATCCTTTACGCAACACAATATTAGGGCGGCCACATGGGTTACATAGGTACAGTCGAAATTTTGTTTCGCAATTTCAATTCGAAATATCGATCCCGGATTTCGAACGCTGTAAATCCATATACACATTTGGACCTACTCGTTTCTACTCGTATCACACACATATGTACAATAGTTTTCTGTTAAGTCTTCGCCGATTCGAATGGCAGCCTGTGCGTTCGGAATCCCGCACGGAAAAAAGACGTTCTTTGTTATTTCGTGATGTATTTACGGGATCTCGAATCGATATTTAGAATCGAAATTCCGACTGTATGTGGCCGCCCTTAGGGAAGTGTGTCTCAGCGAAATCTAGATTGCCATAAAGTAGATGATAAACATGTCTTTGTATTCACCTTTTGTCCCTAAAAGTAATTTGACCCCGAAATGTACTTTAGGTGTAAACTGAGTTAACTTGTACATGGCCAGCTAGGTAGGTTATTCCGTCATGTTTTATGTGGGGTACATATATAAAACGTGACAGAATAAGTATAACCTAATATCGGTGTTACCTAGGCTGAAAACTAGTTGTAGGAACTGGTATTTAGAGGACCATTCTTACTATACCATCCCGATTTAATAATTGAACAGAGATCTAACCGAAACTTGTCTATTGTCCACAGTTCTGGGAGATAATCTCTGAGGAGCACGGCATCGACCCCCAGGGCGTGTACAAGGGCACGAGTGATTTACAGTTGGAGCGTATCTCCGTCTATTACAATGAGGCCTCTGGTACGTATTTTTGAGACTTATCCGTCAGTTCTGTGAGATAATCTTTGTGGAGCACGGCATTGACTCCCAGGGCGTGTGCAAGGGCACCAGCTGCAGTTAGAGGGCATCTTCGTCTACTACAATGAGTCCTCTGGTACGAATCCTTGTGACTTTGTCAGTCAGCTCTGGGAGATAATTTTTTGAAGAGCACGGCATTGACTCCCAGGGCGTGTACTAGGGCACCAGCGATTGAGCGCATCTCCGTCTACTACAATGAGGCCTCTGGTACGTATGCTGACACTTATCCGTCAGTTCTGGGAGATAGACTCTGAGGAGCACTGCATCGATCCTCAGGGCTACAAGAGCACCGTCTACTATAGGGCCTCTGGTAGGTACGTCGACTTTTCTATCAGTTCTGGGAGAGTCTCTGAGGAGCACTGCATCGACTCAGCCTTCAAGGACACCAGCTGCAGTTGGAAAGCATATCCGCTTACTACAATGAGGCCTCAGCCTCTCGTATGTATTCTTGACCGTCAATTCTGGAAGATAGTTTCTGAGGAGAACTCAAGGGCTACAAGGGAACCAGCTGCAGTTTGAGCGCACTTCCATCTACTACAAACGTATCTCTTTCATGATTAAAAAATACATTTATTATGCCGTATAATTTGCCCATGCATGCTTTATACTTAGAATGTATGATTTTTAATTCGAGTACCTAAATGCAAACTCCAATCTGCAAACACAAATTGCGCGTCTCGCGTCAGCCATGCAAGTAATTGGACACTTAACATTCAAGTTCTAGGCTCAGCCTGGTCTAGCCCTCAACCCGGAACAATTGTCCAATTGCGTTAATTGCCGGCTAGTCGGGTTGTCGACAATTGTCGAGAGCAACGACCGGATTACAAGACGGGTTAATGGCGTCTTGCGTTCGCTAATAAAAGGAGATTAGTAGATTTGTTTAGTGCGATGGTGGTGAAGGAGCGTAGAAATCTCATATTAGCAGACCTTTTAAAATATAGCTATGAGATTTCGCTATGCTGACAGCTTACGTTTGAGAAAGAAGAAGCTCCAGTAGAGCGCCTGATGAAGGCCTACCACGAACCGAAACCGAAGTTCGTTCGAATACTTATTTACGTACTCGTACTCTTTGTCGCACTTTCAAATTCGAGCGAGAGACAGGGAGATACTTCGTTTTCGGTTCGCGGAGGGCCTACTCCGAACTTCGAAAATTGAACTCTGTGTCGTGCCGTCCCTTTCACTCTCGTGTTATACACTATATGACGGAAAGGGACGGCACGATACGAAGTTCGGAGTAGGCCCTCAGGCAGGCACTATGTGGGGATACGGCGATAGGGAACCGCATTTTATTCCCTAACATAATGTCAACACAGAGAATAAAATTAAAATGCTTCGGAATACTGTATCCCAGTATCAACCCAATATAAACTAGGTATGTAATGCAATGCTATTGCTCGTTGCAAATGTTGAGTGGAGAGGGGTTGTAGGTGTGGCATGTGGACATCATATATATGAGTAAAACTCGGAAACGGGAGAAAGATAATTTGTTTTCGGTGATTACTGATTATTCCTCCATGGTCAGTCCGATTTTTATGATTTCAGATTTATGCACACAAGGCTGTCCACTTTGTCATTTTGCCAAATTTAAAACAGATCGGTTAAGCCGTTTCGGAGGAGTAGACCCACAAGCGATTTACATTTGTGGCCTAATGGACGATTCACATCAAACGGCCGGAGTCGGCGCGTACCCAACTAGAGTCAAAGGAATTCGAACCCTCCATACAGAAGATAGATTTCATATTTGAATGGGTTGTGAGCAGACGGTCGGTTGCCGCCGGCTCTGCCGTTGCCGTTTGGATACTAAGTCTAGCTTCTGTATGGAGGGTTCGAATTCCTTTGACTATGATGGCGTGCGCGCCGACTCCGACCGTTTTGGTATGAATCGTCCATTAGACTCCGCTCCGTTGCGCTCCGCTCAATAAAGCGTTCATCACTTTATTGGTTTCAGTAGGTATATCTGCCTGCCTATCTGCGTAAGCACTAAAGGGAAGAATGTTTTATGTTTGACCCCAGTCTAAAATGTCGGAAACAGCTACTAATTATGCTAGTATTGCAACTTGCAAACGTAGACCTATAAATACCTGTTAAAAGATACGTACTTAAAAGTCTTATAACAAGCACAAGAATTACCGACTCAACATGATCACCCGTTACACATTAGCATCTTATTATTCTCGCAAAATGCATAAACCTACATTAACGTTAATTACAATTTTAGATTACATGCCCCAGTTTTTTTGCCGTAAAACTGTTAGAATTGGGGCTTCCTGATGGGTTGCTGGACTGCATAAATAAGGTTAATTTATCAGGTTAAATGTTTCTTGAAGGCTCATAAAGTCCTGGAGCATCTGTAATAAGTTTTCTCAAACATGGTCGGAAAAGTAAAACTTATGTTCGCCCGCGGCGTTGCGAATTTACAGGTCCGTGATGGGATTTGAATAGCACATTGCCGGGGAGTACGTATAATCGGACATTGCCCGTAGCAGGTGGAGGGGGCGGCACCCGTGTGCTGCAGCATTTGGATTTGTTTTACAATTTTTAAATTTACTAGCATTTTTTGGGACAAACACTACATAGTTCGGATGGACCAAGGATTGCCGGCTTCTTCATTCTAACTTTCCTCGGTCCTCTGTCAAAGTTATAGAGTATTAACCATACTCGTTGTCTGGCAGATATTACTTGGACATTGAAGTGAACAAATCAATCTCTGCCTGCAGCATCCAGCCACTGTTTGGTAAAGAAATGCCTCTTTATGTTCACCGTTCACACTTTACCCTGTTGTGAGCTAGTCTCTTGAAGTATTCGAAGACTAAGTTAAACCTCTTCTTTCCAGTTGCGTGCGCGGAGAACGGCGGGAAGTACGTCCCCCGCGCCATCCTCCTCGACCTCGAGCCCGGTACCATGGACGCAGTGCGCTCCGGCACCTACGGGCAACTCTTCCGCCCGGACAACTTCGTGTTCGGCCAATCCGGCGCCGGCAACAACTGGGCCAAGGGCCACTACACCGAGGGGGCTGAACTCGTCGACGCTGTGCTAGACGTGGTCAGGAAGGAATGCGAGAATTGCGACTGTCTCCAAGGCTTCCAGCTAACCCATTCACTAGGCGGCGGCACTGGCTCTGGAATGGGTACGCTCCTAATCTCAAAAATCAGAGAGGAATACCCTGATAGAATCATGAACACGTACTCTGTTGTCCCGTCCCCTAAAGTATCAGATACTGTTGTAGAACCATATAATGCTGTGCTCTCTATTCACCAGCTCGTTGAGAACACAGATGAGACGTATTGCATCGATAACGAAGCGCTATACGACATCTGCTATAGAACATTGAAAGTTCCTAATCCTACGTACGGAGATTTGAATCATCTAGTGTCACTCACCATGTCTGGGGTCACGACCTGCCTTAGATTCCCTGGTCAGTTGAATGCAGATCTTAGAAAGTTGGCAGTGAACATGGTTCCTTTCCCGCGTCTGCACTTCTTCATGCCTGGGTTCGCGCCACTCACGTCTCGCGGCAGCCAACAGTACCGCGCCCTGTCCGTGCCCGAACTGACCCAGCAAATGTTCGACGCCAAGAACATGATGGCGGCGTGCGACCCGCGCCACGGCCGCTACCTGACCGTGGCCGCCATCTTCCGCGGTCGCATGTCCATGAAGGAAGTCGACGAGCAGATGTTGTCTATCCAAAACAAGAACAGCAGCTTCTTCGTCGAATGGATCCCTAACAACGTGAAGACTGCCGTGTGCGACATCCCTCCTAAAGGGCTTAAGATGTCTTCTACGTTTATTGGTAATACTACAGCGATCCAGGAGCTGTTCAAGCGCATCTCGGAGCAGTTTACGGCTATGTTCAGGCGCAAGGCTTTCTTGCATTGGTACACCGGCGAGGGCATGGACGAGATGGAGTTTAACGAAGCGGAGAGCAACGTGAATGATCTGGTGTCGGAGTACCAGCAGTACCAGGAGGCGACGGCGGAAGACGACACTGAATTCGACCAAGAGGATATGGAGGAACTGGCTCAAGACGAGCACCACGACTAGACTGCTTAGCTGATAGAATTTTGCTGTAGGTCTCGTTCCCATGGAATAATTTTTCAACTGTTTTTGGTATTCCAAACACGCTTTAAAATCAACCATGGAAACGAGAGCTTGCGGACGATTTAAAACCTATCCTCGCTCGAAATATCTTACTTTTTCTATGTCCAACGAATGGAGGATAAGTGGAATTTAGTCCACAGCGGACCAATTAAGAAATCAAATCAATTTTATATAGATATCTAAATGTAAAAAGGCATGCGTAGCTGGCAACCCTGGTGCTTCTGTCAACGGACTGAAAACAAAATGGCTCCAGATCGACCAATCAGAAACTCACTTTAAAAGCGCCATTTGTATTTGAATTTCGAACGGTTTCAGCCTGTTTTAATTTAACGAAAGTATTTGTGACTGAGGTGTCATTCGATCGACGCATTTTAAGTGCAAATTGAATGGTAATATAGTATTACTGAAATTTTATATAGATAAGGAAGCAATAAGGAACGTACCAATTCGTGCATTTCCTAGCTTAAGTTATTGTAATGTCTTGTATGCTTTTATATATTAATTTATAATTAAATGTTTTAACCAAAGTGGATTTTTAATTTTAATTAAAGCCTTATGTTAATACACATTACACACATCACCTCTATAAAAAAATAGAGAATCAAACTGATTATACTGGTATTACGCAAATTCTTGGCATTAGGTGGCGGACCCCGGACATCCTTCCGGATGCAACTGTACTGGGATAACGCTCGAATGATGATGATGATGAGAAAATGCCAACGTGCGTGTACTATACCAATGCTAATGGAATAAGTCTGTCACGCTATTAGCATAAGCAATATTGATTTTGCACCAATTATGGCAAAATTCATCTGGAAACAATAAGGGTCAATTAAAACAAATAAATATTTCAATACACAAATATTTATTCTCTTCATTCTGATCAGTTCATACACTTACAACTACCGTACTTATGTACAATATGAACACAAATCACCAATACGTATCGAAATCAAAAGCTATGTACCTGAGAACCAGAATACCCATTCATATGCATTTTCACGCTATCCCAGTGCATAACCTACTAGCAATTAGTTCTATAATTGCATATACAAAAATATGGTTCCTAGTTATCAGGTATAGATTGTCACTGTACACAGAAATATATGATAGAATATTTCAAAGTGACAATTTGAATCCGCAACCTTCGCACTGCTCTAGCCAACTGAGCTATCAGATCATCAGACGTAGCGACAAAATTTTCAATCACTTCACTCTTCTAATTATGCCTTAAATGAGCTAAAAGCGACGTCTACCACGAAGATTGTACAACTTAACTAGTTTTAGAATATTTTAGTACAGTGACTTAATTGTCTTTTCGAATAACCAATACTAAATGCACAACACGAATCATCAGTGAACAATTTTAACGAGTGACCGAATAACGAGATTCCTATTTAAATATTAAATTTTAGCCTCATGCTTGACACATTTATAATAATTATAATCAAACACGTGTGTCACTCTCAGACAAAAACATTCCTTGTGGCGGCGATAATAAGGCGCCATTTCCCCAGACGCGGATACAGGGAGGGAGGGCAGGAGGGGCATTGCCTCCCATCTGAAGTAAGTGCCCCCCGCGCTCGCTTTATAGTGCTCCCCACCCCTCTACCCTGGGTATGTAGCCCCCCCGAACCAAATCGTGGATCCGCGCCTGCATTTCAAAACTGCCGCAAAACGGCCTTATTGAATCTGACAAAGACTGAAATTTTTGCTTCACAAAGCGCAATATTAAAGCGGATAAGCACATTCATACATAAACTATCAATAATACATCACCTTAAAAATACACATTAATAACTAGTATATTTTACAATATGGCAATGAAATACGTAACCTTAACTTATAGCTGCTTTTCTATAATAGTCTTATTTATTACATACATCTTAAACACATGATGTCAATACTTACAAATTGACTACAGAGCGAGATAGCCTTCTACTAAAACGAATAAGAGCGATAGAGAGAAAGATAAATATATCATCTGTTGTCTTTGTTATTATAGTTCTACTTTCTTTTATTTGCCTCAAACTAATTGATATCATCATCCTCCTAGCGTTATTCCCAGTACAGTTGCATCCTGAAGGATGCCTGGGGTCCGCTACCTAATCTCAAGAATTGGCGTAGGCACTAGAGTTTACGGAAGCGACTGCCATCTGACCTTCCAACCCGAGGGGGAAACCAGACCTTATTGGGATTAGGCTTGTCAAGTGAGTGGGCAACTTGACTGTTAGAAGTTCTCAAGCCGCCCGGAGGCCTCTAACTTGGCTTAACGACCGCTATCATAGACAGCAACCGGGATCAACGGCTGAACGTGCCTTCCAAAGCACGGGAGCGCTCAGTTAGTAACCACTCAAAGCGGTCACCCATCTAAGGACTGACCTCGCCCGACATTGCTTAACCTCGCATACCGCACGCGGTACGCGAGCGCCGCTGGGCCACCAGCCCCTCAAACTAATTGATATGACTGAGACAAATAAAGGATTACCCGCCTAAATTAAATAGGTTGTTCATGTAAGATTCTCAATTTAGCTGCATAAAAGCTTTTCCGTCCCTCTTAGTGGCACGGCACGCGTATAGGATCTCTATAGGAATTCATACTCTGAGCTGTCCGAGCCGCATTAAACCAATGAGAGAGGCCTATTTGACTGGTGATACCATAGTGAAAGTTGCTTCGTGAAATAGGCTAGAATAGAGTTAGTCAACTCAAAAACCCATTTCACTTCCTCGACAAATATAAAAGGGTACTTTTTTTATATATTAAGAATGTTGTTAGTTAAATTATGACACCAAAAACCGTATTTAATATAAAATCCATATTTTTTAGCATCATTTTCGCGCTAAACGCGGTTTAGTGGTTGTGTGACGTCACACTGATTTAAATGAACTCTTCGTAGAATTGAATCTTTGACTGCAGCTGTCTACAGTCGCATGACGTATAGCAATATGGCATCGTATCGATGATATCAACTTATTAAAATAATTTTAATTTATTAAATCATGTTAATTGAAATGTAACTAGTTATTTATGTTCTAAGTATTATAAGTAAAAATAAGGTTTACTTAAAGCATTTAACACAGGAGGCGCCATTAATATACCACAATGGGTACAATGTTCACAACGCCAACGTTTTAAATAAAAAAAAAATACGTTGTAATTTATCAAATTTACAAAATGATTAATAATATTTTATATACTGTATGTATATTTTAGATTTATTTATAATTTTATGTTCAATTAAAGTTTTAATACTAATCGAACATCGATAACAAAGTCGATTTAAAAACATTCGTGCTTGATAATGAAGTTAATTGACAACATTTCAAATTTTTAAGTAGTATGAAATCTTAGTTCATTTCGTTAATTTGTTAATAAGAAACCCCAAAATATATATTTTTTATAGCTATTAGTTTTCTAAATATTCACGAAAATGTGAAGAAAGCCTACCATAGTCGTAATGACGTCACTACTATGACATTGTGACAGTCACAGCGCACAAAAAGTTTTAGTAAATCTGTTTTAGTAACAGTGCTTCTGTATGTTTTTTTTTTTATAAATATTGGACAATCTTACACAAACCGACCTAGTCCCAAACTAAGCAAAGCTTGTACTATGGGTACTAGACGACGATATACATACTTATATAGATAAATACATACTTAAATACATAGAAAACATCCAAGACCCAAGAACAAATATCCGTGAAAAATGCACAAATAAATGCCCTGGCCGGGATTCGAACACGGGACCTCTAGCTTCGGAGGCAGAGTCACTACCAACTAGGCTAAACAGGTCGTCTAAATTTGTTACCCTGTGACGCCTTACTTGTCACTTACTCTCTTAAAGAATGAGGAACTTATGAAATTGATTTATTTATATGAATATGGATATTTTCAAGAATTTAAAAATGAGAATTTACCTAACTTTCTATCCTCTATTTGATTTCATTGAAAAATAGCCAAAAAAAAATTTAATGTTGTCAATTGTCAAATTCCTCTAATTCGAACCAAGCGCTTTGCATCTTCTTTTATAATGCGCACTTCTAAGGTTTGGAATTCTCTGCCGGCGTCTGTATTTCCGAGTTCATATAACCTGGACCTTTTTAAGGCACGAGTGAATAGGCATCTTCTGGGTGAGCTCGCTTCGTCGTCGGCCTTATCTTTGCCCCTGGCTAGATGCTGGCCAAGAGCAATCCCATGTTTAATAAAAAAAAAAAACCGTATCCAAGAAACAAAGACTACTGTTATGCGACTTTTTGTGAAATATAGTCATTATCGACTTTGCTCAATTTGGCCATCCGATAGTTACCCAATAACCGACCGAATGTGAACGTAAGTAAGGTCGAGTTTTATTGCTCAACTTTAGTGTTAATAGTACAAGTGCAGAAATTTCACTTCCTAGCATAAATAGAGTTTAGGCATAAGAAACGTGCCTACTGTATCTATAGCCCTAGCATGTCACGACAAAAGCTCGGCAGCTTAAAAAAAAGATACACCAACGTCCCTTCGTGTAATCAAACTACATACACAGAACATGTGTGGCCGTTTTTCGGTTTCATCGTGGATTTTTAACGTCGCCGGCGGTAACGACTATAGCCGTAGTTGCCAGTCAAGTTTGAACTTTGCTGTTTGGCAGTACGGCCATCACCGTAAGTACTGCCGATGAACGTGATAAAACCACAGAATAAATTAAGTTATATATTATGCGCGATACGTCGCATTCAAGTAGGTCGCGTGGCAGCGACAATACGACGCGCACGTACTCGCTCGTGCGGCGACGGCCCTCGACCGACAGCTAGCCCCGGAGTAACCGAGCGATAGGTTTCGAATGCAACGCACTCCACCCATTGCAAGCCCCCTGGCTTTATTGTGGGCGCGTACTAATGGGAGAATGTTTACTAAGTGTGAACTATGTATTTGTTCGGAAAAATATTTTGTTCGGTAAGATGCGCTGATGGCGTCTCCTGTCTAAATGATCTAAGCGTAAACGTCAACTGCTCTAAGCGCGTTTCGTTTTGTTCTAAGCCCAATATATTTTAACATATTAGCTATTACATAATTTAACGTATAAGGCAACATATCGAAACGTTGTTCTTAGAACTAACTTAATTAAATCGTCCGAAACCCATATTTCTACATATTTATTATTATTACATTTATACATCTTAAAAATAAATTACAAATACTATTCGGCACATATTTAGTGTTCCGTTCCAAAATTGGTCCAACGGAACACTCGTTTTTTAAGTATCATGTACGTGTATACGGCATTGACGTGTCAATTGCGACTTGTCATCTGTCAAATATATTAACAATTTGCCGGTAAAGAAAAAAATAAAAGAAATAAAAAGAAAACAACTAACCCATACTATTGTATAGAGACTACAAACTACATACATTAAGACAAAATGTAATCCCTGGCACGTAAGTACAGTCAACAGCATATGTAGATGATCATTATGGTACTTTATCGCACTAACGTAACAATACTGACATTTGGGATGCGTCAAAGTATTGAAAGTGAAAAGGTACTAAAATGATCATCTACTTTTGCCGTTGACTGTACGACCAAGATGGCGTATGCTCAAACATCATGCGCGGCGCGCAGATGCCGTGGATTATGCATTATAATCATTATATGATATTACAGCGAGAGCGACTTAAACGGTCGTTAAATAATAATAATAGTACATTACTATACAAGTGCAGAGAACAGGAAATTTGCAACGAGTGGTAATAAATTAAAACAGGACCGAAGGGAGTGTTTTAAATCGACGAGTTGCAAATTACCTGTTCGCACGTGTATCGTACAACGTTTTACAGTACATATGGCTCTTTAAAGTTTCGACATATGCACGTAATCTGCTGATTACCGCACTAGTGCGGTAATGTAGCACCATATGTACTGTAATAGTACATTACTACAGAGGCCGGGACGAAAGGGGTTGCCGGCCGAAGACATATAGACGGCCGAGCGAAGCGAGGTCGGATAGGTCTCAGGCGGGCAACCCCATATTTCCCGCCGAGGTATGTATAGTGCTTTTCTCAAACATGCAATGAAATAAACAACAAAAAAATCAAAGTTTTATTTTTAATACGCATAGTGGCAGAATGTCATGATGCCTGTGTCACAAATTTATGTGGAATGGAAATTGAAAAAGAGGACTTTGCCGGCCTAGGCCTGCAACATTTGTATGAAATTGCATTAACGATCTCTTGTCCTAGCCGCACCTGAAACGTCGTACTTCGCAGCCTATTATAAGGAACATAACATCAATATTTCATTGCATGTTTGAGAAAAATATGTTTTTCTATTACAAATTCTAGCAGCATTAACTAATTTCCGACCTACATATGGCGGCACCTATTGTGTATATACAAAGTATACAAAGTTTCATGTTATACACAATTTGTGTTGTTGTTATGTTGTACGGCGTTTTAAAATGAGAACGAAACTACGTTTGCATGGAGAATCGAGTTCAGCCGAGCGTACGGGGGACACTTAACGTCTTAATTCTTTTTTATTAGTTATACACCATATAAAGTAACATATAAAACTTATTACATGACTAATGATTACTAATTGATTAGACATATGGCGTAGAAAGCTGTTAAAATTAAATATTAGTTCTTGTAAAACAGAGTCAGTGTATATGCCATAAATAGGAAGCATTTTTAGTTTTTAATTAACTAAATTATAATAAAGCTTAGTTCATAAAACAATGCTGCAATTAGCAAACAAATTATACTCTATACAGCATATATTTGATCAGTTTCATTAAAAAAATATTTTAACATCAGGCACACTATATTAGGCACTTTATATTGATTTAAACTTGCACGATTTTTACACATCCTGAGGTGTGCCCGACGTTTCGAATGTATCGCAACATCCGTGGTCACCTCGTGGTGGGTGGTGGCGTGGTCAGCTCGTGACCACGGATGTTGCGATACATTCGAAACGTCGGGCACACCTCAGGTGATTAATTTTTGTACGCGATTAAGTCCCGTTTACCAATAATAATTAGGCACTTTAGTTGAAAAACTATAAATGTGCAATATGTAACAAGTTTAAAGAATAATATCTATATTTATAAACGTACTTTTGAATTTATAAAACTAATAACTATGTCATAGTTAAAGCAATGAAGGCAGCGTAAATAAAACCCGGGTATGTCTTAAAACTGCGACCACCGGGGGATGGGCAGCAGAATCCCTGGAGTGCGGTGGAGATACTACGATCGCCAGCCCGCATGCCAAGCGTGGCGATTATGGCATTTACCCCCCCATGAAATCGGAGGAGGCCTATGTCCAGCAGTGGACGTCCTTCGGCTGATATGGTGGTGGTGGAATTTCAGTGTGCTTTAAGACCGCAGGAAAAGCTCGGTTCTCCATACAAACGTAGTGTCGCTCTCATTTTAAAACGCGATGCTGGAATAACATGAAGCATTGTATACCCAATGGGATTTTCCATATCTAGGCGGGAAATAAGTTTCTGTTGCTTAAAAATTAGAATTGAGTAAATAATGCAGCGATTATTAAGGTTTTCATACAAGACCTTAAAAACTCAAAAACTCAATGTATTTTTTTTCTATTACAATGTCTAGCAACAGAAACTAATTTCCGGCCCAGATATGACGGATCCCATTGTGTATACAAAGTTTCATGTTATTTCACCACGGCATTTTAAAATTAGAACGAAACTACGTTTGTATGGAGAATCGAGTTCAGTCGAGGGTCCCCCTAAAAGTATTTTTTTTTAATTTCAAACTGTTCATTAAATTGTGTCAGGTATACTTTCAAAAAGACCACCGGGGAATGGGCAGCAGTATTCCTAGAGTACGGTGGAGATACTGCGATCGCCAACCCGCATGCCAAGCGTGGCGATTATGGCATTTACCCCCCATGAAATTGGGGGAGGCCTATGTCCAGCAGTGGACGTCCTAGGGCTGATGTGGATACTTTCAAATACACCAAAATAGATTAAACCCCAGTATCCTTTTGTTTCTTTAAGTTGTGACAACGACATTTAGTAAGTAGTTTCTCTAAATGAGACTACATAAGCTCTACTATACAACACCAAATTGGACATCTTTACAGTTAAAATTTAATGAAACCGGTCATACACGTAACAAAAAGAAGTCCTACGCGAGCCGCCGCCGCGACAAGTACTCATGATTAAGGACCGCGAACCGGTCTGAAACATGTCGAGTGATATTCGACCTTAAGCCCGACTCGTGACCCGGTTCATTACATTTTAATATATCTGATACTTACGGAGTTTCATATATGAATATCTTGAAAGTTATCTGAACACACAGTCATCAAATTTCGACCTTAACACCCTAACCATACAGTATAGTTTTCAACATGAAGGGCAGAACTGACCTCACACAAAGACTGCGCTGTCCTCGTCCAAGTGTATGGAGTTGTCGTTGGCCGCGAGCTTGAGAAGGGTCTTCTTGATCCGCAGCGCCGGGAGACGCACCGAGGCGTTCTGGTGCCAACACTCGCGCATAAGCCGTGCCATTCCCGCCATGGTCTGTGGAGGGTAATAGTATCATTAGCAGGGAGCGAAACTTTGGTGCGGTGACATCATTATGACGCAAATTCACATATAGGTGATTTTATATAAACAACATTGCGACACTCCAATGATTATTAATAATGCAATAATGGTAATGTAAATTTTATTTTTTATTAATAAGAAATGACTATTTATATTGAAAAATAATGTAAATATTAAAATAATTACAAAGACAATAAGAAAAAATATTTTACTAAGTAATTGTAAAAAATATATTCGGGTAAATGAAAAACAACAAATTAAATTTCGTGGGTTGTCTAAAAATAGGCATAACGCTTGGAATTCAAACATAACATCGCATCTTCTAATTTAAATACATACCTACATACATATACTGTACATAATGCCTGTAATCGCAACTAAAACAAAGTTATTGTTGTAAGTTAACCTTTCATCATCAAAATCGATTCCTTCAATAATCCAGATAAAACACTCTGTATGTAGCTTGACGTCATACGTCTGTCATCGGCACCAAAGTTTCGCTCCCTGATCATTAGTATATGCACAGCACGACATTAAAATAAAATGAAAAAAACATTGGGCACAACTTTACACAAATAGACCTAGTCCCAAACTAAGCAAAGCTTGCACTATGGGTACTGGACGACGATATACATTTAAATACATAGCACTCATATATACTTATATAGATAAATAAATGCACAAATAATGCTCTGACCAGGATTCGAACCCGGGACCTCCGGCTTCGTAGGCAGGGTCACTACCAACTAAGCCAAAGCGGTCGTCAAACAACTTCATACATTAAATTCAACAAAGTCTACAGATCGACTATATAAGACATTGCAAAGAAATATTCAAATAGTACATTACGACACAAGTGCAGAGAACAGGAAATTCGCAACGAGTGGTGATAAATTGAAACACGACCGAAGGGAGTGTTTTAAATCGAAACGAGTTGCGAATTACCTGTTCGCACGTGTATCGTACAACGTTTTACAGTATATATGGCTCTTTAAAGTTTCGACATATGCACGTAATGTGCTGATTACCGCACTCGTGCGGTAACGTAGCACCATATGTACTGTAAATTTGTTTACTCCCTTCGGTCGTGTTTTAATTTATCTGCGAATTTCCTGTTCTCTGCACTTGTATCGTAATGTATTATTATTAACGGTCACGGAACTATTATTTAGGATGTTTCTTTGTCACACATGGTACATTACATATGATAGGTTTATATAATATCAAAACAGATGAACCCCCAATACCATAAATTCGAATCATTGGTTCGTTGGACTCGTAATATTTACTAAAAGAATGTCAAACTTTTTTCAAATTAACAATATATTATGTATTTCTGCTATAAACAGTATTTTGTTTCACCCTTACACGAAGTTTATCGGTTAAGACGTAAATTTCTCATTTTATCGATAAATGCACAAACTGATTGTATGACGCTTACCGGATGTGTGACGGATTCCGGTAGTTCAGGCCTCGCTCGATCCACACATATAGGTCGATTCACAAGAGCTGGCGCGGAAAATGTATGAAACTGTCAATAATTTCATAGACATTCCGCGCCAGCTCTTGTGAATCGACCTATACTCATGAGTTCTAACCCGGGATCGCTCGGTGCGAGTGCGAACTCATAGAACGGCACACGCGATTCCAGTGCGGTACTGGCGCGACAACAAACTTCCCAGAGCACTAGAGGATGAACTCCCACTGACACATGCGTCCCTGGTACTTTTGGCGCATTCTGTTGGTTGTTCATGCTGAAGATGGACGATGCTGAAGATGGAATGTAACTTCCTCATAGGTAGAAGAGAGAAGATACATACATACGTATGGGTAGGAGGTATCTCCTAATCTGCCGTGTACGTGTCGTCCTACCTACTACTTCTAGGCACCAGGCGTGCCTTTATCGCACGAATTTGTTATGTAGAATGTTAATCTCAGTTGCTTACCGGATGTGTGACGGTTTCCGGTAGCTCAGGCCTGGCTCCATCCACACATACAATCTTCCTCATGAGCTCTACCCCGGGATCGCTCGGTGCGAACTCATAGAACGGCACGCGCGACTCCTGCGCGGGACTGACGCGACGACAGACCTCCCACAGCACTAGCGCGAGGGCGTAGATGTCGCATTTGCGGTAGGATTCGAAGCATTGGAGGTTCATGCTGAAACAACACATATTTATTTAGAAATAAATACACATGTTGTATGGCGATTGGCCACATTAAGGCTAAGTTGCACCAACTTACGATCACAGACCGATCAACGTTAAATATGGCGCCGGCAGCTGTCATCCCATAGAAACTTGTCAAACTTTCCATACATTCAGATTTTAACGAACACCGCTTACGATTACAAACGGTTTGGTGCAACCCAGATGTGTTTAAATAAGGTAGACAATAATGAATAAGGGTTCTTTTATACGGCTCTCACCAAGCAATATCTATCTCTGTATACAGCATCCTCCGACCATCCTTATTACATAGCGACCCTATCAGGATACACAGCAGAACAAGGCTTGTGTTCTATGTTTCTTTAGAGAGCATAGAGGACATTCGCGGACATTCTAGGAGATCCCCGATCTTAAACTTTATATGAACGTCATGTACTGCGAGATGCTTAAGATGACAAGGAAGTTCTACAATTCCATCCGCTACTGTTTTATTCCTTCTAGTCGCTTGGTTTCTTGAGGCTGTCAAAAGACCCTGTGCTCTTAGAGTATTTTAGTCACAATAAGACGGTATCATATAGTCAGTAAGAAGTGGCTGGAAGCAGAAGTTACTTGGCTCGAGAGCAAATTACAATAAATGTAGATCAGAGTAACTCCTCTATATCATGCGTTCCTGGTACTTCTGTTACAATTATTTTATTCTGCTGAAGGAACTGGGTTGGACCTACACGAAACCTAAAGACAGACAGAAGGACCACCTAGGGCTGCTAGAGTGAAGGTAGAAGTCGCTAGCCTGGCCTCACTTCTGATCTAAGGCTTCAAGGCGTCATGTAATACCGCACGGTGCCCTGGCTTGCCGCTCACTTTCACGAGGATGTTCGCACTCCTACTATGATATGCGTGCCTAGTACTTTACGCTGATAGAAATCCTGTTTTCACTGAAAGGACTATCGCATACCTCTTGCAGTGTTATGTGATCCTGGTACTTTTGCCATAGAAAGTGCAATATTTCATGCTGGAACTGGGAGGAAGCTTCCTCAAAATTCAACCTGACGAGCTGCTATATCGGCGTCAGATAATGATCACAACGCCTCGTTTTCCTTAGAACCCCGGCGGTTTTACTGTTTTATCCATAGTGATGTAGCTGTAACTTGGGCCCCTGACCTCACCTCTGGTCCAAGACCTCGGGGCTCATGTACCACACGATGCCCTGCCTTGCACTCGGTTCCTGCAGAACCGAAGTCAGCGATGCAGCACTCGCCGTTCACTTTCACGACGACTGAACTCCTACTTTCACATGCTTTCCTGGTAATTTTGTCGTGACTTTTCTAGACTTTTGGCATTGATACCACCTACTCTACCTCTTACTGATTCATGCACTCCTAGTACTTTTGTCGCAGTAAATCAGTATTTTCATACTAATTACAGAACTGGGGAATAGGCAGCTCGAAAGCAAATTATAACTCCCACGAAATCATGTGTTCCTGGTACTTTTGTTTAAGTATCTTCATACTACTAACGAAACTGAATAAAGCTTTTAAGTCGCCTGGTCTTACCTCTGGTCCAAGACCTCGGGGCTCATGTACCGCACGGTGCCCTGCCTTGCACTGGGTTCCTGCCGCTCCACATGTCGCGCGGTCACCGCGAGACCGAAGTCCGCGATGCAGCACTCGCCGTTCACTTTCACCAGGATGTTCTTGGATTTGATGTCGCGGTGGGCTATGGCCGGCTTGCCCTGGGGAAATTACACGACTGGTCCAGTTATAGCTATAGCGATAAAAACAATATAAATTTAAAAACATAAAATAGTTTATACCAAAAAAAAACAACTTCAATTTTGTACTTGTTATGCCACAATTTGTGGTTTCCGTGAGCCAACGCTTGGTTACCTACAGAAAATACCGATATCGGCATATGCGTGCCTATCAAATTCGAGGACTTCCCTCGATTCCCCCTAGATCCCATCATCAGACTTTCACCAAATTTATATGGGCCAATGTCGGGGTACCTGCTTTGAAACAAAAAAAAGAATTATCAAAATCGGCCAACGTGGTCAAGAGTTATCGGGGAACATACATACATAAAAACAAGTAATTTTTTAATAAAAAAAAACCGACTCCAAACTTTGCCAGACCCCATCCTCCTGCTATATAATTTGAGGAGTTCCTTCGATGTAGCCTTACTTACCCCATCCTCTTGGTATATAATTTGAGGAGTTCCCTCGATTATTCCAAGATCCCGTCATCATATCCTGACTTGGTGACAATGGGACCAACTAGAAAACACACCCCATCAAACAAACAAGAATTTTTTGAAATCGGTCCACTAGTCTCCCGAGTAATCGGTGAACACACAAAAAAAATTATTCCGACGAATTGAGAACCTCCTCTTTTTTTGAAGTCGGTTGAAAAAGAACAAGCAAACATGCAGACGAACTGAGGACGTCCTTCCTTCTATTGAAGTGGGTAAAAAATGGGTTCGAGCGCGGAACTCGACGGTAGGGTGGCCAGAAGGCTGGCCGCATCGCCGCGCTGAAGGTACGCGCCAGCCTTTTGGTCACCCGACGCCTCCACCAGGCGCTTTGCCAGCTCCTTAGCCGCTATCAATGGCTGCATATTTACGCCGCTTGAGGTGCTCAGCCGCGTCGAGCGATAAATAGTACATTACTACAGAGGCCGGGACAAAAGGGGTTGCCGGCCGAAGACATATAGACGGCTGAGCGAAACGAGGCCGAATAGGTCTAAAGCCGGCAGCCCCATATTTCCCGCCGAGGTATGTATAGTGCTTTTCTCAAATATGCAATGAAATAAACAACAAAAAAATCAAAGTTTTATTTTTAATACGCATAGTGGCAGAATGTCATGATGCCTTTGCCACAAATTTATGTGGAATGGAAATTAAAAAAGAGGACTTTGCCGGCCTAGGCCTGCAACATTTGTATGAAATTGCATTAACGAGCTCTTGTCCTAGCCGCACCTGAAACGTCACACTTCGCAGCCTATTATAAGGAACATAACATCAATATTTCATTGCATGTTTGAGAAAATAATGTTGTAGCTCTTATGACGTTCCAATAAGGTTCACGAATGGTCATTTAAGTTTCGATGCTGATAGTACGGTCAGCTGCAGAAAAACAACCCCCCCTGCATACAAACTTCTTTGCAGGTCACGTTTCTTTGCAGCTGAATGTACATGGAATCCTGCAGCACCGCGATGTTTTAGGGCTTAACGAACCTGTGTGCCGTGTATGTCAGTGTGCAAGTGTAACAGCCCGTTGACAGTTGACAGGCAGATCAGCATCATCTGGTGGCGCGTCAGCGTCGTCCGCTGTAGATGCTCGTAGAGGGACCCGGGTGGTAGTGTGTTATCAAGAGACACTACTGTCTACTGCGATTGTCGCAGGACTCTTGCGATTGTCGCAAAACAGATGCGATTGTGGTACGGTCAGTATCAAAAGTAGCTACACATATGGAGGTGTCAAAAGCTCTTATTGCCTTATAATAAAGACTTTAGAACTATTCAAATGAGTAGCTAATTTTAATGCTGACTGTAAGTTAGTTGCGATTGTCGCAAAAAAGTTGCGATTGTCGCAAGACAGATGCGATTGTCGCAAAAAAGTTGCGATTGTAGCAAAACAGATGCGATTGTCGCAAGTTAGTTGCGACTGTCGGCATACCTGTGTGCCGTGTATGTCAGTGTGCAAGTGTAACAGCCCGTTGACAGTTGACAGGCAGATCAGCATCATCTGGTGGCGCGTCAGCGTCGTCCGCTGTAGATGCTCGTAGAGGGAGCCCAGCGGGTGGTAGTGCGTTATCAGCCATAACTGTAACAAAAACATAATGCAACTGTTACATAATGATAGGCATTACAACACAAGTGCGGTTTTATGAAACGATCCGTAGGCGAGCGTTTCATAATAAGATTACACGAGTGTTTTAAGATCTGATTATGTATAGTTGCATACACTAGCTTATTTTTATTTTTATCCATATATTAAATCCTGTTTCCTGTTTCACGTGCAACCACTGAGACGGCGGAAGCATGTTTACGGAAACAACCGTGGAGCGATGAAGCGCAAACGCAATAAGGATAACACTATTTAAACTATAAGGAGGACGTGATATGCGTAAGGGTGGTATTCCACTCGTCCAATATCTTTGTCAAATCTTCGATCAAAGTTCTTTGACGGAGCCCATTCCACTCATCCAATATCTTTGTCCAAGTTTTTTTTTCATGCGTAGCCATATTGATTTAACTGTCATCGGAATCTTTCCTCAAATGTCGGGGTCTCATCCAAGTTGGATGAAATCATCCAATTCCTTTGATCAAATGTATATTGACGGCCAGTTTAGCCTAGTTGGTAGTGACACTGCCTCCGAAGCTAGAGGTCCCGGGTTCGAATCCCGGCCAGGGCATTATTTGTGCATTTAGCACGGATTTTGTTCTTGGGTCTTGGATGTTCTCTATGTATTTAAGTATGTATTTATCTACATAAGTATGTATATCGTCGTCTAGTACCCATAGTACAAGCTTTGCTTAGTTTGGGACTAGGTCGATTTGTGTAAGATTGTCCCCCAATATTTATTTTATTTATATTGGACTAAGATATTGGAATTGGAAAGGCGGGTTTACATTTTCGACACAACGAGTCCTCAACTCAATAAAAGGTCGGCAATGCGCCTGAGACACCAGAGAGAGCAGTATTATTATTATTGGCTAGTTGTGGGCCATTTTATGCCGCTTCGACCAGTAGTTGATCTTTTGTGGCAGCCCTTATAGTTCGTTGCTTATACCCACTGCTTCCAAGAATTTCCAGACTCTTTGACCTCCTCTGGTTGCATGACGTGCCTCCCTAGGTAGGTACTTCCTTTGCGCATAAGTGGTCCACACGAGCAGAGGATGTGAATGGCTATCTCCTCTGACTCTTGGCAGAACCTGATTGGCATGATTTCGAGACCAGTAAGCCTCCATAGGCTACGGCTGACAAAAAGCTTAGTGGCTGCCTGATAATAAGGCTGTATACAATAAAAACGACATTATCACATACCTGCGTACAACTGTTCCTGCTAGTCATATCGCTGCCGATATAGGCGAGTATGTTCGCGTGCCGGAGCAGGACGGTGCTGTATATCTCCGTCTCCCTCTGCCACGAGGCCTCGTCGCGCGAGAAGAATATCTTCACGGCAACGCTGTCCGCGTACCAGAGGCCGCGCCATACTTTGCCGTAGCGGCCCTGAAAAAAATATTTCTCAAATAAAATTAATTTATACCAAAAAAAACGACTCCAATGTTGTACTCGTACTTGTTATGCCACAATTTGTGGTTTCCGTGAGCCAATGCTTGGTTACCTACAGAAAATACCGAAATCGGCATATGCGTGCTTATTAAATTCGAGGAGTTCCCTCGATTCCTCCTAGATCCCATCATCAGATCTTCACTAAATTTATATGGGACTAATGTCAGGGTACCTGCTTTGAAACAAAAAAAGAATTATCAAAATCGGCCAACGTGGTCAAGAGTTATCGGGGAACACATAAAAAACACAAGCAAACATGCAGACTAACTGAGTATGTACCTCCTTCCTTCCATTGAACTCGGTAAAAAAGGCCGTGGACGTTACTCGCTACATATGACGACCTGTTTAGCCTAGTTGGTAGTGACACTGCCTCCGAAGCTAGAGGTCCCGGGTTCAAATCCCGGCCAGGGCATTATTTGTGCATTTAGCACGGATTTTGTTCTTGGGTCTTGGATGTTCTCTATGTATTTTAAGTAGATATTTATCTATATAAGTATGTATATCGTCGCCTAGTACCCATAGTACAAGTTTTGCTTAGTTTGGGAATAGGTCGATTTGTGTAAGATTGTCCCCCAATATTTATTTTTTACTTATTTATATTGGAAGGTAGGCTAGGTGTACTGTTTATGGTCAGTCATAAATTAAAAACATTGCAGGCTTGCCCCGCGCTTAGATTAATAATACTGACAGATTCGTAGTGTTAGGCAAGCTGATTTTTCATAATGATAGTTGTCTCTTTAAATCCGTATGGTTAACCATGATGTTACGGTGGAAAAATACACTTCCGATTCTGTTTAAAAAAATTAACGGTGTGAGAGTTTGTTGGACAATACTTAATTCCAATTTAGTTTTTTTTCCCCCATTTTTGAGAAAAAGACACTAATATTAGCTCTGTCTCGAATGTAAATTGAGGGCTTCGTATTAATTAATCGCTTAACATCAGGCGGTTCGTGTACTCGTTTGCCTCCTATGTCATAAGAAAAAATCCCAAGGTCGTCAGTTTAAAAATAATACTTAGCTTTATTTTATTACTTTACAATTGCCTCCTTCGCTTCCATGCCTCGACAATAAAGTACTATTGCCACACTTTTTTGCCATGTCAACATTTAGTTTTTCCGTAGATTCTCAAGCCCTAACAACACAACATGTCTAATTTAGAGTTGCTATGGCTATGATATTATTTATGTTATTAAACCTACGGTACTGCCATTTAAAAAAAATAAACCAAAACTAAATCGCAAAAAAAATCCACATAATTATAGAACGTGCTTATAAAATTTCACGAGAATCAGTTGAGAAATGCGACCTGTAGAAGAGAACAGCCGGATATACGATGCAGCCGGATATATGCCATTGTTGCATATGATGAGCATATGATTGTTGCAATTGCGATAGTCATACGTACTCAAAATACTGGCACACGAAAGTAGCGATTGTCGCAACTGCGATTGTCGCCAATGCGATTGTCGCATTAACCTTTTCGCCGCCAGACGTCAAAGTAATTCGCCGTGCCCCTGACGCCACAACGGTAAAAAAATGATGTGTAAAGAAATAATGCCAATATAAAATTGGGCAGCTTCTCAGTAGTTTTTCATAAAAAGAAAATTGTCGGCCAGTGCCGTCGTTGGCGTCAGGGTGATGATTTTTCGTTGACGTCTATGGCCGACCGTGGCGTTCAAAAGGTTAATGACACTCACCATCCCGACGCACGAGAGCAGCGACACCTGCTTACTGAGCGTCCGTTGGACCATGAGCGGGAGGCCGCTGCCGGAGCCCGAGCTCTCGGAGCCCTGCAAGTACTCCCGCAGCGTGGAGTCCCCGGCCAGCGTCGCCCGGACCCCATTCTGGGAGCCTTCTACGCCTGGATAAGATAGAAATATTAGAGAAATCAAGTAGAATACGCTTGTTGTCGGCCTAAGAAGCTAGAGGTCCCGGGTACGAATCCAGGTAAGGCCATTTGTTTCTGTGGTCAGAAGAAATATTTGTTCCTGAGACTTGGATGTTTTCTATGTATTTAAATATGTATCTATTAAATATATCGTTGTCTAGTACCCATAACACAAGCCTTATTGAGCTTACTATGGGACAAGTTCGATTGGTGTGAAAAAAAGTCCCGTAATATTTATTTTATTTTTAGTTTTCTTTTTTTAACCATGCCGTTAGAACCCGAAATGATCAAGAAGAAAGTCAATGCCATATACTTGATAGCCGCTGATGTCCACCAAAAAGAAATCTAAACTAATTGACTGATAATAAGGTATTTTTCTCAAACATGCAATGAAATATTGATGTTATGTTCCTTATAATAGGCTGCGAAGTATGACGTTTCAGGTGCGGCTAGGACAAGAGGTCGTTAATGGAATTTCATACAAATCTTGCAGGCCTAGGCCGGCAAAGTCCTCTTTTTTAATTTCTATTCCACATAAATTTGAGGCACAGGCTACATGAATTTCTGCCACTATGCGCATTAAAAAATAAATTTTGTTTTTTTTTTGTTGTTTATTTCATTGCATGTTTGAGAAAAGCACTATACAAACCTCGGCGGGAAATTTGGGGTTGCCCACCTCAGACCTATCCGACCTCGCTCCGCTCGGCCGTATATATGTCTTCGGCCGGCAACCCCTTTCGTCCCGGCCTCTGTAGTAATGTACTATTACAACACTAAAACATATTTTTTAACCCACCATTATACAAATTTTATTCATGCAATTTTAAACTTTTTAAAATACATAAACATGTAAAAAAAGACGCAATTGTACCATAGAAAATTGTTGCCTCATTAAGCATTTATTTCCCTACAAAATTCATACAACCGAGCGTTTTTGACGTATAGTAAAAAATCGCTGATTCGAACCATGTCTTTTAAAATCAAGTCAAGTAATAATTACCATCGTAATACGCGCTGGTAACTTGAGGGCTATACATATTGCTCGAGAAGTAGTTGGAATCCGGCCCTAGCTTGTGCAGAGCGGCACGCGAGGCTCGTAATCTGAAACAATTAGATAGGTTTAAACTTTCAGGAATTTAAAGATAAACTAGACATGTAGAGTCAAGGGCATAAATATATATGCATTTATGGACCTTGTTTCAATGGAATTATTATTAATTATTATTATTATTATTCCATTGCTTCCTTATTCCAGGGGCTACTGTGACTCGCACATATAGCTCCGAGTGATACAATCAATTTAAACTAATAAGTGGTGAACGGTGTTAGTCACACATATTGTAAACCTTTATTTTAAGAAATCTATCAAAGCTTTTTTGTAGTGACTGTTTGTTTACCTAAATAAAAAAATACATATTGGTGCCCTCGACTGTACTAAAGGAGTAGGGTCTGTGCTTGTACTTCATTATTATTATTTATTAATCAGCCAGGGAGTTGAACTGATGACGCCTGTATCCAGTGATTTGTAATTTGGCAGACACAGTATCAGCAATGGCATAACAACAGGAACTTGCTTAAGCGCCTTCCGCAGCAGCAACAGAATGGGCACAGCAGCCACTCAGCACTGCCAGTGCTCCAGCCCAGTTTCCATGAGTGCTCCACTAGAGACGCCACATAAGCCTCCACGGGATCCAGAATCGGGGAGTCTCCTTACAGCTACACAATGGGCACAGCAGCCAAACACAGCACTGCCAGTGCTTCGGCCCACAGCTTCCAAGAGTGCTCTGCTAGAGGCTCCACAGAAGTATCCTCGGGGGACAGGTGAGGTCACCAGTGTTACACAGGTCCTTGCAATCACACTCAGTTATGAATAGCATAAAAACTTACTTAAGCGCCCTACGCAGCAGCAGTAGAATGGGCACAGTTGCCACACTCAGCACTGCTAGTTCTCCGGCCCACAGCAAGAGTGCTCCGCTAGAGGCTCCACAGAAGTATCCTCGGGGGCAGGTGAGGTCACCGGTGTTACGTGTTACACAGGTCCTTGCAATCACACTCAGTTATGAATAGCATAGGAACTTACTTGAGCGCCTTCCGCAGCAGCAACAGAATGGGCACAGCGGCCACACTAAGCACTGCCAGTGCTCCGACCCACAGCTTCCAAGAGTGCTCTGCTAGAGGCTCCACAGAAGTCTCCGCGGGGGCAAGGAGAGGGAAGTCTCCAGTGTTGCAGAGGTCTCCCCTGCAGCAAGTCACGTTCAGCTGGCCTGCGTGCCGTTTGCGGATGCTGGAATAAGAATGCAATGTTAGTTTTGGGGGACAAGTGTCTTGGGAGACAGACAGTACCTAGTCTCTTGATCTCCTTTTAGGGTTTCGTACCCCCTATTATAGAAGACTATTTTGAACATTATAGCCCAAAAAGGTTACGTTATTACCGGAAGACTCCTCCTTACACAAAACGACGTAAGTGCCGTAGTTTTCTTATGAGGATACATTATTTTATACCAGAGGGCCTACCGCGATCTGAAAACGAAGTATTTCCCTCTCCGCGCTCGAATATGCAAGTGCGACAGAGAGGCATGTATTTCGTTTTCGGTTCCCAGTCCGAGCGCGGCGGTCGGTCGAAGAAAGTCAAAGAACATTCCGTGTGTCGTCTGTCACACATATAATTTTTAACTGAACTTGAAATTAGGTGATAATGTTTAGTATGACGTATATTTTACCAAAAATACCAATATATTGATAAATCACATTTGTTTTTTTTTGTTGTATGGAACCCTCGGTGCGCGAGTCCGACGCACTTGGCCGGTTTTTTTGACATTTTGAATTTTATTTCTCATATAATAAAATACCCTATTCGTTTCAAAGTGGACGCCTGAGGACCTAACGCGAACCAAAAACGAATTATCTCCCTCTCTATCGTTCGAATACTTCGAATATGCATGTGCGATGGAGAGGCAGTCCGAGCGCGGCGAACGGCTTGAGCAGTACTACTAAGTTATGAGATAGAGCGAGATAGGGATATAATTTTGCTAGACGTTTAAAGGCCATAAGTATGTATGTATGTATGTATTGCTTTATTGTACATAAAACACGGTAAAATGACAAACAAACAAAAAGTGGAAGTACAAAGGCGAGCTTATCCCTTTAAGGGATCTCTTCCAGCTAACCTTTGAGAAAATGAGTTGAAAGAAAACAATGGAGGATGAAGATAAACAACCTGTGAATTATGCACTGAAACAGAAATTTAAAACAAAACAAATTCATAAGTCACCTAGTAGTTTGTCACAACAAAATAGAGATGCAGCTTTAAGATGGCGGACAGACTCAGCAAACATTCTAGTGGTGTCCTTTACACAATTAATATTATCACAATACTGGGGAGTCAATATTATCACAGTTATCAAATTTGTATAGTTTCTGCTTCAATATTCACATGACACGTATCGTGATATGAACGTATCACGTGATACTAATAACCATGTAACAGGCCCCATACATTCGCTTTGAAGGCGGTTATTGTGACAATCTTATAGGTGTATAGAACGCTTGAAAACCACAAAAACAAAACCCTGCAGAAGCGACTTGCCGGATCCACACAATGGGCGACGATGGCCCACCACCCAACAACCTGGCCAACATACCGGACGCAAAAATAGTTCACGATTTTCGAACGTAGACGACACTGTCAACCAACAAATTTAATATGGTAATATAGTCTGTGGGCAATATGGCCGACGTTTTGTCATCAAATTAACACTTTTAAATGCAAAATACGCGACAATCCGAATTTTGCGGATACATATGTTCAACTCAAAAATCGTTATTTTTATACGTTCTTCAATTTGAGACCGGTCTCGTTCGGGTCTACCGTACCCCTGCACGAAATTATTAATATAGATTAGAAAGGTACAAATTATTTGGTAATGTCCTACATTTACTTATATAAGAAGGTACAAATAATTCATTAACAATTTAGTCGTGGGTATAAACTTTGTTATTGCAAAAGGCAATCATATTAATTTTGCAATTCAAGTCTTTTTTACATTTTTTTTTAAATATATATATATTTTTTACTCCTATTCATTCTGTGGTTTAGGTTTTGCAATAACAAAGTTTATATACAATTAGTGACTTTCACATCCACATTATGAATAGGAGTTATTTACGCGCGGTTCGTCGTAATTCAAGTCGGCGGCGGAGGCGGATCGCGACACGACGCACGTGCTCGCGCGGCGACGGCCCTCGCCTGACTGATCACCCCGAGGTTTGCAAGCGGTGGGTATAAAACGCGACGCGCTCCGCCCATTGCAAGCCCCTTGGCTACGGCCTGTGTGTTGTCGGTTAAAAATAGCACCTTTCTTCCTATGTGTTGTTGGCGATATCACATATTCTCCATCTATAAACCTACATTTGCTAAAAGTGTTCTGAACATTTATTTTCACCTGCTCTACTCACCCATTTTGAGAACATTTGTGTATGTAAATGTTGTGAATTACCATGGTTACTTTAGTACACGTGTATCTTTACCTTCCTATACTTTCACGCTGCGCTCATGTAGCTCATAGCTAGCTTAGCGTATTGGAGGCAGACTTTTGGCGTACAGTAGTCTCTTGGGGTACATTATTCTCTTGGAGGACAGTAGTGTTTTGGAGACTATAGTCTCTTGGGAGACAGTAATTTTGTGTGGGGTACATAGCTGCGTTGCTGAATCAGCCATACCTCTGCGGGCGGTGTCGGCACGTGAACTGCGCGTGATCGTGTCCCGCTGTGCAGCCGCGCGAGTGCCGCAGCGTGCCGTCCGAGTCCCGCACCGAGGACTTGTAGCAGAAAAGCGCGTCCGGACACTCGCTGGGGGCCTCGCAGCCAGGGGACTCGCATTGGTAGCATTTGTATCTGGAATATGATAAGCAGTTATAATCTTTGTTATTAACATGAGGTAACAGTTTGGTTCTATCCTGGAATCCAACAATCTTGTAGGAAAAATCAAGCCAAAACGCCCAACAACATTTCAACTATTAATTTGAATCTAATTTTAGTATTTGAAATTTGAGCTGTCCTTGTAGAATTGGATTATAAGCTCATCTAAAAAATGTGTTTTTGTGTGTGTTCTTCTGCAAAGAATATCTTTCTTATCTAAAGATTTTTTTTGCAAGAAATTTTGCGCACAGACCGTGAAATGACCTGACCAACCTGACAAAATAGTGAAAATTTGTACGAAGTTTTTTTTTTATACCATGTCGGTGGCAAACAAGCGTACGGCCCGTCTGATGGTATGTGGTCACCGCAGCCTATAGATGCCTGGAACTCCAGGGGCGTCAAATGTGCATTGCCGACCCTTTAAAATGTTATACACTCCTTTCTTGAAGAACCCCATACTGTAGTCCTTCAGGAAAACCTAGGCGGGGAGCTCATTCCACAGTCGAGTGTCCCAGGGTGGAAATTCCTCTGAAACCATACCGTACGCGACCATTTAGGTTCTAAGGTGTGAGGACGATTGCCCTGCCGACGGCAAGTGGTGCGATGGTAGAAAGCAGCTGTGGGCATCATGTCGAAAAGTTCTTTGGATACTGTAGTTCTCCATCCAATTATTTTCAAAAAACAGCTCTTACCTCTTATCATTCCTCCTCCTTTAAGTATGCGGCATAGAAATAATGAGTAATTAATATAAAGTGTTTTTATTTCATCCTCATTGTAAAACCATGTTGTTTATTATTTAGATCATTTCACTGAAGCCTGATAAAGTATTTAAGTAGATATAATATTTTTATAAATGTAAGTCTATTCTAGACAAACATTAATAAGTTGATTACCAGCAGCTCAAATATTTATTTATTTATTATTACATTTAATTACACAGCAGTACAGAAAGACTAAAGCACAGTGAAATTACAATATTTAAAGATGAAAAATCAATAAGCAAAAAAGAACAATAAAAACTCCTATCTTATAAATCAGATTGACGAGACACGCACATCCATCCTCTCACAGAACCTCTGACATTCATCACGCACTACTGCCCATCTACTAGCAAACACATCACACTCAGGTGCTGATGCAAGGAGAAGGTTCAGGAGGTGCAAAGCGCGGACTAACGGGGATTGTTTGCGTGACATAGTTCGTGACGTTGGTGCCGCAAGCAGATATCAATCACGGGGCCGGAACTTGAATTTATATGAGACAGTTATTTTAATATCAGACAGTGATAATTTTTATATACTACTAACCATTGGGTTACATTTTTTAATATACCTTGTCGGTAGCAAACAATCGTAAGGCCCAGCTGATGGTGTATGTACCTGAAATGATGGACTGACATTTTTGACACAGACTGGTGATCCTCAAGCTGCTGCACCTCGGAACCGAGGCCCTGTGTGTCCTCATCTGGGTCCACCAGGCCATAGACTCCTCCTGTACAAGTCATCAAAGGCTTATTAGATGGTCGAGGACTATCTGACATAAATGCATGGCCCAAACCAAATATTCATATATGTATATTTTCATTGTATCATGTCTAGAAAATTAGTAAACACATGTTGTCTTATTGAACTGCTACATTGTAAATATTGTTCCTCTTGTTTCCCTACTCAGATTTATTTATATTAAGTAGGTTAAGTATTATCATTGTAATAAGCATTTTTTTGGGAAAAAATGACTGACTGTCATGTTTATTTTGGCGTTTCTTCTCAGCAGTGGTCTTTTTCAGAGACACTAGTAGATTTTGACTTGTAAAAGTGCCATTGCGACCTACTTGCAGAATAAAGTTCATTTATTTCATCATCATCAGCTTCAGATACATATAAAATCACGCCTATAAGGTGGGGAGTCGGGAGGAGTATTGGCACCACCAGATTCTAAGTAAGACAGCACTTTATTCATAAAGAGCATGGTTAATATAATATAGCATTGTAATAGAGTAAAAAATATAAAGTAAAAAAAATACATGATCATAACTGTCTATAGTTCTATACACTACACGCCTGTATCTCAAAATGGGTAGGCAGTAACATTAAATTATCAGTGTCACTCCTAGCAATTGTAGTTTTTAAGATGGATAGAATGTGATATTTATAGGTTGCTGTTGCTAGTCCATTACCGAGAACTCACTTCAAGCCTCTACCCACGAAAACGGGCAGAAAAGGGGTGGTCAATCATTAGATTTGTTTAAAAGGGAAGAAAGTTGACATTGCAGGTGTATAAATAAATAAATATTATGGGACAATTTTTACACAAATCAAACTAGTCCCATAGTAAGCTCAATAAGGCTTGTGTTATGGGTACTAGACGATGATATATTTAATAGATATATACATAGAAAACATCCAAGTCTCAGGAACAAATGTCTCTGCTCACCACAGAAACAAATGCCCTTACCGGGACACTAACCCGGGACCTCTAGCTTCGGAGGCAGTGGCACTACCAACTAGGTTAAACAGGCCGACAAGTATAAGTCTCACTGATCTGAAAATATACTAGACTGTTGAATGTCATATTCATATACTTAATATGGTTACATAGGTAGAAGGTATTAAGTTTTGATTAAATTCTACAAATATTAAAAGCCATCAATGATATAGCGTATTATTTATTTATTAAGTTTCAAGATTATATGGTGTTAGACGAATAGTCCTTCTGTAGTGTATAAATTAAGACGACTACTTTAATGTTTCTCTAAATAAAAATTACATTATGTAACTACGACCATCGTATTTTAGAACCCAACTTATTGAAACATGAATAAACTTGCACTGAAAACGCAATAAAGGACAATTACACTAATAAAAATCCACACGGATATATAAAAACACAAAACAGGCTAGACAAGCAGAAAAAACAAATGTCTCGTACACAGCGTACGAGTAATAAGAATAAATGAAACTTGGTAAAATTGTGTAGTATAATAAGCAGATTAAGTCGAAGTAATTAATTACAGTATTACGTACCAGGGCAAGCATTTATCAATAAAAATGTGAACAAACATCCCACAATGACAACGTCCGCCATTCTACGTTCATCATAACAATGCATTGACATTGCACTTTGTAGGTCAAAACCGTACTCATTCGAATGTATACGTAGTGAAGTATGTGAGAATAAAACAAGAAAACAAGTTTAAAATATTTATACTTATTTGTTTCTCAATCTGAGTTTAATACATGAAAATGTGATCATTTTAAATAAAAAACATACATATTTCTAAAATTATTTATTTCCGGTCAGTCTTTGGTCCGGTCATAAAAAATACACTAACTCAGAAAGCCATTGAATGAATTAAACTAAACGCAGTGCAGTTAGGCGTTCTCACACGCAACGTGGTTTTATCCATATCTTCATTGATAGTGAATGCATCTCTTTAGATGCGTTTATGAAGATAAGTTGGGAAGTGTTAGTATTTCTCGTTCAGACAAACGATTTGTAGATACAAATGTTATAATTTAAAGTGTTTAACTTTCAATGAGTTTCTAGTTATATTTAAAATTTTACAAAGACATTTAAAAAAAAAAGCGAACTCCGCCTAAAGCGCGTCTAGTCTAGCCCAGATCAACCTTCATACACGCTATCCGGCATTTTGTCGGTTATGAGTTTTCATTCGAATTTTGGAATGGACATTGGTAATACATCATAAGAAAAGGCTTCTTAACTTACAATTTACACGACTTTGTGAATAAAACAATAGCAATTCAATTATTTAGAGTAATAAGAAAGTGATAAGTGCATTAGTGTTCAAAATGCCAAGAACGAAGCGACCCGTTCGCGTTCAAGAGAAAACTGGTGTCAAAGACGATGTGTTAAAGAAATTGGACAAAATTGGTAAATAACTGCAAAATCTATAATTATTCACTATTGTTACGGGATGGCTCTTCATTTACAACCACTATGAATCAATTTTCAGAGTATGTTTTTGCGATACAAAGTAAATAAACAAACATCGTGTTGTGTACATCTCAATTTTTGTTGTTTGACTGTTTCAGTGGCTGAACAGAAAGCAAATATAGACGCACGTGTTCACATGGAGTGCAGAAACCTGGACCTTGCGTTCAAGATGCTGCTTGGGACTATTAGTGACACAGTGTTGAACAAAACAATAGGACAGCTTGTAAGTGCACCTGCAATTACTATCAAAGTAATAATACTTACTGTGGAAGCTCTACAGATAAACAGTATTGATCAGAGAGCGAAACTTTGGTGCCGGTGACATCATTATGACGAAAATTCACATATAGGATGATTATACAATAAGACAAAAATATTTTACTAAGTACTTAATTGTAAAAAATATTTATTATTCGGATAAATGAAAAACAAATTATATTTCGTGGGTTGTCGAAAAATAAGCAGAACGCTTAGAATTCAAACACATCTTCTAATTTAAATACATACCTACATACATATACTGTACATAATGCCTGTAATCGCAACTAGAACAAAGTTATTGTTGTAAGTTAACCTTTCATCATCAAAATCGATTCCTTCAATAATCCAGATAAAAACACTCTGTATGTAGCTTGACATCATACATCTGTCATCGGCACCAAAGTTTCGCTCCCTGGTATTGATAATCGAGAATGACACATTACTGAACTAAGCAATTAAAAATTCAAATCTGTAGTAAGGTTAACAATTATATCATGGATAGGGATGTTTGGCAGTGATAGCATCCTGCATGCTATCGCTAATCTCTCGCGAAAATAGGTTTTCTACTGTAGCATTGTAGTTTTGTGGTAGCTGACACTGTAATTTTATATTTAACTATACAATGTATATTGTTTTGAAAAGATGACACCTCATCGAGTTTCTTAGGGGTGGTTCTACTCGTGGCAGAGGTTTATTTTTGCGAACTGGTGGTAGTTTATTGACATTCATAGGTGCATGTAATATGCCTAATTTGAAGAATAAATTACTTTTACCTTTTTTTTATTAATGTACACTTTCAGAAAAATGAGCTTCATATACCAGAAGTACCCAATACAACTAGGAAAACAAGGAATTCAAGCCGAGCAACCTCCCGTGATGATGGTATGAATCACAACATATTTCATATTGATGGGGTACTCAATTCATGTAGTTTTATTTTAACTTTCTGTTATTGCTTTACTCTAAACACAACTATCATCAAGTCTATTCAGGTATCTGCTGCAGATCGACTCCCCTAGTGCATTTTTGACCTCAAATGTGTAAATTCCTTGAAGTATATATATGTGATAGTTATTACTAGGTGCTTGTTAGTTGGTGCCAATCCAAACACAGATAGCAGTGGAGCTGCTGGATATTTTTCAGTTTTCTTTGTTAATATTTAAATTATCATAATCGTAATCATAATAGCCTTTATTTTGAAACTAAAACAGTATTACATTTAATTTATAAACAATTTACTTAAAAACTAACACATCAGATTGTCTGGATTAGTGTTCAGCCTGTCTTCTGACACATAGGCCTCTCCCAGCAGTTTCCATCCCTCTCTATTAATGGCTTACCTGGTCCAGGTGGCGCACCCTATAGACTTGATGTCATCCATCTGCCTTTTAATTGGTCTACCTCTTTTTCTGTTACCGTCTTGTGGTTGCCATTTTTCTGTTACCATCTTGTGGGTCCATTTTCCCTTACTATCCCGTGTCATTATGCCCTGTCCATTGCCATTTTAACTTTCTTAATTACGTCTTTTGTTTTTGATCTTATTTATTCTGCTCTTTTACGATGTTTATATTTCTTTTTTTATTTATACAAGGCCCATTGAGCGCAAAAGGCCTCCCGCAACTTTTCCAATTCTCTATCTTGAGCCAGTTTCCACCAATGCTTATCATGCTTTGTTAGTTCATCTCTCCATCTGACTCGCGGTCTGCCTCTCCTTGTTTTTTCTCTCGGTGTCCATATGAAAAAATTCATTCAATCTAAAATAAAATAAACTCCACTCCTCTCGATGTCCAAAATGCCACAGACTGTCTGTTCCCTACTTGGGGGGGCATATGTGCCTGTCTTTACATTTTTCGTATTACTATCCCATGTCATGCTGTTTTAGTATCATTACTCTTAATTTATCTTATTTTAATTATATTTTTTATATGGTATTCTTTGGAACTCTGTCATTGTCCTATGACATTTTTGTAGATTCCAAGAAAACAAGACTAGTGTGTCCTATTAATTCTCTTACTGTTTCAATTTTTCTATAACTTCTAGCCATACCCAAATACATACATCAAAAAGCATTGTACTCCTATTTAATGGGTTCAATTTCATTCTAAATTTGATCATGCATTGGTCCTTTTATATTTTTATTTTGAACACATTGTATCCTTTTTCTGTTATAGTCGATTTAAATTACATTACCATATTTTATTCATTATAACAGTACAAATGAGTACTTTAAAGTAGAGATGTACCGAATATTCGGTTACTAAGTATCCGGTATTCAGCCTAACCGGCCCTTATTTTAATATCCGGCCAGATACCGGATAGTAAACTTGATTGATTTTGGGGTAAAAAATGGAATCTCAAAAATATTCACAGTCATAATTGATCTAGTTTATTCTTTTGAAACAATTTTAACTTAATATTTTTTATATTAAAACTATTTTAAGTAAGTTATGTGGCAACTAAAAAAGCGAGTTTTTTGTATTTAATATTGGAAATCCACCAAAGGCAAATTGTAGTGTATTGTGGTGTAAACGATACAGGTAAAAACCTGCACGACACGCACCTGCAAAACTCAAAATGTAGGTATAGTTCCGTGGGCCGAATATTCGGCGGCCCGATACCGAATCTTCGGCAGGTGGTGCTGCAATAACATGAAATACAGTGGTTATTAAGGTTTTCATACAAGACCTTAAAATTCAAAAAATCGGTGGACTTTTTTTTTTCTAGTACAAACACCAACACTGTTAACAGACCATTTGTGACCCTTATTACAATGAGAATAAAGTGCACGAATGGTCAGTTACTTTGTTGGTGATGGTACAAGCATCAACAGAAATTTCCGGCATAGATATGGCAGATCCCATTGTGTATACGAATTACAAAGTTTCATGTTATTTTAGCAGCGCGTTTTAAAACGAGAACGAAACTATGTTTGTATGGAAAATCGAATTTAGTCGAGCGTGAGGGGGATAAAATAAATAGGTATTTAGTCTTAAGCCAATATTATTATGAGTTTTTGTAATTCAAGCTATTAGGGTATTTCTTTCTTTTATTAGTTTCTTTTACTAACTTGAATTGTCCTGGTACAATGTACAGTTAGCTGCAGAGAAACGTGACCCCCCTGCATAGAAGTTTGTATGCAAAGGGGGTCAGGTTTCTCTGCAGCTGACTGTACATATATGGTATAGAGGATAATAGTAGTTTCAGAAAAACCTTAATCATATCTGTTCATCACTAACCCAGCCATGCCATGTTGTTTCCACTAACCGGGTGCTTTTGGGGCAGGCTACCTCACCGAGACGTCGCAGGGCTCCGCAGAACGTAGCAAGAAGATGGGTAAGTATCGCCTTGATCTTCGCCTTTTAAGTCATCTGTTCTTGATGTATGTTCAAGTTAACCAGGGTGACTTTGATAAAAATGGTGCCAGGGTTCAGAAGGATAATTATCAATGATAGTTATGTTGATTATTACACTGCGCTGAGATGAAGATGCTCAGGTGGGCAGGTGGTGTAACTAGGCTGGATCATGTCAGAAATACACACATAAGAGGCACCTTCAAAGTGAGTCCTATCCCAGATAAACCACAGGAGAGCCGTCTGTGGTGGTACGGACACGTTATGAGGCGACCATCTGACAACATGACCAGAAAAGTACTAGATATCGAAACTAAATCCCGAGGACGAGGAAGACCCCGAATCACATGGATGTCCGTAGTAAATAAGAACCTCAAAGAAGCCCAAATCAACGAAAGGGACGACCCAGGACCGAGCTGTCTCGAGACGCATGATACGGAGGGCTGACCCCAAATAAAATGGGAAAGGGCCAGGCAAAGTAAAAGTTATGTTGATTATTATCGTGATTTTTATAGTCTGATAATTATCGATTTGTTAATAACCTAAAATTTTATGCGTTTCCCAATGCGCTCGCAAACTTCAAGGTCAATGTCGATTTCTGTGGGGGGGGGGGAGTCACATGGATAATTTTCCGTTAGTTATCAGATAATTTGTTAATTTAAATTACCAAAGACCTTAATTATCTTGATAATTTCGAACCCTGAATGGTGCTATATTGATGATTTAAATTGAATTATGAAAGTGGCATCATTCTTACTATGCGTTATGCAGTCCGGTAAATGGGTAGAGAACTGTGAATCTGTATGATTGGGAGTAAAAACTGGATTATCAATGTCTACTTAGCAGGTCAAAGTCATCCTGGTTTTACGGTACTCATGTCCCACCAAAAGTATTGGTATCTGAAAGGTGCCAGGTGTGGTACAATTTTTTTTTACAGCAATACCAATTTATTGAGCTTTAACTTTGTAGTTTTCTTAAAGTAATATTTGTAAGTTTTATTTGTGTTGTATTTTAGTTGTATATATGTAATAGTGTGCTTGACCGGATTAAAATAAAAGGGGTTTTGTTAAATATCCAACAGCTTTCATAAACATTTACTGTATAATCTGTATACTTTGTGGTGGAGATAATAAATACTTTTTATTTTGCTTTGTTTTATAAAATATATCATAGAAAACTGCCAAGTTAAGGCTCAAAATGCATTAAGCTGTGATAAATTGGTTTTACTGTACACAGTGCAGTGCCAGACTTGGTACCTTTTCAGACACCACTGCTTTTGGTTGGAACATGAAAACTTGGCTTATTTTTCACTTTGGTGAGATTCGATTTTAATAAAATAACATTCATATGTCATTCAAAATTGAGGTATTTTTTCAAAGAGACATTTACTCAGAACTGTGAACTAAATTTTGCATTTAGGCAAGTGTGTATTGCGAGAAACCGTATTAAACTAAAACTATAATTTCTCCCTTTTTTATAGACATTGAAGAAAAAAAACTTTGGGAGCTATTTTAATTTGTAGTATGGAAAAGTATTCAAAACTTAAGCATACAGAAGTGTGTGGGTCATTTTTATCGTTGCAGACTACATAATTTATTGTATTTATTAATTCCACAATTCGACCCCCAGCCCCGCCGTCTACCGCGCGCGCTTCCCGCTCCCGCTCCGCCGATGCCTCCGCGCGGAAGATGACCGCGCCCGCGCCCGCCACCGCGTCCAAACAACGCCGTCGCTCGCGCTCTGTACTCTACCGCACGCCTGCTTACAACAAGACTGCCACTAAACACTACCCTGCTATCACTCCTAAGGTATGTAAAAAATTCTGCAGGAATGTCATACATTCAATACACGCTATGCTAACATAAACTCCTGTTCGTGTGTTCGTGCTTTTGGTAGTCTCGCACGTAAAGTGCTATTTATAGTTCAAAACAATGCGGCATCGCTTTATGTACAGAAATAAGCGTGCTTATAATCGCATTTTCCCGCTGCACGCTTCGCCCGTCCATGATATTAATTTCACAATATACAATGTCACTTAATACACATAGTCAATTGAAAGAAATTTATATTGTGATCGTCAGTTTATTAAACATTGTCAAACTAGGTGGGTATAAAAATGTATCATAGTAATAATAAAATATTAGCAAGTATATGTCAGTAAATGACAAAATTAAGATGTCAATAAATTTATGAATTTAGAACGCCTTACGGGTCGTCAATAATCGGAAAATTACATGACTCAAACAAAATACTTAATAAATTATATTAGGTACAATTCAGATGTCAATAAAAATCCAATTTTTATAATAAATAGGTATGTAATATAATTGTGTCTGTCGACTTTTTAACTCATGATAAGGTGGCTTATGACGCGCAGGTTTTTCCCTGCAAGTGCCATGTGACGAGGCACTGTTCTCAGGCACCTCATGGAGCGAATCGCTTTGCCCAAAACTTCGACCCATGAACTCGGCTTAAAGTTCGCAGGCGGACATACAATCCTCTAAGTCGTCGGATAAAGGGCTTAAATTACATTGACATTTAATTCGTTATATAATTATTATTGTGTTGGAGGTGTATTTTCTGTTTCTGTTTTTTATCAATCACTATTATAGTACGGTCACGGACTTCAATTGCAGAGCCATTTAGAGCTCACTGTATACTGCACACTTTATAGCTAACTTTTTGGCATTATAAAAACCATGACGCCCCTCTACCTCTATGAAAGGTTAACTTTTTCACAACGCCAGATTAGGGGAGCCATTCGTCTTCTTTGCCCTTTTTTAACTTGTTTTTGTAGTTTTTTAATTTGTTTTTGTAATTTTAATTGAAGAATAATAATTATACCTTGTTACACTTTTGAAACTTTTTGCACATATATGAAATATTATGTACCTTAGCGCGTAGTTGCACTCTCTCTGAAGGGTTTCTACGGAAGACCAGCGTCGAGATCCTTAAGTGGTATCTTGACATTAAGCTGAGTGGAGACCCTTTCAGTGATGCTTAATAATAAATTTATAAATTCGTCGGCCTGTTTAGCCTAGTTGGTAGTGTCATTGCCTTTGAAGCTAGAGGTCCCGGGTTCGATTCCCGGTAAGGGCATTTGTTTCTGTGGTGAGCAGAGACATTTGTTCCTGAGACTTGGACGTTTTCTATGTATTTAAGTATATATCTATTAAATATATCGTCGTCTAGTACCTACCCACAACACAAGCCTTATTGAGCTTACTGTGGGGCTAGTTCGATTTGTGTAAAAAATGTCCCCCAATATTTATTTATTTATTATTTGTTGTATTGTATTGTGTGTAAGCGTTTTTTGAATAAATTTCTTCTATTCTATAACTATGATGCCCAATATGAAGTGAGCTCTAAATGGCTCAACAATTAAAGTCTGTGAGTGTACCATATGACGTCCCAAGCTTTTTTATTTTGAAATGACGGCAAGTGTTATCGCGCGAAAATTGAAAATAAAAAAAAATAAAATGATTTTTTTTGTATCATCGTTTTGATAAATTAATATGAGATACTTTTCAAAAAAGAGTGAAAGATTGTATTGCGCTTAGTAGAGCAGTGCGTGAAGCATAGTGTGGCAGGGGTTTAAGGGTGGTATTCCACTCGTCTCCAATCTTTGATCAAAGTTCTTTGACAGAGGCCCATTCCACTCATCCAATATCTTTGTCGGGGTTTTATTTTTTTTCATGCATAGCCATATTGATTTAACTGTCATCGGAATCTTTGATCAAATTTTTTGGCAATTTTTTCGTTTTTTTTTTTTTTTTGGCTATTGTTATTGACGTGATAACGTCTTTAAAATCGTTTTAGTCGGGTGACATGTTCAGAAACTTGTGTCACACCAAAACCTCACGAGCGCGATCGCAGGTATAAGTGAAGTGCCAGTGAAGTAAGACGTTATCACGTAAACATCTCGATCGTAAACCTACTTTACAAACAACCAATTTTTTGTAGTTTAAGTTTTGTATTTTTCATATTGTATTGCTGTTATTACAACAGGAGAGGATCACGTGGCGTGACCATGACCTCAATATCTTTATTATTTCTGTTAAAACGTGTTGAATTGGTTTGCTGCAATTAATTACATTATATTACGTCAGTGTGTTTCGCGTAGTGGCCGCTGGCAGCGGCGCTAGTTGTCTCTGGCAGGCTGTTGGGCGAAACAAGCACTGACGTTTGTAAGGTCGCGTTCAAGAACCCATGCCACAGCCTATGCAAAACTGGTTTCTTTAAAATGTTTGTTATTGCTTTTTGTATTTCTTTATTTCATTGCGTGTTAATTAAGAGTTTAGTTTTATTTTCAAGTGTGTTATACGTCGTGATCTCACTAGTTGGCCCCGACGGAAGACCAGCGTTGACCGTAAGGTTGGCACTATGCTGAGTCGGGACCAATTCGTGGCGCTTTCTTATTTTTATTGTTTTATTTTATTTTTTTATTGTCTATGTTTTTATGTGCTACGAATAAATGTATTTCTATTCTGTTGATGCCCCAAATAAATTAATTAAATAAATAAATAAATGTCGGGGTCCCATCCAAGTTTGATGAAATCATCCAATTTCTTTGATCAAAGATATTGGACAAAGATATTGGATGAGTTTAATACGGGGTGGTATACTACTCGTCCAATATCTTTGTCAAATCTTTGATCAAAGTTCTTTGACGGAGGCCCATTCCACTCATCCAATATCTTTGTCCAAGTTTTATTTTTTTTCATGCGTAGCCATATTTCTTTAACTGTCATCGGAATCTTTGATCAAATGTCGGGGTCCCATCCAAGTTGGATGAAATCATCCAATTTCTTTGATCAAATGTATATTGGACAAAGATATTGGATGAGTGGAATACCTCCCTAAGGAAGCGCTTTGTCCAGCAGTGGTCGTCGGCTGATGTGAAGATAATGATAATGTTTTTCAGGTGGCGCCACAAACACCCCTCACGTTGCTGAGGCACGCGCGCCAGGGCGAGATGCTAGTCTCCATGTCCGGCTCCCCTGTCATGCCGTCCGTCGGGTCGTGAGTACTTAATTTACTACTGCCTTTTTCCCGCGACTTAGTCCGCGCAGGGAGCGTAGAACTCGTTATCGCCTTAGAGAAATAATTGTGATATATTGTTTAAGGTGCGGGCCTAATTATTGTTTTTATTTTTATTTTATTATTGAGCCTGGAATGAACATGATCCGAGATCCACAAGACAAATGGAGCAAAGTAGTCTCAGACTGGTACCCCATTGATAGCAAGCGAAATAGAGGACGCCAACGAACGAGATGGGACGACGACTTAAAACTCACAGCTCGGAACAACTGGAGACGAGTAGCGTGCGACAGAGCGCAGTGGAAGACGTTGGAGGAGGCCTATGCCAAGAGGCACTCTGAACTACGAGACATCCTATAGACCTTGTAGTCCAGAATAAAAAAAGGCTTATTATTATTGAGCCTGGAATAAGGTCTAGTCCCCCCTTGGGTTGGGAGGTCAGATGACAGTCGCTTTCGTAATAACGAGTGCCTACGCCAATCCTTGGGATTAGGTAGCGGACCCCGCCCTTGGTACGCGTACGTAACCAGTTACGATTGTTTTTTTTTACAATTGATTTCGTACGGAATCAATTGCGATTAAAGAATTTTTGTCTTTTGTTTCTTAGCACGAAACCAGTTGAAACCACTTTCTTCATAATTGGACCTTTACGATGGAGCCCCGCTACGCAGGACTCTTATTTCTAGGCGATTTGGCCTTTCTCGCATCTAAAGCTATCTAACGAACCTAACCTTTTTTTTAAATTTATTTATTTACTTTTTAATACAGGGAAATCCTTTATGGATCCCGGCCAGGGAGAAACCGAGTGGGTATGTCCGACTCGGACAGACTAAAACTCCTGGGGTGTTCCACAAATCGCATTTGGACAGGGTCCCGGGAACGCTATAGCACACATCCGGAACCCTGTCAGTTCTGCTCTCGCGGGCCCACGTATGTGGTCTGCATCCTACCAACTCCACTGTTGGCACCCCAGATCACAATGGGGGCCTTCGAACATAACCTACCTAGGGCAACCGTTATGGGTTTCCTTACAAGGAAGAAAAAAATCTTCGTTCCCAACTGGTTTCGTACGAAGCAGAAAATATATTCGATCGCAACTGGTTACGAACCTGCCGTCACGTACGCGGCCGAAGCAGCACCCCGCGCTTTCTTCAGGATTAACTGTGCTGGGATAACGCTAATGATGATGGCATGATTTTATTTCAGAATGGTGACCGATGGTAAAGCACATTGCAACTTCATGCTGAAAGACGGAACTATGCTGTCGCTACAGCCTAATCAGCTGCGGCAGTCACAGGTTGGTTGTTGTTGTTATCTCAGCTTGCTAGCTTTTAACTCATTGAACGCCAAGAACACCATTATCAAATCGAAAATTCTCCTCGCGTCTAAGTCAAAAGTCACAATCCATATCCAATCCATCCAAAAAGCCATAAAGGGAACAAAATATCTTAGACTGTATATTATTGGGGTATTGGTATATTTAACGTAGTATTTTTAAATTTAAGTTCTTAAAAATTACAAAGAGAATTGGACCTCCAATTGATCCTTGTGGAACACCTCTTTTGACTGTATTCATTTTTGATTTGGTATCCTTTATTTTTCCTTCTTCTGTAGTTTGTAAAACTACATATTGCTTCCTATTTCTTAGATAACTATGAAGAAGCTGTAGCGTTTTACCTCTGAATCCGTAGTGTTCCAGTTTTCGCAAGATTATGTGATGGTCTACCGTGTCAAACGCTGAACTTAAGTCTAAGAATAATGCGGCAACTTTCATCTTGTCATTTAATGCAATAACGATATCATTAATAAGCGTGTTAATTGCGTCCTCTGTGCTTACCCCTACTTGATACCCATACTGTCTGTTACTGAGGATGTTGTTGGTGGTAAGATGCCTGATTAGTCTATCTTTTATAACTTTCTCAAATATTTTTGATAATGTTGGCAGCAAGGATATCGGTCGATAATTTTTCAGGTTGGCTTTCGGGCCCTTTTTATTTATTGGAACAATTTTCGCAATTCCAACTTGATATGGGAAAATACCTTGATTGTAACATATATTGTAAAGATAGGCCAAAGGCAATAAATCAGCGTTACTTTTTATGACCCATAGTACAAGCTTTGCTTTATTTGGGAGTAGGTCGATTTGTGTAAGATTGTCCCCCAATATTTATTTATTATGTTGGCTATACTTCTATTTTGATTTTCAGGCCTTCATACCGTTCTCACTAATGGACGCCGACGTTCTGAATCAGCTCAAAACTCTGCAGGACAATCTCGCCAAGGTCGTCAATCTGAGCGAGAACATCGTCAAGACGTGACTTTACAACATTAGGTTAGAACGTAGACTTACTATACTGAAAGAGTGTAAAACTACACAGATGTACACTACCGTCAAAAAGTTTAGCGCCAAACACAATTTTTAGTTTAATTTTCATAAATTATTACGCAAACCAAACAAGGCAAAAAGATTGCAATGGGCTATTTCTTACAAGGATTGGACTTTTGCATACTGGTTGAGAGTACCACGGACAGATGAATCAAAATTGAGTAGATAATCAATGAATGTTGATTGTTTGCATATTTTGTGTTTGGTCTTAAACTTTCTGACGGTAATGTACTCATAGACAATAGTTTAGGGGAGCCCTATTGCAGAGAATAAGTAATAGTACTACGTACAGAAGGCCCACTGTTAACAAATCCCCTGTTTATGTATGCCAAACGTGCCTAAACGTGGCCATCTCTTTCTATCGCACGCGAGTGTATGCGTTCCGTCCGTGGCAGTGCGCGGCGACTACTAAGGCTGGGATGCACCAAATCGTAAGCTGTGTTCGTTAAAATTTGAATGTATGGAAAGTTTGACAAGTTCCTATGAGATGGATTACAGCTGCCGGCGCCATATTTAACGTTGATCAGTCTGTGATCGTAAGTCGGTGCAACCCAGCCTTAGACATTAGATTAGGTGAGCAGAATCGTGATTTTGTCCCCGAATCGCTGTACTGGAAAAAACATCTCGAGTTTTAACTGATTCCCGCCGTGTTCGGAAATATTTGTATAGTTGAATATAAGAAGGTTCGCCAATTTTGGATTTTATATTCATGCCAATAAGGGCGAACATTTCATTCCGCGACTGTACTTACGTAAGAAGGTGCACTGTCTAGTAAAACTGATGTTCGACATGTGTTGAGCTGAAAACTCAAATCTTAGCATTCCGCTTTATGTGTGAGCATGTGCTTTTAAATCAAGTTAGGGTTGTCACGTTTACGGATCATCGTCGTAGCACAATGCGGGCAGCACACAGACATCAGAGAAAAGCAGACTCGCAGTATTAAGCCAGAAGATTTTTCATATAGGTAGTCGTCTCGTTCAATCCTTAGGGTGCACCAAAATTAGTTTCGGCTGTTAACGAATTGTCTCCATTTGAAAGCACACCAGGAAGTTAAATCCCATATAAACTTCAGTACAATTTTCAGTTATGAAGACGGAAACACTGACAGATGAAGTCAGATGTCAGTTGTCTGTCTCTCTCAAACTTTGTGATTTGTGCATTAGTGAGAATAGATCAGATGTACAGAAATCGTTCAATTTAAAAGAGCGGATCTGCTTTACTCTGATATGTCAACCGCGATGGGATGGAATGTCATCTCGAACGTACGCGAGAGCCCAGCTTAGCCGAAGTGGGACAGCCCTGAAATGGAGTCAGTGTCTCGCCTACTAAACATGTCTTAACACTTAGATGCATCGTATCAAAAAAGATACTCTATTATATTTCTGAAATATTTAACTTTTTCATCACCAGGGCTCGGATTTTTCATCGCACGGTAAGATGAAAGAAAACTATGGAGTGGATATTAAGACTAAAATGTAACTCAAATTCATACTCATTCATTTAAATAATACCGAAAGTAATTTATACGTGAAATTAATAATTTCAGTTGAATGAATTATATTTTAAATACAAAAAATAACTATCTCACATAAAAAAAATAAGAGGAAACTGGAATGAGTGCTTCAAAATCTTGAAAATGGATGGCGTGTGTATTGTCCATATCAAAATTACGATTGTAAAATGTATGTAATCGCGACTTTTTCGATATTTTCTGGAGTAAACCAGGTTCTATATTGGTTGAAAATCCACTTGTGACTTGAAAAAGATCGCTCTATATTAATAGACGTTAACTTATTAAATTCAAGAACTCGTTCAATCTGTTCATCACCATTGGCCATTGACTTTATATGTATTCAGTCAGTACATTTAGTTGTAAAGGCTACCTACGTGCTATCGAGTAAAGCTTATTTTCAGTACTTGCTTCAGTCTGGCTTGTGAGACACAACTTACGGAATCTGTTGTGACTGTAAATAATAATAAATATGCTTTATTGCACCACACAAGAGAACAATGTTACACAAAAAAAAACTTACATAACTAGTAATGGTAGCAACAGGCGGTCTTATCGCTTAAAGCGATCTCTTACAGACAACCTTTGGGTAGCAGGAAAAGTTATCAAAATAGTAAAGAGGTTAAATAAAAAAATAATCTATGTCAATTGAGAATTTGTGACTCGGTTTTGACAAAGTCGCAAAGTTGATGTCGACTTGTGTCATTTCAGTATCATTTTTGATACTTCATGCAGCTTAGGGTGGTATTCCACTCGTCTAATATCTTTGTCCAAGTTCTTTGTCTTCTCTTTGATCAAAGTTCTTTGACGTAGGCCCATTCCACTCATCCAATATCTTTGTCCAAGTTTTTTTTTCATGCGTAGCCATATTGATTTAACTGTCATCGGAATCTTTGATCAAATGTCGAGGTCCCATCCAAGTTGGATGAAATCATCCAATTTCTTTGATCAAAGATATTGGATGAGTTTAAGGGTGGTATTCTACTCGTCCAATATCTTTGTCAAATCTTTGATCAAAGTTCTTTGACGGAGGCCCATTCCACTCATCCAATATCTTTGTCCAAGGTTTTTTTTCATGCGTAGCCATATTGATTTAACTGTCATCGGAATCTTTGATCAAATGTCGGGGTCCTATCCAAGTTGGATGAAATCATCCAATTTCTTTGATCAAATGTATGTACAAAGATATTGGATGAGTGGAATACCTCCCTAAGGGGTTAATTTTTTTGACATATGTTTGACCAATACAGTAATAACTTTAAACTTGTTTGCCACCATGATATTGTCAATTCAGGACATATTCTCAGTTGAAATTATAACCGTGGCAAGGGGTACCAAGTACTATACAAAAATGTGCGGCACTTGTATCCTTTTTCACTTGGCCCACATTACTTATTATAATATGTGAAGACTGATTTACACACGTGCAAGAACCTACAGTTTTAGGTATAATGAATTCAATCGATATGTAAAAACCATTCTTGTTTTATAGATATGTCGTCGCTCCGAATAGCAGAATAACTATTAAAATATCGGTAAAATACACTAAAAAATCCCCTACAAAAAAACGGTCTCGCGCACGAAGGGTTCCGTACCATTATCTATAAAAAAGGCCAAGAGTCCGACTCGCACTTGGCCGGTTTTCAATATTTGTTGTTATAGCGGCAACAGAAACCATCATCTGTGGAAATTTCAACTGTCTAACTATCGCGGTTCTTGAGATACAGCCTGGTGACAGACAGACGGACGGACAGACAGCGAAGTCTTAGTAAACCCCCTAACCCCCCCAGCCCCTTAAAAACAGTCTCTCCTACACTTTGTGCAGAACGGGTCGGGAGCGGAAAGAACTTCCCCGATCTACTTGTTTTTCATATAGTAAATAATCTTTCACGTGTGAAACGGACCTAATAGTGTTAAGATAGTAAATAGTACAACATTGCTATGACATTGGTGGGTTGTACCAAACCGTCTTTAATAGTATAAGCAGAGCTGCTACCGCGAAACAAAAACGAACGAAGTTCGAATATCTCCCTCTTTGTCGTTCGAATATGCAAATGCGGCAGAGAGGGAGATACACGATACACGAACTTCATTCGTTTTCGGTTCGCGGTAGCAGCTCTGTGTTCGTTAAAATTAATTGTATGGGGCCCTTTACACGGTTAATTTTATCACAATATTTGGATGACAATATATTATCGCGGTATTCATAATTGTATGGTTTTGCTTCAATATTTACGTGATATGAGTGTATTGCGTGATAATAATAACCGTGTAAAAGGCCCCCATGGAAAGTTTGACAAGCTGCCAGCGCTATGTTTAACTTTCACCGGCCAGTAAGCGTAAGTTGGTGCAGCCCGCCCTAAAGCTTGAACCGCACGGAGCGCGGCGCAGCGTCGTTGCGGGGCGGACGCGGTTTTGCGATAAAGAGAACGCGGTCCGGCGCACGTCGCACCAAAAAACCGCGCGGTATGCGGTAGCGCGGTAGAGCGGGGGCGGCGTGTATGACATATGAAGCAGTAATCGACAGTCGACAGCAGGGGTCGTACTTTTCGTGCCGGTGACGTCACGCTCCATATAGGATGCTTTTAATTAGTCTTATTGTAATCAATCAATCATCATTCATTAATCATCAATACATACACTTTTTACAATTATGTCCCTATTAGTAACGCAATTTGTCTGTCACATCAGAACTTATAAAGTACAACATCAGGTAATACTACAAGTTTTTGTGACTGTTTCATGTGTAATAATAGTACATTACTACAGAGGCCGGGACGTAAGAGGTTGCCGGCCGAAGACATATCGGAGAGAGGTCGGATAGGTCTGAGGCGGGCAACCCCATATTTCCCGCCGAGGTATGTATAGTGCTTTTCTCAAACATGCAATGAAATAAACAACAAAAAAAAGTTTTATTTTTTAGTGGCAGAATGTCATGGTGCCTGTGCCACAATTTATGTGGAATGGAAATTAAAAAAGGGGACTTTGCCGGCCTAGGCCTGCGAGATTTGTATGAAATTCCATTAACGACCTCTTGTCCTAGCCGCACCTGAAACGTCATACTTCCCAGCCTGTTATAAGGAACATAACATCAATATTTCATTGCATGTTTGAGAAAAAAATATTACCAATAATTAAACAAACCTCGTCGACATAGAGTTTACGCTCATATTTAGATTCAACATTTCTATAACCTGTTATAAAACTTGAAAGAATAAGAGATCCTCACCTGTGGGCCTACTCCAAACTTCGAAAATCGAACTTCGTGTCGTGCCGTCCCTTTCACTCTCGTGTTATACACTATACGACAGAAAGGGACGGCACGATACGAAGTTCGATTTTCGAAGTTCGGAGTAGGCCCTCTGCTTATAAATTAAGATTCTAAATATAAAAAGAAATCCTTAATAATCTTCGGTTGCAATAGGCCGCATAAGAAAAAAATACCATTATGAATGCATGATTAAATATTAATATTTACCATAACACCAATTGGAATCACCTATGTGCAGTGTGACGCCAATTTTACGTCACCGGCACGAAAGTACGACCCCTGATGGTCTACTCTGAAATTCGAAATCCGAACTTCGTATGGTGCCGTCCCTTTCACTCTCCTGTCATACACTATATGAGTCCTCCGCCCCGCGCCGCGCCCGCTTTGTGCGTTTCGACCTGAACTCGGATCCTTGGATTCTGAGCACCAAATATGAATTACTGTGAATACAAGTGAAGCTGTGTGTTTGTATTGTATTATTAATGTTTTTATTGTTATGGCTGACTTTATGCTGTGTGCGTTTAATGTAATTATTGATATTATAGTTTTAATTATTACATGCTGTTGTTTTTTTCATATGGTTAAAACCCGTCCTAATAGGGTATTTCACAACACTAAATAGTACATTACTATAGAGGCCGGGACGAAAGGGGTTGCCGGCCGAAGACATATAGACGGCCTAGCAAGCGAGGCCGGATAGGTCTGAGGCGGGCAACCCCTTATTTCCCGCCGAGGTATGTGTAGTGCTTTTCTCAAACATGCAATGAAATAAACAACAAAAAAAAACAAAGTTTTATTTTTGATACGCGTGGTGGCAGAATGTCATGAAGCCTGTGCCACAAATTTATGTGGAATATAAATTAAAAAAGAGGACTGCCGGCCTAGGCCTGCAAGATTTATATGAAATTCCATTAACGACCTCTTGTCCTAGCCGCACCTGAAACGTCTATACTTCGCAGCCTATTATAAGGAACATAACATCAATATTTCATTGCATGTTTGAGAAAAATATATTTAGGACAAGAGGTCGTTAATGCAATTTCATACAAATGTTGCAGGCCTAAGCCGACAAAATCCTCTTTTTTAATTTCCATTCCACATAAATTTGTGGCACAGGCATCATGACATTCTGCCACTATTAAAAATAAAACTTTGATTTTATTTTTTGTTTTTCATTTCAGGTTTGAGAAAAGCACTATACACATACCTCGGCGGGAAATATGGGGTTGCCCGCCTGATACCTATCCGACCTCGCTTCGCTCGGCCGTCTATATGTCTTCGGCCGGCAACCCCTTTCGTTCGTCCCGGCCTCTGTAGTAATGTACTATTTTTACGTTACTAATAAACAAGTCATACGAAAAATTCAGCTTATTTATGCATAAAAAAAATAAATAAACAAAAAAGACGCAGTTTGATCATACATAATTTCAGTAGGCACGTTTCCCTACAAACTTCGTTCTAGCCACCTCATTAAGTTAGTATTATACAGGATGATTTCTGGGTCGTGATCCAAAACCACTTTTCTGACTCTGTAAATGATCCTCATTATCATGTAGTAGTATTTGATTAAAAGATAATTAGTTTATTTTTTCTTATTTTTCACGTAATATTAATCTTATACTAAGTAATCATGGTCACCCTATGACTTTTGACATACGCTGTATGGAAAGCGACAAGACGGCACATTGAGTAGGGTGACCAAACTGTATTCAAAAATGTTTTTTTCTATTTGTAATCTGAAAAATAATCAACATTATTGATGATAAACAATAATTAACAACACCATTAGGCTCATCTTTGAATTCTGTATGATGTCTTGCTCTCTTGCTCCACGACCCAGAAATACAGGTATTATTTGCTAACCACTACCGGTTGTAAGAGGGGGGGGGGGGGACATATTTTTTTTTACTTCTGGAGCGATTATTTCCGAAAATATTAACATTATCAAAAAATGATTTTAGTAAACCCCTATTTATTTTTAAATACCTATCTAACAATATATCACACGTTAGGGTTAAAATGAAAAAAAAAAATCACTCCCCACTTTACGTATAGGGGAGGTACCCTAATAAAATATTTTTTTCACTTTTTATTTTACCACTTTGTCGGCGTAATTGATATACATATTAGTACCAAATTTCAGCTTTCTAGTGCTAACGGTCACTGAGATTATCCGCGGACGGACGGACAGACATGGCGAAACTATAAGGGTTCCTAGTTGACTACGGAACCCTAAAAACCTGTAATACCCTGATAAATGTACTAGAAAGCGTGTAAATAAACACAACCAATGACTGGACACATAATTAATTCAAAATTATATTACCTAATTTGTCTTTATAAACGTACACATGTAGTACAGCAACTATTCGTATGAATGTTTCTGTATCATTTGCTTGCAGTTTTGATTCACAAGAGCTGGCGCGGAATGTCTATGAAATTGATGACAGTTTCATACATTTTCCGCGCCAGCTCTTGTGAATCGACCTAAACATTTCTGTACAACGAATAAAAGAGTACTAAAACGTCTAAAACATTCTTGTATTTTGTAATCTTTGGAATGGCATTTTTACCTTTGTGGCAAAAATGGCAGTATTAAGATTATGAGATTCTTTTGAGTCTTCCACAGATTAACCTATTGAATGCATTAATGCCGTGAACTGTGCTTCAGATTTAGCTGAGGTCCTTGTAGCCATAATGACCGAGGGTCTGTTCCACTTCTTTCACGTACTTCTCAGCCACCTTCTGTTGTCTCATGGCGGCCAGCTGAGGAAATAAGTTTAGTTAAAGCGGTATTAGGGTAGAGGTAGATAAATGGGGAATTACCGCAGCCATAATTTCTAACGCGGTATTTTTTTTCCTGATTCTCTTTTTTATAAAATGTCTTTAATTTTTAACCGACTTCACAAAAACGGAGGTTCGCAATTCGGTTGTATTTAAGGTTTCCTCAGAACTCCGTCATTTATAAACCGATTTGGAGAATTATTTTTGTTTTAGTAATCGTCTGAGACTTCAGAAGGTGATAAAATGTCAAGAAATTATATATAGTTTTAGGTAGCTAATTAATCATTATACAAAACGTATTTTGTCTTTCTGTATATGTTAAGTACATTTTATGTAATGAAATCATAGGTATAAATTTCATCTCATGATTGGAATAGAAATTTGTTTTTTTTTTTAACTCTTGGTGGGAACTGACGGATCTGTTTAGGACTTAGATGCATGTTTAGTAATAATTAATCTGTAAGTTTTTTCCTTCGTACATCTGTTTGTTCTCCAAATAAATAAATAATATCATCACTGCTTTTTTACTGTAAAGAGAGGTAGGGCACAGCGGAACGTGATGTCCCTCATAATTCGAGCAGCCCAACTGGGGAAGTACCTCCACCTTACAAAAGACCGCAGCCATAATAACGCCAGTGCTTGCGCCTTAGGTATGTGGTGTTGTGTTCCTGGTGATGAGTAAGGTCAGAGCTCCCGAAGGATGCGCTGTGTTGAGAGCATGTGTAAAACATACTGAATCCTCAAGTTAACCTTAAGAGTGCGCAGTACGCTCGGTTCTCCATACAAACGTATTTACGCTCTCATTTTAAAACGCCACGCTAGTTAACATGAAACTTTGTATACACAATGGGATCCGGCATATCTAGGTCGGAATTTAGTTTCTGTTGCTAGAAATTGTAAAAGAAAAAAAATACACTGGTTTTTTGAGTTTTTTACGGCTTGTATGAAAACCTTAATAATCACTGTATTTTTTCTCCATTACAATTTTAAGCAACTGAAACTAATTTCCGACCTAGATATGCCGGATCCCATTGTGTATACAAAGTTTCATCTTATTCTAGCATGGAGTTTTAAAATGAGAGCGTAAATACGTTTGTATGGAGAACCGAGCGTACTGCTGCGCACTCTTAACCGTTTCGTTCCGGCAAAGTCATACACAAAATCTACCCGCAGTTTGCCAGGTTCAGTGAAATGATATCTGCTCCTCAGTCCTGTAGGCGAGTTGGATGCCCTGGCTGTCCTGGGATCTGACCATAAACAATGTCGTCATTTTTGTCATATTCACAAGTCTTACCTTCTCCTTCATGACTCTTCTCTCGTACTTGTCCTGTTGCTCCTGTTCCATCCTGAGGGCGACGCCCTCGTTGTGAATCTTCTCACGTAATTCCGCTCTGATAAAAAAGAAACATCATTTGGCATGACAATAAAATAACTAGGAAAAGCGTTCGTGGCCCCGCAGCGCCCGCGTACCGCGTGCGGTATGCGACTTATTTGAGTTTAAGCAATGTCGGCCGAGGTAAACCTCTTGGAAGGGTGACCGCTTTCAGTGGTTACTTGAGCGCTCCTGCGCTTTGGAAGGCACGTTAGGCCGCGGCCTTAAGCCGTTGATCCCGGCTATTGTCTATGACAGCAGTCGTTAAGCCAAAGTAGAGGCCTTCGCGCGGCTTGAGAACTTCTAACAGTCAAGTTGCCCACTCACTTGACAAGCTTAATCTAGTTTCCCCCTTTTGGTTTTGAAGGTCAATAAATAAATAATATAAATCAATATAAATAAATAAATATTAGGGACAATTTTTACACAAATCGAACTAGTCCCATAGTAAGCTCAATAAGGCTTGTGTTATGGGTACTGTAACATAACACAGCTAGCTGGTCATGTCACTTTCATATTAAAATAATTTCCCAAGGGACAGCTGATTACATTCATATTTTTACTTAAAAATAATTATTAAGTTATAAGGCATAATTGAGAAACTTGGCGAGGACACTACCGTGCCCCTTATGTGGTTTTAAGGCCAATCTATATATCTAAACAAAGTTTATCTAAAGTAAAAGCATTTTTGTTAAAGAAACATTTAAAAACAGGATTCATACGGAATAAATAGTTAAAAGGAAGGGAAATAGAAAGTAGTACGAACGTCTGAATACCTTTATTTATACCAGCTTAATCTATAACATAATATAAATACCACACTAGAAATAAATCTTTTACCTAAATTTACGTTATTACTTACTTCGCATCAAGCTAAGACAAAACACTCGTTAAACGAATTTCAACTCTATTGGTAAAGGCCTAAGACCTATTTCTTACTCTATTACTTGCTTCCCTTCAAGTAAAGATAAAGAACTTGTCAGGTGTCATACGATTTTCAACCTTATTAGTATGGGCATAAGGTGCATCTACTCGTAAGAATAGGGCGTTACAATCTCTAATGACGGAAGGAGTGGGCGTGGCACAATCCACCAATAGGAAAATGTCCAAGATGTCCAAGGTGTCCACAGTGTCCAAGTTGTCCACAATGTCCAGAGTGTCCAAGATGTCCACAATGTCCAAAGTGTCCACAATGTCCAAAGTGTCCACACTGTCCAAAGTGTCCACGATGTCCAAAGTGTCCACAATGTCCAAAGTGTCCACAATGTCCAAAGTGTCCACAATGTCCAAAGTGTCCACACTGTCCACGATGTCCAAGGTGTCCACAGTGTCCAAGTTGTCCACAATGTCCAAAGTGTCCACACTGTCCAAAGTGTCCACACTGTCCAAAGTGTCCACGATGTCCAGTGTCCACAATGTCCAAAGTGTCCACAATGTCCAAAGTGTCCACAGTGTCCACAATGTCCAAGATGTCCACAATGTCCAAAGTGTCCACAATGTCCACAGTGTCCAAGATGTCCACAATGTCCAAGATGTCCACAGTGTCCAGTGTCCAAGTTGTCCTACATGTCCAGAGTGTCCAAGGTCACCGGCGTCCACAGTGTCCAAGGTGTCCACAGTGTTCAAAATGTCCACAGTGTCCAAGATGTCCACAGTGTCCTATGTCCACAGTGTTCAAGGTGTCCACAGTGTCCAAGATGTCCACAATGTCCAAAGTGTCCAAGGAGTCCACAGTGTCCAAGGAGTCCACAGTGTCCAAGATGTCCACAGTGTCCAAGATGTCCACAGTGTCTAGGGTCGGATAGTATAAAAGGCGGAATTAGGGCGGGACGCAAGGCAGTTGAGTTTGGTCGGTCGGGCTGTCAGTGTCTCTGGCAATGCGTTATCAGTGTATTTTCGTGTTACTTACGGGAGTGTTCCTATTCGTTAAGGTCGAGATTCCCGTGCGGTGCGGATGCTCTGGCCGGTGGGGAATCTCTCCTTGTTTTTAATTTATTTACTTACTCTTTCTTTTATGTGGTTGTGATTATTTATATAAGCCGGACAGATCGCTGTCCATGTTTGTGGTATACTTGCGCGGGGTGCACGGTGTCGAGCTGTTTTGCCCTGGAGTAACGGAGGAGTACCGGATTGGAGGTATCGTCTGGCGACGTCACTTTGCCAGCGTGGATGGCGCGTCTGGGCCCCTCCATGCCCGATGCCGGTTGCTGAGTGGAGGTGAGAGCGGCCATGGTTTGGGTTGGCCCGAGGGTGTGTGCTCCGCTCGCAGAGGTTCGCGATATTCGAGGTATGGTCTTGATGTATTTATGTATCGATTACTTTTATATACACCTATAAATGCCCTTGGGTTGTGCGAGGGAAGGCATTTATACAGGCTGATAGTTTTGCAATCCTCAATTTAGCCGACTGAACTTTTATAGTTTAGAGTAGGGAAAACACATCCTTATTTGAAGCTAAAATCCAGAATTGGTATTAATTTCAAATAAGCAGACTAGGGCAATATTTAGGGTAGAGTTTGATTAATTTCACACACTAAAGCTTGGGTAATAGGTTTCTAGCAGGTTATTCTAGAACTTATATTCTAGGGCTATTTAGGTGACCTAAATATGGGAAACAAGTTTATAGGGTGATTTAGGGAACAAATAGGTATGGGAGTAGTAGTGGTAGGGTACATGTGTGTAGTATTCCTCTGATTTGGTATTCTGAGTAACAGTTATGAAGACTTAGGTCTTAGGCATTTAGGTAGTCTAAATATAGGTATCAGAATAAGACTACCAGTTGTAGGGTGTTTTAGGGATAAATAGTTGCAATATCAGCTAAGATCTTAGGTATTAGAGGTCTAGGTTTCTGGTATCAAGGGTGGGAAGTGCTGAGTCTTCTTTTATTTATAACTAAAGGTGTTCATAATAAATTATAGATAGGAAACCAATTTATTCTGGAATATGGAATAAATTGATATAGGACCTAATGGTGAGGCGGAGCAATCCATTAGTAGTTGGTTACTGTGAGTATATGAAAGCTCGGATCAGTAACTAACCAGTAACAGTTGACTTCACGATCAGACTCAGAACTCCTGACCTTCAAATATCAGAATTGGTAGTGTTAGAGCTTACTGGCTGTTAGGGACCCCTAGGGTTCAGAGGTTTTAGCACCTCCAAGTGAAATGGTTAGTTAGAGATGATTCGCAATCATCTATAAGACTTGACTAATGAGCTTATTCTCATTAGGGAGTCTAGATCGTTTTAGCTTAGCATAGAGGTCATGCCCCATCCTACCGGTCCAGTAGCACGGTATGGAAGCCAGAGGTCGCTCCATACAACAATAAGCAATCAAAATTATTCTTAGCTAGCTAGGATATCAAGTAACAGAGTTCTATGTATTAGGGAAAAATTAGGAAATAATTTTGATTTTAGGGAAACTGAGTGGCTTTTAAGGAAAATTTTGCCTTTCTTTAAAAACCCAATGGCTACTGACACCGGCAAGAGACCAGGATAGGTTAAGGTCGGGGTTAAATTACCACAAACAATAATTATTAATCCTATTTTGAACTCTATGAACTTCGGAATAGCCAAAGTTCAATAATTAGTTTTCCCTGTAGCAAATAAAGTTCTATATGTAGGAAGGTTAGCATTGGTAACGATTATGAGTAGCAAGGTTAAATAGGCTTCATTTTAGGTAGGTCTAGGTAAGCTAGGTAGTTGAGGAGTCCAAGGGTTTGACAAGTAATCACATTAAAGATCATGGGTTCTTACGGTTCACAACACTTCGGGGTCCTACCACAGACGATCACTTTGGCCAAATCTTCGTTAAACCTTAGCTTATCTAAGGTTAGGAAATAAAGACACCAAACGTTCATTTATTAGGTGTAGGGTACTAGGACTAGACCTAAGGGGGTTTTGAGACACATATTACAGCTAGGCGCGCTCCATGGGGTTAGTTGGGAGGTAGTACATTTTAGCGACGAAGACGAGATGGCGGGGAATACATTCGTTCCCGTGACCGTGGATATTAGGTTAGGAGTCTTGTCTTATTACAATTTGGTGACGTGGCCATGGATAATGAAGTCTTCTGGTACGCTCAGTATGGGTGCAGCAGTCTTCGGAGCACTCCTGGATCTTCGGTTGCACGTATGGTGTCTAGAATAGGTTCAGTGGCTTCTGGCCACAATTTGTTGCAGCGTGAAATGGAGTGTGATCTTGTCGGATAACTGGACTCTTCATCTATTCTTCTAATTTTTACTAAAGTCTTCACCTGAAGAAAAAAAAATAATTAAACATTAAATTTTATTTAAAATTGTCCTAAAAATATGAGGCGGTAAGAAAAACGTAGTTAGGAAGGAATGCAAGGCTTGTGTAATGAAAATCCGAAACATAAAATAAAACTCTGGGGGTAGTGTTAAAATGTTAGTAAAATAAAAGAAAACCCGGAATTCAATTTAAAACCCTGGGGGTAGACATTTTTAAGAAAGCAATCATAACCGATTTCGATGAAAATGACGAATATACGAAAAAGTAACGTGTATCCATAGGCTGCGATACTATATCATCATCCAATAGGCTGTGTGCTTGTTTGCCACCACTGTAGATTACTTGAGCGCATTAGAATTAAAATTATAGATGATAAGCGTCCATAGGCTATAGCAATAGATCATGAACATCATCATCAAATAGACTGTGTACTTGTTTGCCACCACTGTAGATACATAACTTGAACGCATTAGAATTACACTCATAAACGATAAGCGTCCATAGGCTATAGCAATAGATCATGAATATCATCATCATCATCAAATGGGCTGTGTGATTGTTAACCACCACTGTAGATCGCTTGAATGTATGAGAATTAAACTTATAAATGATAAGCGTCCATAGGCTACAGCAGTAGATCAGAAATATCATCATCAATTAGGCCGTGTGCTTGTTTGCCGCCATTATGGATCACTTGAATTGTAATTAAATGTAAATAATAAAAATAAAAAAAGTTCATAAATTTCAGCAATAGATCATCATCAGGTAGACCATGTGCTGATTTGCCACCATCAGGCAACGCCAGTAATACATCGGAATTAAATTCAGAAACATTAAGCATCCATGCCTATGGATGGATGTTGTTTTAGCCTTAAAACAACATCAAATAAACAGTGTGCTTGTTTGCCACCTTCATAGATATCGAAATTTATAAAAATTCATGATAATGAAGCATCCATAGGCTACGACGTGAGAAAACCATTGAATGCTTCATACACTTGATTATTATTGTCACCATCCTAACTTACAATCAGAATTTAATTAATATATTGCAAATTATTTTAGGCATGTAGCATTTAAAGGGTTCATGAGCATGGGAGGGTTCAGTGAATTCAAATAAAAATAAAAATCCTCTCCCACTATCAATTTAGATGACTGTACCTAGCAGGATATTTTATACATCAGTGAAGAGTAAAGGTTCCGAAGCAGTGAAAGAATTTTTAGGTTAACTTAGTAGAACATAAGTTAAAAGAATATTATTACAAATTATTTTAGACATGTAGCACTCATAGGGTTAACATGAGAAAAAAAGGTTTAATTGTATCCAAGAAAACAAAACTCTTCATCAATGCGAACTGACTGTACTTAGTGAAAAATATCACGGAAGGTTACTAAACGGGGAAGTTTTATCAAGAAATTGCATTTCCATACATACATGCATGCATAAATGTGAGCCCACATTCCAAGTGTCTGTAGACAGATCACATACAAATTGATTTCAGGAGAATTTTTAACAAAAGTAGGCATTTCATAAATTTGATACAGATACAGGCGTTCTGAATACTAATAATAGCATATAGTGGCCTAACTTCATCATCATCATCATATCAGTCGACAGATGTCCACCGCTAGACATGGACCTTCCCTTGGGGATGCCACAATCACTCCTACGGTCTTTGCTAAATCATCAGTTGACCTTAGTAAATTTTATGTTAAGAAAAATAATTACTAGCTAAGTGCTCATAAATTTCAAGAACTACAAAACAAAATTTGACAGTAAAGGAGGACACTGCATTCTTAATATTATAATATTAGTAGATTTAGCCATCATCAAAATCATCATACTAGTGTTGTTCTAGTGGATTTGCATCTGGAACAATATCTGGGGTCCGCTACCTGATTTCGAGAAATTGGCGTGGGCACTAGTTTTTGCGGAAGTGACTGCTATTTAACTTCATTAGAACATTTAGTCTCACACATAAATAAATAATTAGTTACCTTGAAAGAATAGAAGCAGATACTGGAGAACTGGAAATTGTAGGACTCCGCAAGTCAACAGTCCGGACCCTGAAAATCGAAAATTAGCCAAATGTAACTAAAATCAGGAGATTTGTGTCCTATCTAATGATTTAGGATTATTTTATCTAACTATTTTGTTATGACAGAAAATTGAAAGGGAAATAATTGAACTTTATCAAAATTGGAATTTCTCCGAGTGAGAACGATGAATTATTTTTTTCATTTTTATATTGATTTCTGATTGTGGGTCAGTTAAACTTTAATATCACTCTAGAATAAAATAAACATAATGGTTACTTACTTGGATATTAGGAGACAGCAACGCCTTTTCATGGGAGAATCATGGAAATTGTAATCTCTGGTTGATAACATGCATAGTTCTTTGGTTTGAATTGAGATACATGTGCAGATGGTCTAGAATGTTGTTGCAACTAGCATTACGTTTCATAATTCGGGAAGAGCTGAAAAATAGATAAACCGTTGAGAGTAAAGAAAATTTAGGAGCCCGGACAGGACAGAAAGAGAATACTGCTTGGAAAAGAGGATTTTTTTTAATGAAAGAGGAGTGGCATTGTATTTATCACTACGAATGTTAGGAAAATCATGAAGGATAATGGGTTCGGAAAATGATCTACTATGTAAGATGGTACATCTCGGGTAAAACATGGATATTAACTTCAAAATGTCTCTCATTAACATACAAGTATCTTTTAGCGAATCCTCAATAACATGTTTTCATGAGGTTTTTAATCATGCGTCATTCCATATATGGTAAATTATTATTGAAGTGAACACTATTGCGTCATGTTTTATTGCGGCAGGACAAGTGCAAATGGAAAATATGAATAGAAGGCAATGCGAGTATTACAGTAATTCGATGAAAACTCACCAATTCTTGCTGAAGGCGGATTTGAATCTGCAATCCATGTGGTGACGCGGATGGCGGGAAACAGTATTATTACTATTATTTATGGGACGTTTGTAGTTTTATCCAGGATTTGTTGTGATGTACGCTTAGCTACTTCACGGAGGGTACTCATGGGCGTGCTTTTGCTGGATAACACATTATTTCAAGAGTTTGCAAATACGCAGTTTTTCATCACTATGTACAAGATCACAATAGAAGTTAATTAATGCCAGAAACGAGATTCACATAACATGGTCCTAAACTATAAGTAATTGTGTGCTTTAGACTATAAACATTCTTTAAAATAACTTCAGAAACAGAAATTAAGTAACTAATTAATAATATGAATGCACGAATACCGATAAATGACGACCATTGCGAAAGACGCCAAAAAAAAGAGGGAAATAATAAAAAAAACCATAGATCATATCTTCTTAGTAGTCTGTGGAACAGATCGTAAGACTCTTTCACACCAGCCTGGCTGATGTGATGGCTTATGCCGTCGCGGTTTATGTGACATTTCAGTACATTTTGGCCATATAGCATAGCGGTATGAGCTGTCGCTATCATGCTAGCCAGGCAGGAATACCTTGTTCACACGTTTAATTTTGTGATATAGCATGGATATCAATACTACAGCGGTTTTCCAAAATTATTTTAAAAGTAATTAATAAAATAAAAGCATTTATTTCTATGAAACTACTATACTATATCTATGTTTATTTCGGATAAAGTAATCTATAGAGTGTTACTATTACAAATTAACTTATTACGTTTTATTTTGCTTAAATTATTGTCAATATCGTGACATGAGGTATCATAATAAAATAATTATCGTGTAAAAGGCCCTATTATTATTGTAACAATACCGGGATGTCAATATTATTTATTATCACATTATTCGGGATTGTTTGCATTTCGCTTCAATATTTATCAATAAACACGTGAAACGTATCGTGATATGGATGTACAATGGACCCGGCTTAGTATTCTGTAGACCCGGCTTTAGGGGTAACAATGCGCTTGCACAGTCGCGATTCGCGCCAATGTGTAAATGTCATTGCGTTTTCAATTAGAAAAAAATAATTATCTGTGAAATTTAGTAACATAAGTAATGTCATTAATTGCACACATAATTAATTAAATATAATGTTATTTGTAAATTTACACAGAATAAAGAAATTAATAAAAGTTTCGAATGAATGCGATACTAGTGATCTCTTGTGGTGATTGGAATCAAAGATCGAATGATGAAGTTTGTTGTCGAGAAAACTGTTAGGCTATTTTGTCGTTAGATGGCGTCTTAACTTTTATCATAAAAATTATCTCAATAAGTCATTACTAATATTCAAAAATGAGAAGAATAAGAGATTACTAACCCTATAATGGCTTCGAGCACGTTTAAGAAGTTGCATTATTGTATTTCTAAGACAATTTAGTTTGTAACTTTAGCAGTGACGTTTAAGTAAACATTTCATTAACTGCTCTACGTTAGATAGCATGCTAATCAATAAATCATCATCAGTTTAAATTATGATAAAAGGATAAATAAGTAGATCATTCTTACGTGATCGGTCACATAAAGATAGATGATATGTAAATTCAATTGAAAGATTATACAAATGACATTTTTAATGTAAGTTTAGGCATGGAATAGAACTTAGATGAACTACTCACCAGTAGAGGTCACCATAGGGATCTTTAGTGCTTTGTTTATTTATTAGTTATTTGTACCAAATTGCCAAAGATGGTCGTAAAACGTTATTTCCTACCTTATACTATAACTTTTGTATGAACAATTTAGCAGATCGAAGTGCTTAAAGATTAAATTATGGATTATTCATTACTCAGATAGAAATTGGGATCTTACTTACTATAAATGGCCCACAATTATTAGTTTTGCCAAGCCACTAGCATGTACATGTTTTTGCATTTGATTGAGTTGGGCTAGCATCATACAAGCTATGGGTGGAAAAGGATTTTAGGATGATATAGCTACAATGATTGAGTGAACATAAATGAGTGGGTAAAAGCTTTAAGTTATTAATTATTTGGTCATATTATTTTTGCACTGAATTATGGTAATTCATTTAGCTATAGGTATATGCAATACCAAACCTTATTTCAAGACAAGCTAGTATGAATAGTAGGTATCTTTCATTATAATAGGGAGTTCATAAAGAAGGTTCATATGTCAGGCTGCATTCCTATTCTTTATTAGAGCTTATGTAAGAAATAAAAGATGCGGCAGATTTATATTTAATGAGTGCAATAATAAAACACAGAGAAAAATGAATGTTTAATGAAAATGTAGCATAGGTCACATAAATATATAGCATACTAAGAAACAAGCAGTCAAGTTCATGAAATCATACCGAAGAATTAAAGATAAAATGCAAACACAACACATTCTATGTTTTACAATGGCTTGTATGCTACACATTTTTATTGTAAATAGTTCATAGTACAATATGTAGAATGAGATTATAGGTTTTGTGAGAAAGCAGGATTACAGTCAGGAGTAGGGAAGCTTGTTTCCGGGATCAGGGTTTCTGTAACACAAAATATCAATGATTAGTTAGCGGAATAAGTATGTAAGTAAAAGGGGGACAAAGTTTTGCTCGTGTGTACGCGGAAATTAGAGCTACCTAGATAGATTTTTCATCCTTGGGAATCCTTTATATAAGTAGTTAAATTTATTGAAATAGTTAGAGTGGGTTTCGAGATATTAATTGCAAACAAATAATTTTACAACTGTTGTTTATGTACTAATAAAGGGATAATGCAAATAGTCAGGACATAGCTAGAAACAGTATTTGTGAAAAGAAAAAAAAAAAAAAAAAACCTTATGACTGAGCGACAGTTTTGAAAAGGATATATTGATGATCTGACAATTCTATTAGATATAAAAATAAAATTGAAGCTTATATTATATATAATTAATCTTTACATTTATATTATATAGTTAATAGGTATATGGGGATGTAAGTATGTATGTACAAATAACAATTGATGTATTGGGCTAAATGGGTTCATAGACTATTTTCACTGTTTGAAAAATGTATGAAGTTTGGTCATATATTTGGTTTGCTAATCAAAATCATAGTAAAATAAGGGATAAAATGAAAAATATTTGGTAATTATAATCAAAATAGGTGATACTCAGAGTTCAGAAAAGGTGAAGCCGGAGCCTTCACATTGCTAAGCGATTTAGATTCTTTGTTTGTCTACAAATATTATTTTCTTCGGCTGGGTATTTGACTGCAATTAGAAATATGATTATTAGTTCAAGACAGTATGATCAATATGTAGGTATGTATGTAAATTTATTTTATTGAACACATCAACAAAACAATAATTACATTTTAACTTTGAGTCTGTTAGTTGACATGATTTAGTATAATATAGTGATATGTTTCAGCGTATGATCAAATTTTCATTTAATGTATGGTAAAGGAAATGTGCACATGAGCATTGGAAACTTACATAGATTTTTCAGTATATAGAGATCATTGGGACGGGTCGTTGAAATTTGTAGCCTTAGATTGACTCATAGCTTCATTTAGGGCATAATTGCTTGAATTTTCACATGATAGTAGATGATTTTCGACATGTTTAGCATAAGTTTACAGCGAAAACAAAAGGGAATTAGGTTATTATTATGGTATGTTAATTGAGTAGAGAGCTTTGTTGATTCACACGGTTTTATACTTACATTTACGACAAGGAACAGGTTGGTAAGGATTAATTGCTATTTCCTAGAGCTCAATGCTAGGACACATCCATGTAAGCGTAAATAATCCATAAGCGATGCTGAAAACAAGATTTGAAATAATGTTAAATAAAATTTGCGATATAACATAGAAAAATAAAATAGTTATGCAGATATGGTTTAAAATAGTACTCACCAGTAATATATATTTGTTTTTCTCTCATGTAAACTTAACTTTGTTTAAATATTGTTTGTATTTCCACAGGAAGACATTTTGTTAGTATCAATGGCGGTGACCGGCGTATGCGTTTACGGACGGTTGTCAACTTGTCAATGACGTTGACGTTGACACATGATGGAATAAGAGTGACAGTGACACTTGGCATGAGCTGTTTCGGACACTAGTTTAATCGTCATAAGCAAACGATCAATTTTTCGGGCACGAGTTTAGAATGTTGGCAGTTATATTAGATGCAATGGTTAAATCTGAACTATCCATTAGTATAGGAAATATTTCGCACTTTTTTTTTTTTCATAAGGATTTTGTGACAGTAACAGTAGAATCAAGTCATGTATCCCTTTCTCTCGGTCGATTTGGTATATGACCGTCTCGCTCAGTAGTGGTTTGGCTTCTTCTTTGGGGTACTGAGGAAAATGATAATACGGGCTTGTGAGGAGTTTGAGGTATAGGGATTTTTTAAGCGGATTCTTTCACAAAACGATTGCCGTTTATATTTGAAAAAAAAAAAAATGTCTTAGGTACATTGTTGAGGGCGAAAGGTCGATGTTTGGTGATATTTAATCGATATGGCGAATTGCGATAAATGGTTGGGCTGGTATATATATAGGTTGAGGGCCTCAGTAAAACATTCCTTACATATCAAGGTATTTAATTTTTTTTTAATCAGTAGATAATAAAATAAAATAAAAAGTCAAGTTCCGTTTTATATTTTAATAGTAGGTGGTAGTAGAATCTAAGGGTTATTCAATCGGGGGGTAGAGGATTTGATTAGTTGTTCTATGGGAATTAATTCTATGTTAGTTTATTATTATTATTTTAAGAAATAATTGGGAACAAAATAAAATTCTAGTTGGGTTTTATTATTATTGACATTGCGTCATATGTAGCATTAAAATTAAATTGCTTATAACTTGAAAAGAGCAATATATATATTGTGGTTGTACTTATGGAATTTTGTTTGATTGATAGAAGCTGAGCGTTAAAGATAAGAGTGAAAGAATGACTGGTATGTGCAGGAATGAAGGTGAAGAATGAGTTGCCATAAAAGGATGTTTGCTAGAAAGGCAGTGACAGGAGAGTGTGAGGTATGAATGGGTTTCTACCAATTGGACGAGATTTAGAGTACAATCTAGATTTGTTGGTAACTGGTCCCTCCAAATGATACACGATGTGTTACCACAGTAATAGGAGCTAGGTTAAAGTCATAATATGACAAGGTCTTTTTGAGACTTACTGTGTTGACACAGACTCCACTCGAGCTATTTATAGCTATCTTAATGGGTATACACACCTCACATTGGATAAAATAACCGATATATATATTTATGAACACTTGTCGTCGACCAATTCTGAGTACTATGAATACAACACGAATTTGGTGGTACGTTATTATTACAATTTTGTTTTATTTTAAAATAAGTTCTGTGGACATGTATAAGTACACATATGTGCAGAACAGTAATAGATAAATGATATTCATTTTTAATTCATAAAGTAATAATGATTTTTCTTATTTAGTCATCATAACAAATTCATTCAAGTTATTGGATCACATTTATAAAATCATGGGTCATGATTTTAATACCTACACAAGGAAACTATTTTATTAATTATTACCTACTTACCTTATTAAAATTTAAAAGGAGTCAGTCAGTTGGTTATTTTGTTCAAGTGAAACATACGCCAATGGGATAGGCTGGGGTGTTTCGGTGATGGGGGGATGGATTGAGCCTTGATTCTGGCGATTGAACGCTTTAAGTACTTATCAAACACTTTTCTGTCTTGTGTGGGGAGTCTATGCGGGATTTGCTTATAGGGAGGACAATGTTTCCTAGAGGCGCCGTCTGGACAATGTAGACACAGTCTCGGGGTAAATCTCCTTAGTCGAGGTCTTTAGGACTTACCAGTCTCACAAACTTGGTACCTCTGACGAGACAGGAAAACTTGAGGAAAAAGTTGTCAATGGTCATTGTTGAGGTTAAATGGTTCATTCACCCTTGCTGGAGCACAGCGTCCTCTCTCTATTGGTCTAAACACTCACCACATTAAAATCACTTTTCTGGAGGGATTGAGATATCAATAAGTTGAAACTTTTCAAGTATATAGTTAAGTAATTTGTTATTGTAGAATGTTTTACATTCCATTTATTAAGATTTTTATAACTTTCGTTAAATGGATGAGGTTAACGATGACTTTTACAGACAAGATCTGAGAGATCTCATCTTTCAAACTCACCGGGGGGTAGGCTGTAACATAACACAGCTAGCTGGTCATGTCACTTTCATATTAAAATAATTTCCCAAGGGACAGCTGATTACATTCATATTTTTACTTAAAAATAATTATTAAGTTATAAGGCATAATTGAGAAACTTGGCGAGGACACTACCGTGCCCCTTATGTGGTTTTAAGGCCAATCTATATATCTAAACAAAGTTTATCTAAAGTAAAAGCATTTTTGTTAAAGAAACATTTAAAAACAGGATTCATACGGAATAAATAGTTAAAAGGAAGGGAAATAGAAAGTAGTACGAACGTCTGAATACCTTTATTTATACCAGCTTAATCTATAACATAATATAAATACCACACTAGAAATAAATCTTTTACCTAAATTTACGTTATTACTTACTTCGCATCAAGCTAAGACAAAACACTCGTTAAACGAATTTCAACTCTATTGGTAAAGGCCTAAGACCTATTTCTTACTCTATTACTTGCTTCCCTTCAAGTAAAGATAAAGAACTTGTCAGGTGTCATACGATTTTCAACCTTATTAGTATGGGCATAAGGTGCATCTACTCGTAAGAATAGGGCGTTACAATCTCTAATGACGGAAGGAGTGGGCGTGGCACAATCCACCAATAGGAAAATGTCCAAGATGTCCAAGGTGTCCACAGTGTCCAAGTTGTCCACAATGTCCAGAGTGTCCAAGATGTCCACAATGTCCAAAGTGTCCAAAGTGTCCACAATGTCCAAAGTGTCCACACTGTCCAAAGTGTCCACGATGTCCAAAGTGTCCACAATGTCCAAAGTGTCCACAATGTCCAAAGTGTCCACACTGTCCAAAGTGTCCACGATGTCCACAGTGTCCAAGGTGTCCACAGTGTCCAAGTTGTCCACAATGTCCAAAGTGTCCACACTGTCCAAAGTGTCCACACTGTCCAAAGTGTCCACACTGTCCAAAGTGTCCACACTGTCCAAAGTGTCCACGATGTCCAAAGTGTCCACAATGTCCAAAGTGTCCACAATGTCCAAAGTGTCCACAGTGTCCACAATGTCCAAGATGTCCACAATGTCCAAAGTGTCCACAATGTCCACAGTGTCCAAGATGTCCACAATGTCCAAGATGTCCACAGTGTCCAGTGTCCAAGTTGTCCTACATGTCCAGAGTGTCCAAGGTCACCGGCGTCCACAGTGTCCAAGGTGTCCACAGTGTTCAAAATGTCCACAGTGTCCAAGATGTCCACAGTGTCCAAGATGTCCACAGTGTCCTATGTCCACAGTGTTCAAGGTGTCCACAGTGTCCAAGATGTCCACAGTGTCCACAATGTCCAAAGTGTCCAAGGAGTCCACAGTGTCCAAGGAGTCCACAGTGTCCAAGGAGTCCACAGTGTCCAAGATGTCCACAGTGTCCAAGATGTCCACAGTGTCTAGGGTCGGATAGTATAAAAGGCGGAATTAGGGCGGGACGCAAGGCAGTTGAGTTTGGTCGGTCGGGCTGTCAGTGTCTCTGGCAATGCGTTATCAGTGTATTTTCGTGTTACTTACGGGAGTGTTCCTATTCGTTAAGGTCGAGATTCCCGTGCGGTGCGGATGCTCTGGCCGGTGGGGAATCTCTCCTTGTTTTTAATTTATTTACTTACTCTTTCTTTTATGTGGTTGTGATTATTTATATAAGCCGGACAGATCGCTGTCCATGTTTGTGGTATACTTGCGCGGGGTGCACGGTGTCGAGCTGTTTTGCCCTGGAGTAACGGAGGAGTACCGGATTGGAGGTATCGTCTGGCGACGTCACTTTGCCAGCGTGGATGGCGCGTCTGGGCCCCTCCATGCCCGATGCCGGTTGCTGAGTGGAGGTGAGAGCGGCCATGGTTTGGGTTGGCCCGAGGGTGTGTGCTCCGCTCGCAGAGGTTCGCGATATTCGAGGTATGGTCTTGATGTATTTATGTATCGATTACTTTTATATACACCTATAAATGCCCTTGGGTTGTGCGAGGGAAGGCATTTATACAGGCTGATAGTTTTGCAATCCTCAATTTAGCCGACTGAACTTTTATAGTTTAGAGTAGGGAAAACACATCCTTATTTGAAGCTAAAATCCAGAATTGGTATTAATTTCAAATAAGCAGACTAGGGCAATATTTAGGGTAGAGTTTGATTAATTTCACACACTAAAGCTTGGGTAATAGGTTTCTAGCAGGTTATTCTAGAACTTATATTCTAGGGCTATTTAGGTGACCTAAATATGGGAAACAAGTTTATAGGGTGATTTAGGGAACAAATAGGTATGGGAGTAGTAGTGGTAGGGTACATGTGTGTAGTATTCCTCTGATTTGGTATTCTGAGTAACAGTTATGAAGACTTAGGTCTTAGGCATTTAGGTAGTCTAAATATAGGTATCAGAATAAGACTACCAGTTGTAGGGTGTTTTAGGGATAAATAGTTGCAATATCAGCTAAGATCTTAGGTATTAGAGGTCTAGGTTTCTGGTATCAAGGGTGGGAAGTGCTGAGTCTTCTTTTATTTATAACTAAAGGTGTTCATAATAAATTATAGATAGGAAACCAATTTATTCTGGAATATGGAATAAATTGATATAGGACCTAATGGTGAGGCGGAGCAATCCATTAGTAGTTGGTTACTGTGAGTATATGAAAGCTCGGATCAGTAACTAACCAGTAACAGTTGACTTCACGATCAGACTCAGAACTCCTGACCTTCAAATATCAGAATTGGTAGTGTTAGAGCTTACTGGCTGTTAGGGACCCCTAGGGTTCAGAGGTTTTAGCACCTCCAAGTGAAATGGTTAGTTAGAGATGATTCGCAATCATCTATAAGACTTGACTAATGAGCTTATTCTCATTAGGGAGTCTAGATCGTTTTAGCTTAGCATAGAGGTCATGCCCCATCCTACCGGTCCAGTAGCACGGTATGGAAGCCAGAGGTCGCTCCATACAACAATAAGCAATCAAAATTATTCTTAGCTAGCTAGGATATCAAGTAACAGAGTTCTATGTATTAGGGAAAAATTAGGAAATAATTTTGATTTTAGGGAAACTGAGTGGCTTTTAAGGAAAATTTTGCCTTTCTTTAAAAACCCAATGGCTACTGACACCGGCAAGAGACCAGGATAGGTTAAGGTCGGGGTTAAATTACCACAAACAATAATTATTAATCCTATTTTGAACTCTATGAACTTCGGAATAGCCAAAGTTCAATAATTAGTTTTCCCTGTAGCAAATAAAGTTCTATATGTAGGAAGGTTAGCATTGGTAACGATTATGAGTAGCAAGGTTAAATAGGCTTCATTTTAGGTAGGTCTAGGTAAGCTAGGTAGTTGAGGAGTCCAAGGGTTTGACAAGTAATCACATTAAAGATCATGGGTTCTTACGGTTCACAACACTTCGGGGTCCTACCACAGACGATCACTTTGGCCAAATCTTCGTTAAACCTTAGCTTATCTAAGGTTAGGAAATAAAGACACCAAACGTTCATTTATTAGGTGTAGGGTACTAGGACTAGACCTAAGGGGGTTTTGAGACACATATTACAGCTAGGCGCGCTCCATGGGGTTAGTTGGGAGGTAGTACATTTTAGCGACGAAGACGAGATGGCGGGGAATACATTCGTTCCCGTGACCGTGGATATTAGGTTAGGAGTCTTGTCTTATTACAGTACTAGACGACGATATATTTAATAGATATATACTTAAATACATAGAATACATCCAAGTCTCAGGAACTAATGTCTCTGCTCACCACAGAAACAAATGCCCTTACCGGGATTCGAACACGGTTTCGTGTCACCGGCACCGAACACCGGTCTGTTTTTAGTATTTGTTGTTTTTAGCGGCAACAGAAAGACATCATCTGTGAAAATTTCAACTGTCTAACTATCACGTACGGTACGGTTCATGAGATACCGCCTGGTGACAGACGGACGGACAGCGGAGTCTTAGTAATAGGGTCCCGTTTTTCCCTTCGGGTACGGAACTCTAAATAAGATAGACAAGATTGTACCTAGCTCGTTTGGGGGTCGAAGTTGCACCACGTCCGTAGGGACCCACCGTTACCCTACACGTGACGTGGGTGGTGCTAAAAGTGCAACAAACTGGCAACCGTACTTGTCTTCTCCAAGATCTCACGGTTCGAAAATATATGCCACACGATTATTATTTACCTAGCTCGCTCCTTGTTGTTGATCTGCTTCATAATCTCCTGTCGGTGGTTTTCAATGCGCGCTTTGCGTTTGTCATCCAACTGTCAAAATAACAAGATATTCGAGACAAGGTTTATAGCAGTCTAAAGTAAAAACGGCTGTTTTATTTTTGAACTCATATATCGTCGAATCCAGCAACGTAAAAATTAGTTTGATGTATTCAGAAGGCACTTAAATACAAAATACTTTACATAGTGTCCTCCTATTTTATTTAAATATCTATCATTAAATTTAAATAATCACAATTATTTACAAGTGGCGCTATTGATCACGTTAAAGAAATTAATAAATACCTATCACAAGACAATCTTACACAAATCGAACTAGTCCCATAGTAAGCTCAACAAGGCTTGTAGTGTGTACTGGACGACGATATATTTAATTGATATTAATACTTAAAACATAGAAAACACCCAAGACTCAGAAACAAATACTTATTCATGCCCATCACATAAATATTTGCCGTGACCGGGACTCGCACCCAGGTACATCTACTTCGTAGCCAGGGGCACTAACCATTAGACTACTTGTACACCGGTCGTCAAGACATGTCATAACAAAAGTATTTAGACCAAAGGTCCCCCGTACGCTCGGCTGAACTCGATTCTCCATACAAACGTAGTTTCGTTCTCATTTTAAAACGCCGTGCCGAAATAACATGAAACTTTGCATACATAATGAGATCCGCCATATCTAGGCCGGAAATCAGTTACTGTTGCTAAAATTGTAATGAAAAAATAATTGGCGAGCTTTTGAGTTTTTTAGGTCTTGTATGAAAACCTTAATAAAAGCTGTATTTTGTCTTCAATATAATTTCAAGCAACAGAAACTAATTTCCGACCAAGATATGGCGGCTCCCATTGTGTATACAAAGTTTCATGTTATTCCAGCACGGCGTTTTAAAATGAGAATAAAACGTTTGTATGTAAAACTGAGCGTCCTGCGCTGCGGATTCTTGAAGGTATAAAGGTAGTAGGTAAAGGTAGGTAAGGTAGGATAGGTATGAAGGCAGGGGTAGGTAGGTTAAAAAGATCGTACCTCTTTCTCTTTCCGCAGGAAGTCCTCATTCTGTCTCGCGGCGTTGTTGAAACTCTGCTCGTCTTTGGCGATCTCTCGCGCGATCAGTCGGTGGATGTCTTGTATCTGGAAGAATTGTGTTAAAAATAAATTAGGCGGAAAACCGCCTTATGGCTATTTTTGGCTTATAGTGGGACCTGTTACCACCACTTTTATGTTATTAGAGGATTAATTAGATAAAAAAAAGACTGGCCTTTTTTTACTGACTGGAGTTCCTGCAGAATTGCATGGCATTTTCAGTTATTTTTAACTCATAGTAGAGGGAATAGTTTAACACCATACACGATATAAACGACACTCTATTATAAAAATATTTACAGTCCAAAATTAAACGTATGTGTCGATATATCAGACCGCTAAAGGGTAAAAGTCCGGGGCAACTAAACAGAATCAAACATGGCATCTAATACAAATATGTAGTTTAGGCGTGAATTACACTGAGACGGCGTAAGGCAAAGGCGCAGGCGCGGTACAGATACGGCGCCGCGCCGCTTCAGTGTAATTGACCGGCACGTCGCCTTCCTACATTTTGTATGAAAACGTGTGAAGCGGCATCGTCCCTCCCCTGCGCCTGCACCGTATCTTCGCCACGCCGTTTCCGCGTCGCTAGCAGACACGATTTCAGCGCCGCGCGAGGAGGACCTCGCTTGTTACACAGTATGAGCCGTATAAATTTATCAACATCAAGAATGCGTGACGATATTGAATATAATATAGAATTATGCGAGATAGTTGAACAATATCCAACTCTTTACGACTATACCAGGCCGGAGTACAGTAGAAATGTTCAGGATAAAATATGGAAAGACTGGTTCTCTACAATTTTTATGCTGTTTCTGAAGACCGTGTTTTACTTTCGACATTATATTTTAGAAACATTCTTGTGATTGTGACATTTTATACACTGTACGAAAACGGGATATTCATGTATATTTTCCAGTATTTTAAAATACCTATGTTTTTCTGACAATTTCCACACAGGGTGCACCTAATATCTTCTGTACATTAATGACTTTAATGAGTTGCAGCAAAGCAAGCATCTTTGTCTTCTGAAGAGGAGGACATGCTATCGCAACAAAGTCAGCCTGTATAATGACGCATCGTACCGTCTCTTCGCCGCTTCTGTGTAACTTTAATCGCGTCCGTGCCGTATCTGTGCCACGCCTGCGCCGCGCCTTATGCCCTATGCCGTCTCAGTGTAATTCACGTCTAAGATGCCTCGGACAGGAATCAAGTCTAGAGCAACGTTCTAAATCACCCAACTATGTACGTCTATCTCGCTCACCTGCTGCTCTCTCGCCTCGTGCAAATGCTTCATCTCCCTGTTCCGCCGTATAGCGTTCTCCCTTTCCTTCCTCCGGTACTCTCGCTCCACGTCCTCTTGTATCTTCAGGTTGCGTATACGCTCGAGTTCTTCCTTCAACTCTTGTTCGGCCTGGGGAAAGATTTTGAGGTAATTTTCAGAGTTCCGTACCCAAAGGGTAAAACAGGACCCTATTACTAAGACTCCGCTGTCTTTCCGTCTGATTGTCTGTCTGTCCGTCTGTCACCAGGCTCTCATGAACCGTGATAGTTAGACAGTTGAAAATTTCACAGATGATGTATTTCTGTTGCCGCTATAACAACAAAAACAAAATAAAATAAATATTTAAAGGAGATCCCATACAAAAAAAAATAAAAAGTTGCTCGTTGTGTTCATCAAGCGCTGGGTCTCAAAATGTATGGGAAAACTAAATCCCACTCGCACTTGACCAAAATTCTACTTGATATTATTTAACGTTCTTATTACTGATAAAAAACATTATTATTTAAATTAAAAAAGGTTCTAATAAAGTGTCTAATGATGTATAGATAATAGTAGGGAACCCTTCGTGCGCGAGTCCCCCCCCCCCCCTGTTTTACCTTCTGAGCTTTAGCGATATGGTCTATCCCCTTCTGCTTGGCCGCCTTGATGGCCTCCGCCTCCGCCCTGTTCTTGGACTCCCGCTCCTGCTTCTGCTTCAGGAAGTTGGCGACGCGGAGGTCGTTGATCCGCTCCTCCTCCATCTGGAGCTGCTTGAAGTAGAGGAGCTCCGCGTTGCCTGGGAGAAAAAAAGGGAAGTGCGAGTTACACTCGCGTGTAGACGGTTCCGTGGTTCCGTACGTCATTTTTTTATACCACGTCGGTGGCAAACAAGCGTACGGCCCGCCTGATGGTAAGCGGTCACCGCAGCCTATGGACTCCTGCAACTCCAGGGGTGTCACATCCGCGTTGCCGACCATATATGTTGAGAAAATTACTGCACACACTTGTAGGTTTTCCTGTTATCTATTGCAGGTTAGATAGTCGGTAGAACTATTTTTAGTTTTTCTTTTTTACATTTTAGCTTTTTTCAAAATTCGTTGGAGGGGGTGAATTTATGCCTATTTTCTTAGCAATTTAAAAATCATTTCTCTTAAAATTGTAAATAAAACAGGGAGTTGAGAGCCTCTCATCGAGTCCTTTGATTTGATATCTCACACTAAAACTTCATCTAAAAGTGGACCCGATGTTTAAAATTCATTTATTCACGTCACACGTCTGTCTTTGATTCACCGACTTATGTGTACCAAATTCCAACTCGATCGGTCCCGTACTTTCGGAGCAAAACAGAACACATTACATTTGGTTAAACAGGCCGTGACCAGATAAACTCGTTCTAGAACATTTTTATTTATTTATTTATTAGGAGAACAAACAAACATAGATGTACGAAGGAAAAACTTACAGGTTAATTACTACTAAACATGCATCTAAGTCCTAAACAGTTCCCACCAAGAGATACATTGCTTATAAATGTACTACATCACACAACACAATTGAAAACAAAAGATATTAAATTTAGAGAAAAAAAGAGATTCAGGACAAGACAAAAAATATTTCAGACATTATGAAGAGAGTTCCAACATACCAACAATCAATATTAATATAACTAAAAATTATTTTTTGCAAGACCGAAACATATACAAAAGATAATAATACACTTATTGCCTGTACTTATAATTCTTTTTTGAGATTTTTTTTTTATCACCAATCATCATCTCTGATCAACTTGAGAACTTGGCTTTTGTACTGGACCAAAGAAGTGTTGAATATGTCGACTGAGACCAGGCCGGCTAGTATGATAGCTTATACCGTCACGTTTTATGTGACGTTTCAGTACATTTTGGCCATATAACGTGACGGTATAAGCTATCATACTAGCCGGGCAGGCACTTGTTAAAGCCATTGCACATGCGGCGCAGAGGTGCGCGCACCCCTGCGTTGCTGGAGCATATAGAATGTATATGCAATATTTATGAATAGAAGAGTTACCTTGATCAAGTATCTCCTTCAGCAGCCGCTGCCGAGCGTGCTTCTCCTTCAGTTTCTGCGCTTCGTCGATTTGCATGGCGATGTTGGATTGGTTGACACGGATAGATTCCTCCTCTATGCGTTCGGCTTCCATCACCTGTTAACACAAGAGATGCAAAATGAACGTAAGGGTCCCCCGCACGCTCGACTGAGCTCAGTGTAGGGTTCCGTAGTCTCTGACCGTCACATAGGTCTGTGGTCCTAGATCAAAACTACTTATGGTCCAAATTGAAAATCTTAATTACACACACACTACACTTTACAAAAACTGTTCAACTGATAAGTTCAAAATAATTTTCCTTGAAAGTCTTTATAAAGCTTTCCTTTCATGATTTTTTCATATTATATAGACGCGCGGTTCAAAAGTTAGAGCCCCCCCTCCCTCTCACATTTTTTTGAACTTTCGGATTAAATACTTTTCCGAAGTGTCCATTTAATGAAAAAATGGTATGAAAATCCCTATTCTTTTGTAAAACCTATCCAACGATATCCAACAACATAGGATGGAAACAAAAATGAAATTTCATCGTTACTTTACGTGTATCGAAAAAACCGCGAAACGAAAACTAACGAAGTTCGTGTATCTCCCTCTCTGTCGCAATTGCATATTCGAGCGACAGAGGGAGAATGAACTTCGTTCGTTTTCGTTTCGCGGTAGCAGCTCTGTTCTTCTGCCCTCAGCAGTAGCAGTAGAGCAGATAGATTTGGCAGTAAGATTTTTAGTCTCGTTTCCTAGACGCTTATCCTTATTTATTTAATCGTATGGCATTTATTTACGAACCGTGAGATCTTCGAGAAGACAAGTACGGTTGCCAGTTTTTTGTTGCACTTTTAGCACCACCCAGGGGTCACGTGTAGGGTAACGGTGGGTACTCCCTACGTACGGACGTGGTGCAACTTCGACCCCCCTTTGTCAAGTGAGTGGGAGACTTGACTGTTAGAAGTTCTCAAGCCGCCCGAAGGCCTCTAACTTGGCTTAACGACTTATCCTATTATAACTTGGCTTATCCTATTATAGATATATAATTTATACCAAAAAAACCGACTCCAATTTTGTACTTGCTATGCCACAGCTTGGTTACCTACAGAAAATACCGAAATCGGCGTGGCTATCAAATTCGAAGAGTTCCCTCGATTCCTCCTAGATCCCATCATCAGACCTTCACCAAATTTATATGGTACCAATGTCGGGGTACCTGCTTTGAAAAATAAAATTGTCAAAATCGGTCAACGTGGTCCAGAGTTATCGGGGAACATACATACATAAATAAAAAAAGAACAAGCAAACATGCAGACGAACTGAGAACCTCCTTCCTTCTACTGAAGACGGTGATAAGATATCATAATCTGTGTACCGCTGTTGCCTTACTCAGTGACTGACCTTAGCGAACTCGTGGGCACCGATCTGTTCCTTCAACGCCATCAGGTTCTGGAGTCTGAGTCCGTGACGTCGCTCCTCGTCTGCTTCAGCTCGCGCCACAGCCGCCTTTCGGTTCTCTTCCATTATGGCGTCCAGTCTGTCGATGTGATAGTTAGGATAAGAAGAAGAAATGATTACAAGTAAATTTTTAACAAAAAAACACCGACTCCAAACTTTGCCAGACCATCCTCTTGATAATTTGAGTACCTTATTTTGCCTTACCCCATCCTCTTGGTTCATAATTTGAGGAGTTCCTTCGATTTTTCCAAGATCCCGTCATCAGATCCAGACTTGGTGACAATGGGACCAAATAGAAAACACACCCTTTCAAACAAAAAAGAAAGAATTTTTGAAATCGGTCCACTAGTCTCCGAGTAATAAAAATATTCCGACGAATAGATAACCTCCTCCTTCTTTTAAGTCTGTAAAAAAGACTAAAGCTTGAACCGCACAGAGCGCGGCACGGCCTCGGTTTTGCGGTACAGCGAGCGCGGTCCGGAGCACGTCGCACCGAAAATCGCGCGGTAGAGCGGAGGCGGCGTGTGTGAAATATGAAGCAGTAATCGACACTCGACAGTTTCGGAAAGCTCAAAAAAGCAAAACCGCCTCCCGCTCTGTGAAGAAGAATATAAACAGTGTCTTATTTTCTAAAGGAAACCTTCAAGTCAGATCTATTAAAAACTCCACATTAACCGCCATCGCAAGGTTTTTTTTTTTTTTATTAAAAATAGGATTGCTCTTGGCCAGCATCTAGCCAGGAGGCAAAGATGAGGCCGACGATGAAGCGAGCTCACCCAGAAGATGCCTATTCACTCGTGCCTTAAAAAGGCTCGTGGCTTAAAAGGGGGTGGTATATGCTTTCGTGCAAAAATCTCATATAGAACACACGGGCTGAGTAAACGGTAGCTTATGCCATAAACTAATGGTCACGTTTGGCATGCGGACTTGAAGGTATTATGAGATAACTTACGGGTGTTAATTATAGGGTGGACCCGGGTATGTCCTAAAACTACGACCAAGACCAGGTATGGGCAGCAGCATCCCTGGAGTGCGGTGGAGATATTGCGTTCGCCAACCCGCATGCGAAGCGGGGTGATTATGGCATTTCATCACCATCATCATCATCATCATCATTTCAGCCGAATGACGTCCACTGCTGGACATAGGCCTCCCCCAAAGACTTCCACAATGACCGGTCCTGCGCCACCCGCATCCAGCGGACACCCGCGACCCTTACCAGGTCATCAGTCCACCGTGTGGGGGGCCTGTCCACGCTAGGCCTTCCGGTACGTGGTCGCCACTCGAGAACAGTGGTAGTTTATTGACGTTCATAGGTGCATGTAATATGCCTAATTTGAAGAATAAACTACTTTTACTTTACTTTTTTTACTTTTAACCTTCCCGCCCTAACGGCCATCGGTTCTGCGTGCTATGTGCCCCGCCCACTGCCACTTAAGTTTAGCGATTCGAAGGGCTATATCGGTCACTTTGGTTCTGCTGCGGATGGCCTCATTTCTGATGCGATCACGCAGAGAAACTCCCAGCATAGCCCTCTCCATTGCTCTTTGGGTGACTTTGAGCCTTCTTATGAGGCCCATAGTAAGGCATTTACCCCCCATGAAATTGAAGAGGCCTATGTCCATCAGCTGATATAGTGGTGGTGGTTGTAGAGATAGCCACTTCGGTCAAGAGTTTATATTAGAAACACATTTAGCTCAGATTGTTTGGAATTTATGCGACAGGCTTGAATTGAATTGAAAGGAATGGAGTTCAACATCCCAACCCGTAAGGTAGTCTTATTTCTGTCTGTTTTCTTGGTAGTCATACCGTCTTTCCTCCTCCAACATTTCCTGCTTGATGAGGTCTTTCTCGACGATCTGCGCGTCACGGATGGCGTGGCACTTGGACGCCAGGATGACGCGGTTGCAGAGACGAGGGCCCTGCATGTTGTCCGCCCTCATCACTAGAACACGGGAATAACAAAGAGTCTTATGCAAATTTTATTACATTTCCGGTTACCGAGGTATAATGAGCTCAATCGATTTATAAAACCTTACTATGTAGTTACACTTGCATGCGGTTCTTGAATTGTGTACAAGGGGCTTAAGAGAAAGTCATGGATAGACCTCGGTATCATTATGGACTCAAAACTCACTTTCATACCTCACATTGACGACATGTTAGGTAAAGCATTTAAGCAGTTAGGATTTATATTACGCGTAGGTAAACCTTTTAAGAGACTTTTAACGTATAAGATTCTGTTTAACAGTTATGTTCGTAGTCGGTTGGAATTTGGAAGCGCTATGTGGAGCCCTCTGTATAAAATACATAGTGATAGGATAGAGAGAGTTCAGAAAAAGTTTGTTAAATCAATAGAATACAGAATTAGAAATAAATACTTAGATTACGCCACCGCAATGAGAGTACACAATATAGCATCCCTTAGTTATCGCCGAGAACGTACTGATATTTTAACCCTCTATAAAATTATTAATAATATTATTGATGCTCCGTTTTTATTACATTCTATTTCTTTTAGGGTTCCTCGACGTTGTGAACGCACTTGCAGGAAAAAACCCCTTTTTTACATCCCCAGTAGTTGGACTGCTTACGCAAAAAATAATTTTGTCAGAAGGGCGTGCAGGTTGTACAACGAAAAATTTCTGGGTCTTGATATTTTCTGTGGGAAACTTAATAGATTTAAAACACTATCTTTGCAATGTAATAACCAAAATCACTAAGACTATGGCGCTATTAAGAAATAATTTATATATTAAATGTTAACAAAAACCTTTTTACTCTTTACTCTTCAGGTCTACTTTTGCGTTAATAATTTTTTTTATTTTTTTATTTTGTAGATGCATGCATAAATAGCTCTGTTTTACTCAGTGTTACAATTTATCGAACACGATGTTAATAAATATTATTATTAAGGAAACTGTAAGTCTAGTTTTAAGGAAATTTTCTAGTGTTACATATAATTATAAAAGACTGTTTGTTTCTTAAATAAATAAATAAAAAATAAAAAATAAAAAAAATGTGGTTTTTTAATATAATCTTTACATTATTACCACACATAGATAAAGTTAATAAAAGAAAAATAAATACAACCCTAATGATTTGAATGACTGATTCATCAATCATCAATAGTACATTACTACAGAGGCCGGGACGAAAGGGGTTGCCGGCCGAAGACATATAGACGGCCGAGCGAAGCGAGGTCGGATAGGTCACAGGCGGGCAACCCCATATTTCCCGCCGAGGTATGTATAGTGCTTTTCTCAAACATGCAATGAAATAAACAACAAAAAAATCAAAGTTTTATTTTTAAAACGCAGAGTGGCAGAATGTCATGATGCCTTTGCCACAAATTTATGTGGAATGGAAATAAAAAAAGAGGACTTTGCCGGCCTAGGCCTGCAACATTTGTATGAAATTGCATTAACGACCTCTTGTCCTAGCCGCACCTGAAACGTCACACTTCGCAGCCTATTATAAGGAACATAACATCAATATTTCATTGCATGTTTGAGAAAATCATCATTATATCGGTTTAAAGTTTGAAACGCACAGATCGCGGCGCAGCGTCGTTACGGGGCGGAGGCGGTATTGCGGTAAAACGAACGCAGTCCGGGGCACGTCGCACCAAAAATCCGCGCGGGATAGAGGAGCGGAAGCGGCGTGTGTGACATATGAAGCAGTAATCGACACTATCGGCAGTCGACAGAGTCGGAAAGATCAAAACTGCATAACCGCTCTATGCGTTTCCAGCTTAAGAGTAAGCAATATCGGCATGTATTAATTGATAATGACGTAATCAAGTGGGCAGGCTGGTCTCTAGAGCTCTGTGTCGGGCTGTCGGGGGCTGTCTCGGCGCCGCCTTGCTCCCCGCTACCGGAGACTTCTGTCACTCCTGTGGCGTAGGTACGTTGGTAAGCTATAGGTCACATGACTGACTCACTCTCGGTCCTGCTAAGGGTGTGGGCAGCCTGGTCTGGTCCCTCGAGCTCTGTGTCGGCCTGTCCCGACGCTGCCTCGTCCCCTGCTTCCGGAGACTCCTGTGGCGTATGTAGGTAAGCTATAGGTCACATGACTGACTCACTCTCGGTCCTGCTAAGGGTGTGGGCAGCTTGGTCTGGTCCCTCGAGCTCTGTGTCGGCATGTCCCGACGCCGCCTCCGCCCCCGGCTGCGGCTTGAGACTTTCCTTTGTAATAATAAAAAAAAACAAATGCAGTCCTTAATAGCAATTCATTAAACAGAATTGGACGCTCTGACAAGTGGTATCTATAATATCATACGACTTGTGCTAGTCGTGTCCTGTTACGAGGAAGTACTATATCGACCGAGCGAGTGAATCGAGCGAAGCGTTCGTTTCAGCTTGGGTGAAAATGTTTTCGTAAGTCCCGCCTGTTATCCTCTACAGGTCGCATTTCTCAACCGATTCTCGTGAAATTTTTTGAGCAGGTTTGATAATTATATAGATTTCTATCAAGTCAGTTCTTGAAAAAAAAATGAAAAATAAAACAAGTCTACAGCTCATAGAGCTACTAATTTATTTATCCATCTGACTGATGACCTGGTAAAGGTCGCGGGTCTCCGCTGGATGCGGGTGGCGCAGGACTGGAAGTCTTTGGGGGAGGCCTATGTCCAGCAGTGGACGTCCTTCGGCTGACATGATGATAAGTATGTACATTGTACCTATATCGTCGCCTAGTACGCATAGTACAAGCCTTACTTAGTTAGGGACCAGGTAGATTTTTGTGAGATTGTCCAACAAATACTTATTTATTTATACCTTTAACTGCCGTTTGCGCATCTCAGAGTCCTTAGCGGCCTTTTGGATAGCGGCCTCCTGTGCGTGCATGGCTGCGATCTGCTCTTCCTGAGTCATTACCTGAAGAACAACAATAACTGAATTGTCATCTGGTAACTAAAAACAAATAGAATGGTAAGGGCCTCCGCCAAAACGCTTTGCATCATCCTTCATAATGCGCATTTCTATGGTTTGGAATTCTCTGCCGGCGTCTGTGTTTCCGTCATATATATACCCTGGTCCTTTTTAAGGCACGAGTGAATAGGCATCTTCTGGGTGAGCTCACTTCATCGTCGGCCTCATCTTTGCCCCCTGGCTAGATGCTGGCCAAGAGCAATCCCATTTTAATAAAAAAAATCGCGTTGGTGCACATTTCCCCTATATTTACTATTAACTGCCTGCGGGCGAACGCGGCGTGTGAGATGCCATTTACCCATCGTGGTGGAGATATGGAAAGCGTGTACCCAGCCGCGGGAGTTAGCGGAGAAGCGGAGATCCCAAAGCTCGAAACGCCAAAGTGGGTGCAGCGCCGTGCGGGGCGGAGTCAGTTTTGTATTTTTGATCTTTCCAAAACTGTCAACTACTGCTTTTTTGGTGCGACGTGCCGGACCGCGTTTGCTTTAGGTACCGCAAAACCGCCTCCGCCCCGCAACGACGTTGCGCCGCGCTCTGTGCGTTTCAAGCTTTAGAGAGAGAGAATATTAACAGTACCCACGTCTATATAGTGCGACGCGGTAAATCGGCAAGGCTGTTACCTAATTTTTGAAAGTGCATTTGTGACGTTCCGTAATAAAAGGTGCTTTTGATATATATCCATAAAAAATGATTTTTAAGTGCATCGTTGTACTCATACACAATCGACACATTGCAAATATTTACGGAAGAACAGCGCTGGCTTTGCCAGCTACATGCTGAGCTGTGGCCCTTTTCTGACAGTGTTCGTCCTATTTTCGTAAACTTCTATGTATTATCTGTGTTTGTCATTAATAAATGTTCTTTCTTTCTTTCTTTCTTTCTTTGATACTTTTTGCCTAGAAGCAACATATTTTAGGATTTGCCTGTATTCTACAATAGGTATGTACAGTCAGCTGCAAAGAAACGTGACCCCTTCTGCATAGAAGTTTGTATGCAGTAAGACGTATTAGACAGTTGACTAACGTTGAGACGGCCAGGCTGGTGTATTATAGTTACTTTCATAGTGTTATGTCCTATGGAATCCTTTTGTGGAGAAAAGCGGCAGACATCCAGACCATCTTCGTGCTACAGAAACGAGCTGTACGCTCCATATACGAACTAAAGGCCAGGGAATCCCTCAGAGAAAAATTTTAGGAGGCAAATATTCTTACTGTAGCATCTCAATATATTCTTGAAAATATTATGTATGTTCGGAAAAATCTTAATGAGTTCAAGCTTAACAGTGATATCCACGACTACAACACTAGAAGTAAACACAAGATTACAGTGAAAGCCAATCGTCTACGGAAGGTTAGCACGTCGTTCGTGGGGAACTGTATGCGATTTTATAATAAAATACCCACCGAAATAGTTAATCTGCCACTGAGTAAATTTAAGTCTCATATTAAACGTTATTTGCTAAGCCAGGCCTATTATGCTGTCAACGATTTCTTAAATGATAAAAATGCTTTTAAGCCAGTGATAGTATAATCTTGTTAGTTAAAATATACCTATGCTTCACTTAGCCTATTTCCTTGTACAGCTCTTTCATTGCGTTTTATGAAACATGATGCTGTTTCTTGCCGAACAGTTGTTTTAATCTTTGATATTATTTATTAATGTCCGGCAGCCTGAATATGTCATGCTCGCTTAAAAGGTTTTGCTTACGGTGGCGTCGTTGAACGGGTCGCCACCTTCCCTAACAAATGGTCGAGGGAGGCGATGGCTGAGATACGCGTCATACTCGTGATCGGGTGCTGTTTGTGGAGTCCGGTCTGTTCATGCTTGCAAGGGCATGATTAATACCTTTTTTTTTCGTTATTGATTGGAGATTGACGAGAGACATCATCCTGTTTTGGATTACTTTTATTGTTATTGACGCTTAGAGACCGTATACATCTCTGAGAATATTAAATTACTTAAGTGCTATTTTCATTTACTACTTATTTTAATTTAGACGCTTAGAGACCATGTACATCTCTAAGGACTTAGGAATAATGGACGCTCAGAGACCATATACATCTCTGAGATATTAAATTTATTGTATATACTTTTGTGTATTCGGACAGAGACCGTATATATACGTCACTAATTTTTTTTATATAATGTGTAGTAATTTAAGTTTATTTTAATTGAATATTGTGAGTTTGTTAATCACTATAGTTTTGAAATCATTATTATTATTGTCTACTTTTTTTTAGTTCTGCATTTCTGTTTTGAAAACATAATAACTAGTATCATTGCCAATTTATTTAATTGTATAATTCATGTGTTGACTTGTAAAAGTGCCATTGTGGCCTATTTGCAGAATAATTTTTTTGATTTGATTTTTGATTTTGTATGCAAGGGGGGTCAGGTTTCTCTGCAGCTGACTGTACATACCTACTACTTACCTTGGCTTGTTGCTTCAAACGCTCAAACTCGCTCTTATGGATAACAGCAGGATAGTAATTCTTTTCACTTCTCGGTATTTTTAGATTCCGGAACGTGCCACCGACCTCGGGCACCAAGATGCTATCACGCGTAGGCAGCTCACATTTGTGGATAGGGCGTTTTGTTATGGGGAACTTGAGGCGGCATTGTGATGGTCTGGAATGAGACTGGTATGAAATAATATTCTACCATGAGACATGTGATCGCTATTGCGTATAGATGCGAAATAAAGTTAAGTTTTAGTATATAAGTAGCTATTCTGTAAATACAATACACAGCCCTCAAGATCCCATTATCTCTTAAAGTGCACTCTGCTCAAGCATCATCTCCTAAAAAAGGATTATTCCAATTTGTCACATAACTAAGAAGCGGAAGACAAGGAGAAGGGTGCCACGGTGTAATTAGTTAAGTGAATATGTCTACATGAACTGAAAATACATAATTTTGCGTAGGTATATAAAGCAAAAGATAACTTATTAGGAACAAAATGAATGCCAACATGTTGGATATTGGTACAAGTCGACTAAGCTAAGTAAACCAATGTAGTGTTTCTTTCGCGATTTTCGCGTCTAACAGACAAGGTTGGCTCGTACGGTAAATAGAGTTGATTTCAATTCATATTAGTGTACCAATTAAGCACTTTAAATCGATTAATAAGGTCGCTAGGCCAGTTCTGCGACCAGCGTCTCGTTATCGATCACCTGGTGAACGAAAGTTTTTTAAATAGATATTTTACGGACCTTAAAGAAAGTGAGTCGTATGCATTTTGAGTGGAAGTTATTAAATGGTCATTAAAAAATGTGAAAATATCCTTTCAGTTCATAAACTCATCCAAGAGGTCGCAAACTAGCTTACTAAATTAGGCGATCGCTGTCCGACCTGTCTTAGTAGTATAGTGTTAAAACGTATATTAGAAATACCTATGTAATTGGTAGCAGCCTGGTTCACTTCTTTTAGTCGCTCTTCTGATTACATGGTAAGGAATAAAATCATGTGGATTTGGCGTCGGTGGTGACATTGTAAATTAATCAGAAAATATTCACAAATTAATTATAGTATTCGTCTGTACTTTGTGTAGTAAATAATCGGAATACAGTTGCCTAGCAATTAACATGTTCAGGTTGTTTATTTCTTTGACGACCTCAAAGCAGATTCAAATATACCTCCAAGGTCCGGTCGCTTATTTCCGTTTAGTGTTGCCTTTATGCTGGTAGACTATTTTTTTATTTCTCATACTTTCAAGTTTAAATTAATGTAGAATATGTGGTAAAACACGTGATAGTTATTCTTTCACTCACTGTCTCAGTGATTAGTTTTCATATTTAATTTTAGACAAAACTTAATCAAATCCTTTTTAGCTTTTTAATATTTATGGCAACTTCACAACTGACAGCCGACAGATTCGGACAGATTCACATTATAGAATATTTACATCCGCTATATTCTTAGTTTCAAAGTTTAAAAAACTATGACGAAATATTTACAGAGCGCTGTGAAATAATTAAACATAGGTATAATCGAATACCAGATAACCCAACGTTGTATGTCTAAGGTTTTACAATAACCAAACATATTATTCCTTCAATTCAGATTTCAGATTTTTCAAACGTCAAGAATCAACCAAGAGAGGTTAGGATAGCCGTCGTATTTTATTTCTGTGTTTTAAAATAACAAAGAGAAAAATGGGTTCCACTGAAAATCCAGAGATTGTGAAAACAACATATGTAGCACCCTTAATTGTGAGTATTGTCTGCGTACTATTTTTATTGAAATAACCTATATTATATTATTATTTTATAGTTCTCACCTTTACTTCTTATTTTCATATTTCTCTTCTCATCCAGAATTGTAATATTGTCTTGAACATGCCCAGTTTTATTCATAAAGTTAAGTTTTTGTAGGCCTATTCCTAGTTTAGACACATTTCATTTCATACTACATCTCTTTTGCTTTGCGAAGGGGTATCATGAATTTTCACTTAATACTATCCTGAAACACCTCTTTTGTAAAAAGAACTATACTCACTGGCATAGGCTATTCTTGGCTTAGCCTATCTCTTGCTTTGCTGTGTTTTTTTTGAGGATGTTCACTGAGATGTTTGTGTTAATTTTTTTTTTTTTTTTTATTATGATTTAGGCCGGCGCTTTGGCAGGGATATCTGTGGATGTCGCCTTGTATCCTCTAGACACGCTAAAAACGAGGCTGCAGAGTGAACAGGGTTTTCATAAAGCTGGGGGATTTAGAGGAGTATACAAAGGTAATGTTATCAACTTCAAACTTGAGAATGGTCAGCATTTGTCAATGTTATCTAGAGATAGGCCTTTGCCATTAAAAATTTAACATTACATATCCTGTAGAAAAACCTCTTTACATCAACATATGTGAGTGGTGCATAGTCGTTTGTTATAATACGATAACATAAATGCATTCACTTTTAATATATTAAATGTTATATGAAATGTAAATAAAGACACATCCGTGTTATACTTTCATCCTAAAATTGCTACCTGTTGCGATCATTATAGATTACATACTTATTTTTCGGGCCTCTAACACACTAGCAATTCTTCTGCAATTGCAAGCCGTTTGTGTACCACCATTTTTGTATATATATAAAAAAAACAAAGCTGATTCACACTTTTTTATTCCATTTCAAAAATATCCTTTGGTTTGCAACAATATTATTAGCATTATAATTATTTAGTACAGTTGCGGAATGAAGAGGATTGTCACTTTCAACCCTATTATAATGCTGTAAAGATAGAAAAGTGTCAAACCTTTTCATTCTGCAACTATGCAAAAAGCCTTTAATATATAAAAAAATTATAGTAATATATAAAAAAATTGCTATCCCTGCGAACTTCGTACAAAATGTATGAGAAAATTGATTTTAATTTCGTAAGAAGTAAAGACGAATTCAAAAAATCAAAGACCATAAAGATCGGCCCAGCTGTTCTCGAGTTATAAATGTTCGAACAAACCCTACTTTGTTTTATATAAAAAAACCGGCCAAGTGCGAGTCGGACTCGCGCACGGAGGGGGTTGCGTAAAAATATTTTTATTGTATGATGTAACAATAAATTTACGGTTTTCGCAATTTTTCCTTTATCTGTGCTATAAGATGTTGCTTCGTACCAAATTTCAAGATTCTGAGTTCACGGGAAGTACGCTGTAGGTTTTGATTCCCTTGCAAAACTCAAAAATTTGCGGCATAAACGGCTGTATGTTTTGATTGCGTTGGCTTAGAAGTTTGATTTTTTTACAGCTCCAAGGGACAGTAGCCCTGAGTATTTGATATAAATTCTAGCTTGATACCTCCACGTGTTCCTGAGAAAAAGGGTCTTGACAGACAGAAAGATGGACGGACAAGAAAGTGATCCTATAAGGGTTCCGTTTTTCCTTTCGAGGTACGGAACCCTAAAAATAAAAAAAGATTAATTGTTTCAGGTCTACTAACAGTAGCAACCACCTCAATGCCAACAACAGCCCTGTTCTTCATGTCATATGAGGCTACGAAAAAGCTAGCAGAGCCCCTAGTGGCCCCACAGTTCGCTCCTCTGGTCCACAGCTTCTCAGCTTGTGTTGGTGAAGTGGTATGTGTGCATGGTTATTCATTGTTGGCTATCTATAAGGTGAGAATGTGTAAACAAGCATTAAAGAGAGATAGGGATAAAGCTCAGTGAATGAAGTATAATAGTATCCCATCAAAAATATATAAATGTGATAAAATCAGGGGTTGTAACCGGTTAGTCTCAAGAACCCCGAAATAGCCAAATAATTTGAATTAGTTTATGCTCTTTATCTAGGTCTGTGTAATGTATTTAGGTTATGACTGTGTATTTTTAGATTGCCTGATTAAACATGAAATAGTAAACGAAAGAATGAAATTCCTAACCGGTTTTTTGTATGGAGAAATTAACTGGTTACAAGCCCTGGATAAAATGTCATATTATTCGTAAACAGTTTCACTAATAAGAGTAGTGAGAGCTAAGTGGAAACCAAGTTTTTTCTAAGATCCTTAGATCACAGTCACAGCTCCTGTCATGCTTAGTATTCTTGATTTGTGTTTTAAACCGACTTCAATAGAAGGAAGGAGGTTCTCGGTTTCGTCTGCATGTTTGTGATTCCAAATTATATATTTAACCAGGAGAGAGACTGAGATAATATCCGGTTAACAGAAAAAAAAAATTTTTCCTCACAGTTGTAACCCCTGTATACGAGGGCTGCCTTTTAAGTTCTGTCGTTTGCAAACCTTCCGTGATTGCATAAAAAAGAACTAGTGTCATCTTAAAATATTTGAATTTAGAATTCGAAAACAAAAGAATAACTCGAAATCGGCCCAACCGTTTTAGTACAGCGTTCGTTCAAAGTTGACAAGTCAGTTATGAAAATGGAAATTTCGAAGGAAAATTTACCTGCGATAATTTTATACAACTTCAAAAGGGGCTTAACGCGACTTCAGTGCTTCGAAGAGTTGACTACGGTTTTCAATGATAAAGCACCATGCCTCCGGACTGTGGAACGCTGGTATTTAGAATTTCAACGTGGTTGCTCTAGTCTTGGTGATAGACATCGTGAAGGTCGACCAAAAACAGCCGTAACCCAGGAGAACATTGATGCTGTACGGCTACTGATCGTCGAAGATCGCCATGCGACATACCGTGAGATAGAAGCTTCCTTAAGTATTTTAGGGACCAGTGTTCACAGTATTTTGCATGATCACTTAGGCGTAAAAAATTTGGTCTCACGCTGGATACCACATTTACTCAGTGAAGACCAAAAAACGGCTCGCGTTCGATGGTGTCGCAAAACTCTGCGGCAATTCAACTGAGGAAACTCGAAACATGCTTACGACATTATCAGTGGTGACGAATCTTGGATATATGTCTACGATCCCGATTCTAAACAGCAGTCGACTGTTTGGGTGTTCCAAGATGAGCCAAAATCGACCAAAGTAATACGCTCATGGAGCACTTCGAAAAAAATGGTCGCCACGTTTGTGGTGATAAGTGGCCCCGTTGCCACCATCGTGCTCGAGGATCGTAAAACGGTTAATGCTGACTGGTATACCACTGTCTGTTTACCAGAAGTCATCGGCGAGTTTCGAAAAAATTACCCAAGACGTCGTATAAGACTGCACCACTATAATGCGAGCTCCCACACCGTCCGGCAAACAATTGCGTTTTTAAAAGAGCAAAACGTCGAAATTCTGGAACACCCGCCGTACAGTCCAGACTTAATCCCTAACGATTTTTTTACTTTTCCAAAAATCAAGCAACGACTTCGTGGTCAACGGTACCAGACGCCTGAAGAAGCGGTTGAGGCATACAAAAGGGCCATTTTGGAGACCCCGACTTCGGACTACGAGGGTAAAACTGAAAGTTTCGGGAATAGAAGAAAATATGCAGTATAAGTGAGTTTATTTATTTTTATTGTTTTTCAAAATATTCTCCTTTGTATTTCATGCACTTATGCATGCGTTCAAACCAGTCCATAAAGCACTTTTTGAACTCTGAAGTAGGGGTCGACAAAATGGCTATTTTATAGGCCTCCACTACTTCTTCTGGCGTCTGAAACCGCTGACCACGCAGTTTGTCCTTGATTCTGGGGAATGTAAAAAAGTCGTTGGGACTTAAGTCAGGGCTATATGGAGGGTGGTCCAATATTTCGACTTTTTCACCGTCCAGGTACTCAGTTGTTGTCCGAGCGGTGTGTGGGCTGGCGTTGTCGTGGTGAAGGATGATGCGACGACTAGGGTTTGTTTTTCGGAGTTCAGCAAAGACGTTCGGCAAACAAATAGTGGTGTACCAATCAGCATTGACTGTTCTACGATCCTCAAGAGCCACAGTAGCTACGTGACCAGATTTAGAGATAAACGTAGCCACCATCTTCTTAGCCGTACTGCGAGAACGAACAACTTTTGTGGGTTTGAGCTCGTCTTCGAAGACCCATACTCGAGATTGGTTTTTAGTTTCAGGCTCATAAGCGTATATCCACGACTCGTCACCTGATACTATACTAAAAACAGCATTTGAGCGTCCCTTGTTAAATCTTTTCAAAGTTTTGCGGCACCAATTGACACGGACTATTTTCTGCTCGTCAGACAATAGGTGAGGTATCCAACGGGAAAATAACTTTTTCACGCCTAATTCTTCTTTTAAAATAATTTGTATTTGACTCATTCCAGTACCCAGGTGCTCTTGAATTTCCCGATATGTCACATGTCGGTCTTCATTTATCAGACGACGCACAACATCGACGTTTTCTTGCGTGACTGCCGATTTTGGTCGACCTTCACGCACTTCGTCGGTGAGGGATACACGGCCACGTTGAAATTCTGAATACCACCTGTATATTGTAGTCTTTGAAGGAGCTTCAATATTAAAAGCAGCAACCATCCGCTCTTCACATTGTTTTTGTGTTAGTCCACTTTTAAAGTCATAATAAATCATAGCTCTGAAATTTTCACGGCACAATTCCATTTTAAGCAGTGACTCGACGACTTCAATAAACAATTGAAACCGAACCATACTTTTTTTTTCTAAGTGGCCAGTGTGTTGAGATAAGGAAACTTCAGAGATTATAAAAAGGTATAATACATGTTAAAAATAAATTAATAAGTATTCGATTCCCGCCACTTTCAGTGCAAGCCTCGTAGAATAAGTGTTTCGAAAATTGGTTCGATCGAATGAAAAAGTGTATTACATATCACGGTGATTACTTTGAAAAACAATAAATACCATTTAACGCTTAAATTGTCTTTAGTTTTTCCAAACGACACAACTTAAAAGGCAGCCCTCGTATTATCTTATGTCCTCTTGCGAAGAATAGGTATTTTAGCTCACCTAATTTTTACGTTTTAGTAGATATCTTCTTTGCTTAGTTCCTGTCACTCCCTACCTTTTCAATGAAAATAGGGATTGCAATCCGGTATGATTTTCAATCCAGCCGGATCCGGTCGAATTTGGCTCAATCCGCCCGGATTACCGGATCCGCCGGACCAGATTGCAATCCCTAAATGAGAACTAAGTTCACTTTTGAAACTCTTAAGTAGTTGCCTTCAAAAATGGGTGGGGGTTATTTACATTTAATGCATTGCATTCCATGCAGTTTTATCCTTATAGCGAAGGGGTGGGCAAGCTCTTTCCATACAAACTTTGTGCAAGTTTTTCTTCGTTTGTGTTTGCACTCCAGTTACTATTTTTGATCCATATGCTTATTTTTTTGTTAGCTATGTCTTAATTTTAATTATTTTATGTTTTTTTTTTTTTTGAAATAATGCAAAATTTCAACATCAAGTTCTGCGTATATCCAAAATGTAGCAACAAAAAATAAAATTAAATGCCGTAGTGCCAAATCTAACGCAAAAAACTTGCACAACCTTTGTATGGAGAATGGCTTGCCCTACCCTGCGCCTTAATTTAATGACCACTTTATCCTAGTCGTAGTGAGCCTGCCTACGAAAAGCTGAGTGTCTCGGTTTGAATTTAGTATGTCCAGATTTCCGGTTGTTTTCCTCACAGGTCGCACTTCTCAACCGAATCTCGTGAATTTTTTTAAGCGGGTTCGAATATTATAAAGCAGTTTTGAAAGTTTTTGGACATTTTTAAAATAGGAAAAAAAAATCGCGAGGTCTACAGATTCTCTAGTTATTTTTTCCTGAGTCTTGGATGTATTTAAGTATTAATCTATCTATGTTCATAAGTATGTATATGGTCGCGCGGACAGAAAGGAATGTAGAAGGTTGGAGGAGGCCTTTGCCAATTGGCAAAGAGACATACAGAAGAAAAAGAATGTGAGATTATTGAATACCGATACATATTGTAAAAATGTCTGAAATAAAACGCTTATTTATTAATTTATTTATGTGATCGCCTCTAGTACCCATAGTACAAGTTTTGCTTAGTTTGAGACTAGGTAAATTTGTGTATTCACAAATATTAATTGATAAAGATCATAAGTGGGATATCAACCTATCTTCAGTTCAGTTTTATATTATTAAGAATAGTGTTGTGATGGTGACAAATCATGATATATGTAACTAGTGACTATTCTAGATTAGGTATATATAATTATATAGCTAAAATATTAGAGATTTTCCAGGCTTAAATTAAAACATGTCTTCACAATAGAATCTATATTTAACTATAAGTATCTATGCGCAGATTTGATTGTGGGATGCCTTGGCCCAAGACGGTCGGTAAGATCTCCTTGGTGGAGCCATTTTTCCAGAAGTGGACTTGTTTTTGATGATATAATCAAATGATGATGAACCAATAAAAATACTATGATGTGTGTCAACATTTTATTTTCACACATTCATCATCTTTTAAATCCTGATACGTTGCTGCTAGATGTTTACTTCTCTCTTCACTCCACACTCCATTACCCGTAAAATAGTGGTTTTTCTCTAAAAAATATACAACTAAACTTAGTATTTGTGATTTATTTAGTTTTTCTACGTCTAGTAGTTTACTGCTGTAGAACAATTCTGTTGATGTTTCTCTGTCAAGAATATTGAGCATTTTTTTTATTTTCTCCCATGGATATAATAATATCGGACAATTTTCGTAAATATCTTGGAACCTCAAATTTCTTAGATAGCTCTTCATACACGGATTTGACTTGTATGACTGGTATGTTAAACCAAAATGGGTGCCGTTTGAGCACTTTCCATATTTGATTCGAACTGTAAATGTTTCCCAGCGATTCTGTGATACAGAATACAAGGTCTTTCCCTTTACCAAGTCTGTCTCCAGGGGTATTTTGGAATGCTTCGTAATGTGCAGAACAACCGGACAGAACATTCAAGCTTAAACATTGCTTTTTGTTGTCATATAAGTTTCTCAATCTATGCATTGCTGTGTTTTTATAATGTATCATTTTGAGAAATCTAGGATGGTTTGTAAAAGCTTGAAATTCAGGTATTAATTTAGCTTCTTCTAGTCTTTCTCTGATTGTATCAGGTCCAAGTGTGTATATGTCGAAACATCTCCTCTGTGCCTCTTCACTGATGCCATATTCCAGAAAAATGTTTTTAATTTCTACCATAATGTCATAGTTCTTTGTAGCTAGCTTTGGATGAAGTCTCAAAATTTCCTTAATGTCAATTCCGCCTATAGAACGCAGTTTGTATATAATTTGCTTCAAGTTCTCTGGATCAGCATGAATAAGATATAAATTAGCTTTAATTTTCTTATTCGGTATCATGACTACAGATTGTAGTATGTTTAACGTTTCATTTATGACTTGTAACGGTCGATGCTTGATTGTTGGATATGTCCTCAACCCCCGTAGCAATTCATCTTCGGTCAAATCCAGTACTAATTCTAGGTATCTTTGTAGGATTTTCAGTCTTAAACTGTACAGTGAGGCTTCATGGCTGTCTCCAAATGTTAAATTAGTTACAGAAACAGGCCATTGGCTTAAAAAACTTGATAAATGCTTTTCCACATCAAACTTATCCGGTAACTCACCGGATTTCTTCAAGTCTGCAATAGTTTTTTTCTTCATCAACGGCAAGTACGATAGTAAATGTTTTGTCTTAATATTCTGAAAACCACATTCTTCCAAAACTTTGTACCGAAACCTTAGTGTTGTAGGCAAAACACTGAACATTGATGGATCATTAATCAAAACATCTTTTGTAAATCCTAGGTCTTTCACTGTCTTAATCAGGCCTTGTATCGCAGTTTCGTCTAGTTTATTAACGTAGGGTAGCTTTAAACATATAAATTCTGCTTTGTTCTGGCTGATGCCAAAGTATTTACATAATTTGTTTGAACACTCGTTGTTTATAGTGGAGATACAGCGACAAAAAGACCCCCAACGGGGTCTCATTCTATATGAGTTTAGGATCAACATTTAGTAGAATTAATTCATAATATTAACATTATTTATTGCAGTATTTGCAATAAACATTTCACATCACCAACAGTAAACCAAGATTTTTTAGGTTATCTTAGTTTTGTGACTGTCAAATGTCAATGTGACAACGCCATATTAAACTTTAAGTTTATTCGAGATAGTGTTTTTATGGCGAAAAATTGATATTTTCCAATATATTATTTTCAATCGTCCTTGTTTTTGCATTATGCAATATATTTTCAATGAACTCAAGTTATGCAATTGAAAAGGGCTGTCTTTCAAAATTACGTATATGTAGTTGTGAATCACTCACACATTTTACTGTGTTAGTGAAAGCGCACTAACTAATACTATTCTAACCATTATAATTCTAGAATATTACAAGGAATACAATTTAATATTTTTTTCATTTATTTGTACAGCTGGCTTGTGTGATTCGCGTACCGACGGAGATCGCCAAGCAGCGAAAACAGACGTACGTCGGAAGCGAAAAGAAGAGCAGCATCAGAATATTAGTGAAGGTAATTATTGTAATTAACCATTAAAAGCTTCCCAATGGGGCCTTTTACACAGTTATTACTATCACGCGATACACTCGTATCACGATACGTATCACGTGAATATTGAAGCAAAACCCATACAATTTTTAATATCGTGATAATATTGACATCCCTGTATTGTAATAATATTAACCGTGTAAAGGGAACCCAATGTGCCAACCGTGCTTGTGCTCATCACTTGGCGCCACTGTCGAGTAAGGTCCATCTGTCAATGTTTGTTATTTGATATTACGATCGTGAAAACAAAGTTTACATTCAAATCATATTTCATAAAACCGTGCCGAAAAAATATCAAACATGCCGCAGTGTAGCGCAGTCCCGTTTTGTTCGGAATAAGAGAGTAAAGTTCCCGACCGACCAAACAACATCAAATCACACATTCATTAATTAAGCCGCATTTATATTTGCCATAATTAACCTCAGGTATTGCATTAAATTTACCACATTATTCCAATTAGAAATAAACCCACGTAGCCCACCCACGAACATTGACATTTGACATTTCGGACACCTCACGCTACACTAGGCCTCTAGCGGCGAATTCATACGCGATAGCTCTCAGTATACTCGAATTCACAAATATTACCAAAGGTTCATAAATATCTGGGCAACTGTACACCCATAGCAATAAAGCCATGTTCATATTTTTTTGTTCACTTTGTCAGTGCACTCATTTTAGAACTCGACTGTACAATATCATCATCATTATATCAGCCGATGTACGTCCACTGCTGGACATAGGCCTCCCCTAAAGAGTGCCACAATGACCGGTCCTGCGACACTCGCATCCAGTGGAGTCCCGCGACCTTTACCAGGTCATCAGTACACCTTGTGGGGGCTTTTCCACGCTGCGCCTTCCAGTACGTGGTCGCCACTCGAGAACCTTTCCGCCCCAACGGCCATCGGTTCTACGCGCAATGTGCCCCGCCCACTGCCACTTAAGACTGTACATACCACGACAATATATCACGACATAAGGTACGAGTATGTTGGGATAACAATGGACTCATTTTTGACACTGGTTAGCTCTTAGGGCTTAATTTTTTTGACTACCTTAATATTCGAATCCTTTAGTTGTTACGGGTTTTGTTTCGTTGTTACACATTGGACAGGTCCGCCCACATATGGAATACTTTTCTCATCTTTGGGCAGGGGCACCACAGTACCAGCTTCTCCCTCTGGACCGCATCCAACGGAGAGCGACTCGAATTGTCGGCTGCCAGCGGGTTTCGGAACGGCTTGACTCCTTGGCGCTGCGTAGAAATGTAGCCTCGCTCTGCATTTTCTACCGCATGTATTACGGGGAGTGCTCCGAGGAATTGTTCGGATTAATCCCTGCCGCTTCCTTCCGCCATCGCCCAACGCAACAAAATTTCCATCCTCACCACTTAGATGGTTGGCAGTCCTCAACTGTGCGTTTCTCCAGAAATTTCTTGCCTTGCACAGCTAAACTGTGGAATGGACTGTCGCCTGCGGTATTTCCGGACCGATGCGACATTCAAACTTTCAAGAAAAGAGCGTACTCCTATCTTAAAGGCCGGCAACGCACTTACAACCCCTCTGGTGTTGCGAGTGTCCATGGGCGGCGCTAATCGCTTACCATCAGGCGATTCGTCTGCTCGTTTGCCACCTATGTCATAAAAATATATATAAGGATAAGTAATACGACCCTAATGTGAAATATTTGCAGGCGTATCAAGCCGAGGGCCTCTGCAAAGGCTTGTACCGTGGTTTCTTCTCGACTGTGGCTCGAGATCTGCCCTTCAGCTTCCTGGAACTGCCGCTATGGGAGTTCCTCAAGACACAAGTTCGACAGCACAACGACGGAAACATTTCCAGTTTTCAGGTACACACTCAATTTCATAAATTTATACCGAAGTAAATCCAAAAGAGAAACTCCTAGCATAGCCCTCTCCATTGCTCTTTGGGTGACTTGAGAAATCAGAAATGAGACCATCCGTAGTAGAACCAAAGTGACCGATATAGCCCTTCGAATCGCTAAACTTAAGTGGCAGTGGGCGGGGCATATAGCACGCAGAACCGATGGCCTTTGGGGCGGAAAGGTTCTCGAGTGGCGACCACGTACCGGAAGGCGTAGCGTGGGCAGACCCCCCACACGGTGGACTGATGACCTGATAAGGGTCGCGGGTGTCCGCTGGATGCGGGTGGCGCAGGACCGGTCATTGTGGAAGTCTTTGGGGGAGGCCTATGTCCAGCAGTGGACGTCATTCGGCTGAATGATGATGATGATGATGAAATCCAAAAGGCCACTTCATTTTGTAGCTTGGCGCCATAGGGTAAAGCTGAAATCTGAAGCGACATGGCGCCACTTATATATACTTTAATTTTAAAAGCTTCTATAAGACCGCATTTACACAATCGTATTCGCCGTCATTCGACGAAACATTCATATACAAGTACTAGTTCACACATTGGCGGGGTGAATTACTTTGACATTTACCTATAGTGTAAGCTGTACGCTTAAAAAAAACTGCAAATCGATGTACAGTTTAGCCGTTTGGCACACGCATACTAGAGGTCAAAACAAAATTTTTGACCCGCAGTTCCTAAAAAATTTCCCTTAGGGGGGGAGTAATGAGACATTTTACTTTTTGTATGGAAAAAAATTTTTTTTTCAATCATTCAATCAATCAAATAATTTATTTGCTAGAATACAGTTTAGCTTAGGTGGTAAAATACATTTTTGTTATACCGTGTATTCAGTCTACAATACAGGCGTGCAAATTTTCAAAATGTTATTGTAATATAATAATAAATAATTAATTAATAGCATTTTAGAATTAATGTAGTCAATATTTAATAAAATAGTCAAAATTCAATAATAAAACTATAAAAATAGATAAAAACATAATGTCATTAAATCCTATTGCTCTCGAGAAATTCATTAACACTATAATAGCACTTGTCCAGTAACCCCGCAGTAATCTCATCTCATCATTTTCAGAAACCTATCGTGTGTATTATCATATGAAAGGACTTTTTAAGGCGATTCTAAAAATATACCACATCATTACGTTTCAGCCATATTTTTTTAATTAAAACAAAAATAATTTTCGAAACATACCAAGTTTGGGCTCATCCAGACACAATATGGCTGTTTTTTTAAATATAATATACCACAAATGATACGTGATATCCTCATATCTAACATCAATAAAGCAATTTTGAAAATAATGTCACTAAGTTTTTTTTATTTTTCAATATTACAAAGTGACACAGTTCTACTTCAATACCTATTTTACGTGACTTATGGAACTGTAGTGCAGATCCGTTACATATTAATCATAAAATGATACGTAGTATCCATATATCCAACGGGAAATACCTCTTTAACCCTTTAACTGCGCCTTTTCATCAGATGGTATAGTTTGTTTAGTTTTTGACATAAAATATCAAGGTTGGACTCCATCAGATACGATATACCCAACTAATTAGGTTAGATATTAAGATATGACGTATCACAAATGATACGTTATATCTTGATATCTAACCCCAAGAAAGAAATTTTGAAAATAATTTCATTTAGTATTTTTATGTTTTATGTGTATAATTTTTCAATATTACAAAGTGGCACATATAAGTATAATATTATTATCATTTAGATAACACCAATAATAAACAATACAGCACAGTTTAATACAATTCGAGTAGAACTGTGTGGTAGATATGAGGATATCACGAATCATTTGTGGTATATTGTATTTAAAAAAAAATCAGCCATATCGTGTCTGGATGAGCCCAAACTTGGTATGTTTCGAAAATAACTTTTGTTTAAAAAAAAATGGCTTAAATGTAATGATGTGGTACATTTTTAGAATTGCCTTAAAAAGCCCTTTCATATTATACAACACACGATAGGTCTCTGAAAAAAATATTTTTTTTTCCATACAAAAAGTAAAATGTCTCATTACTCCCCCCCAAGGTATTTTTTTAGGAACTGCGGGTCAAAAAAAATGTTTTACCTCTAGTATGCGTGTGCCAAACGGCTAAACTGTACATCGATTTGCAGTATTTCTCTGAAATCGGGCTTGTACGGCTACCACTAATTCGCACACGAACATGGAGGACGTGAAAATAATAGCGGCATGAGCGTTACATCACCCAAATGAGCTCTTTCTTATGATAAATTGAAATTTATTTTTTAAAATTCGTACCTATTTCTCTCCGCTCCATTTTGTCTACACGCCCTGTTGGGTCGGGCGCTGGCGAATGTGTAAACAGTAAGTTTGTGATTCGCGTCCGAAAAACCGCTCTCAGCGCTAGCGCGCGAGGCGAATAGCGAGCGCACTGTTTACATATGCTGTTCGTTATTCGCCTTGCCATTCGCACGAATGTGTAAATGCGGCATAAGATTAATCGCTGCGATTTTGACGATTGATATGTCACACTAAAGAGAAATATCCGACTTATTATAAACTAAAGTAACTTAAGTTGCCTCGAAAGAAAAAACATCACAAAATGCAGATGATTTCCCATAATTAATATCACTGCTTAGTCCTTAAGGATCAAATAAATATATTTTTAAGCAACATGCATTATTATATTTATATGTTTTTTTAAACAAAAAGTCAATCTTTCTCCTATAGAATGGTTTCGTCAAACCTAAGCACTAAAACAAAATTGAGTTTATTTTTTTCGCGTAATCTTGATTGCTAGGAAACAAATGATAGCAGTGATCCAGTTTATTTTTACCGACTTCAATAGAAGGAAGGATACCTCAGTTCGTCTCCATGTTTGCTTGTTTTTATGTATGTATGTTCCCCGATAACTCTTTACCACGTTGGCCGATTTTGATGATTCTTTTTTTGTTTTAAAGCAGGTACCCCGACATTGGTCCCATATAAATTTGGTGAAGGTCTGATGATGGAATCTAGGAGGAATCGAGGGAACTCCTCGAATTTGATAGGCACAGATATGCCGATTTCTGTAGGTAACCAAGCATTGGCTCACGGAAACCACAAATTGTGGCATAGCGAAGTACAAAATTGGAGTCGTTTTTTTTTGTATAAATTATTACAAATTCGATCCCTAATTTAGTTATGATGACATAAGGATTATATTCCCTTAAATCCTTTTCAGAGTGCAGTATGTGGGTCTATAGCAGGCGGTGTGGCTGCCGCGGCCACGACGCCCCTCGATCTGGCCAAAACACGCATCATGCTCGCTGAAGACTACAGCGCTACACGCAAACTGCGAATCAGGTATGATCGTATGTTATTTCCAATCGAATATGAAAAATTAAGAAATTGATCACCCCGAGCGGGATCAGTTTTCCAATTTTTAACCGACTTCAAAAAAAGGAGGAGGTTCTCAATTCGTCGTAATATTTTTTTTTATGTATGTTCACCGATTACTCGGAGACTAGTGGACCGATTTCAAAATTCTTTTTTTGTTTAAAAGGGTGTGTTTTCTAGTTGGTCCCATTGTCACCAAGTCTGGATCTGATGACGGGATCTTGGAAAAATCGAAGGAACTACTCAAATTATAAACCAAGAGGATGGGCTAAGGCAAAAAATAGTTTCAAGCAGGAAAAGTCGTTTTCACGCTCGCAGCAAAATTGCATTTTGCTCACTGGTTTCAAGCAGCAAAACCGCCATTTTCGAGCCGCTGAGCGTTGAGGTGAAAATTATTATATTTAATAAACATTTCTTTTTTACAGGCCGGTACTTCGCAGCATTTACCACGAAGCGGGATTGAGAGGTCTCTTCGCGGGCGTAACACCGAGGCTGACAGCGTTCATGGCGGGCGGGTTCGTGTTCTTTGGCGTGTACGATCATAGTAAAGCGTTGGTGGACAAGTATATTGGTAGTTAACGAAGATTTTACCTAGTACCAGCTAGTCAAATAGATACAGTGTCTCTAGAGCCAACGCTAATGATCAATATGAAGATTAAGCAATTAGACATTGAAATTTTCATAATACTCGAGGTATTGGCTATCATTAAAAGTCAATTGACAACATTTAAATTTTTTAAGTAGTATGAAATCTTAACTCATTTCGTTAATTTGTTAATAAGAAACCCCAATATTGTTTTTAATAAAAAAGTTAAAAAAAGTAAAAGTAGTTTATTCTTCAAATTAAGCATATTACATGCACCTATGAACGTGCGTTAATGTTTTTATAGTTATTAGTTTTCTAAATATTCACGAAAATATGAAGAAAGCCTACCATCGTCGTAATGACGTCACTACTATGAAATTGTGACAGTCACAGCGCACAAAAAGTTTTTAGTAAATCTGTTTTAGTAACAGTGCTTCTGTATGATTTGTTACGCTGTGACGCCTTACCTGTCACTTACTCTCTTTTGGAATGAGGAACCTTTGAAGTTCATTTATCTACAGGGTGATTCAGGAGACGTGAGCAGGACCAACACTACATACATAGTAAATGGCAATGAATCGTTCACCATTTTATTTAAGTGAAACACCCGTACCTTTTTCCTTTATTTTAATTTTTGTTAAGCTAAAGTTTAATTCTCTACAATCATGGTCACCCTACAACAACTGGTTTATAAAGATTACCCCCTTATTCATAAACGTCCATCACGCCTCTATTAGCCGCTAAAGTTGGTTTGTCCTTATCTGCCACTTTGACATTTATGTTTGTGAGAAAAGGCCAAAACAACTTTTATTTGACAGAGGTTTGTTAAGTTTTATGAATAAGGGGGTAAACCTCTAACTGTTCTGACAGCACTTTGATTACGAAGAAAGTAAATTGTCACATTGATTGAGATACGACATTTCAAAAGTATTCGGACTAAGATGACATTCAATTTGACACGAATGACTTGACTGAAGTATTCTGATTGTAGAGTGACCATGAATTTCGTAAATAATTTAAAACATTTTGTTTTCAACACCAAAGATAAATGAACGTTAATTTCACTAATAGTGGCACGAAGCAGTAGCTTATGATCTACTGAATCCGTAGTGTTGATCTTGCTCACGTCTCCCGAATCACCCTATAATAAAATTGGGATATTTTCGGGAATTTAAAAATGTGGTTTTACTTAATTTTTTATCCTCTATTGATCTCTTAATTTTTTATTATTTCATCGGAAAAAGCTTGCTTAAAATATTGAAATGTTGTCAATTCGTCCCCGGATTTTAATAAAGGAGACAATATCTCGAAAGGTAAGAAATTTCCATTGAAATTAAAATAAATATTCTGTAAGATATATCTATCAGCTGCTCTGTCGGCATTCTAATTAGGTTTTAGGGACATCCTGTATTAAGATAACCAATGTATGTAAACGTACGGCGACTAAGTCCCGTTTATTAAAAATAACTTCAAAGAAGTCTTTTCAAAATAGCAGTTTCTCTAGATCCCGGTATAATAGAGGGTTTAAGGATGTTTTTGTTTTATTAAAAATGCGATTGCTCTAGGCCAGCATCTAGCCAGGGGGCAAAGATGAGGCCGACGATGAAGCGAGCTCACCCAGAAGATGCCTATTCAGTCGTGCCTTAAAAAGGTCCAGGGTAGGATTCACGGTAAGCCGGACCGGCCCGTTCTCTGTGACGGGCCCGGTGACGCTCGGAAGCGTCCCAACCCAAACAACACACAAACAAACAAGGTTTGGTCAACACAAACGTTTGACGGCTGATCTAGCTACGGGCGAGGCTCGGAAGCAGCCCGGTCTCGGCCCGGTCCGGAAACGGAATGGTCTAGTGGAAATCATCCTTTAACACTAGATTTACACTATCGTGTTCGCTATTCGCCTCGTTATTCGACGAAAAATTCGACGAAACATTCGTGAATGAGTGCCGTTGAGAACTGCTGTTTTCACACATTCGTGGGTTTATTCGCACGCGAATATGGAGGACGTGAAAATAATAGCGGCATGCGCTTTCTGTTGATAAAAAGAACATTAATGTCTAAAATTCGCACTTCAATCCACTACATTTTGTCTACACGTCGTTTTGGGTCGGGCGATGGCGAATGTGTGAACAGTAAGTTCGTGTTCGCTATTCGTGCCCTTTGATTCGCGTCCGAAAAACCGCTCCCAACCCGAATGCAGGAATCGCGATGCGAATAGCGAGGCGAATAGCGAATGTACTGTTTACACATGCGTATTCGTTATTCGCCTCGCTATTCGTTCGAATGTGTAAATGCAGCTTAAGGGTGCTTTAACGTGCCCACTAGCGCCACTCAGAATTGTAATTATTTAAATTTAACGATAGACATTGCAAAAAGGAGGCCACTATGTAAATAATTTCGTATTTAAGTACCTTTTGAATACATCAAAATAGTTTTTATGTTACTGGATTCGTCGATCTGTGAGTTCAAAAATAAAACGGTCGTTTTTACTTTGGACGCATAGATCAATATCTATCGTTTAATTTAAATTATTACAATTATTCACGAGTGACACTAGTGGACAGATTAAAGCAACCTTAAAGTTGATATCACACTACCAAGATAGATGGCGTTGTCATGGTTCGATGGCCACTGTTCCATATATTTTGTGTGGCGCTAGCATCTCGCTTATCATCATTTAGAGAAATTGCTATTTTGGAAAGATGTCCGAATGAGGTGGCTGTGACTTACAAACTTGTTAGCAAACAGACAGACGAGTGGCGAATTTATTCATTGAAATATAGACCAACCATCTAGAATAAGATGCTGTTGTATTTATTAAATATGGAATTTAGAATTGTTATTTAGTACGTAGATAGTTATTATTACGTTAGAACAAATATTTATTGTTTTATTATGGTTATTTATTAAATGTAGATAACTAATATTGCACGGGTCTTTTTACTTTGTCCTGCTGTATCTGTTAAAAAATCACTGTTTTCGTCATCAAATGACATATCGAAATGACAGTGACGTCAATGACACATTAAGTAATTGTATTACTGTATTTAATTTCTACCTAGCGGAAGCGGTCGCCGACTAAATTATAATGCCCAATAAAAAGTAAACAAAACAAAATTGTTCACCACAAGGTGTAATTAGAAGTGTGAAATTACTGAAATATTCGTCGCCACGATCCCTCGTTGTGACGGATTCCACGATAGCTCGGTTGGTTCAGACCGATGCAAGGAGCAGAAGTCGTGAGTTCATCTTCCTCTAGTGGTCATTTTTCACTTTGTTTCGAAATTTATCGTTGCATAAAACAGTCGTTACAAACCTTAATGAAGGTTATATTGACATCGTACGCCTTACATACTCCATGGTTTCTTAAACTGTGGTCCATCGACCCCTAAAGGGTCCGTGTAAAGAACGCTAGGGGTCCATGGGAAGCCTATGTATCGATGGGAACGCATTCATATAGAAATTGGTGCCTACACAGGATTTCTGAATAATCTTTCGTGGGCTCTTTGAAATTTAAAAGGGGACCACGACTAGCCAAAATCAAAGAAACCCTGACCTCGTATAGTCGCTCTTGGTGCCATGGGCACGGCAACCCACAACATCTTTAGGTGCCCTTGGCACAGATGAAATACAGGTTACTTAATTCGTAACAGACAGTCAAATGCCCGATAAAATGCCCGTGATTTCAATAGAACTTCGCGCCCCTTTTATACCCAAAATTGGCAGCGTCACTTACGACCTTACGTCTACGCCAGCTATGGTAGAGTTCAAAATTTGAATTGGAATAATTCGAGTTCGAAATTTAAACTACAGCAGGTGGAATCGCCATTATGACCCATTTTGGATTACGTTAAAGGCTTTTCCTACCATTGAAGTACTAGGGTTCCATAACTCTTCAACTAGTAGAGTTCTGTCTTGACCTATAAAGATCTTATTGTAGACTTTTCTAACCATTGAAGTACTAGGGTTCCATAACCCTCGACTAGTAGAGTTCTGTCTTGACCTATAAAGATCTTATTGTTGACTTTTCCAACCATTGAAGTACTAGGATAACATAACTCTCAACTAGTTGGATTCGAAATTTAATCTAAAATAATTCCAGCTTGACCAACTTTGATTATATTGAAGACTTCCAACCAATGAAGTACTAGGATTACATAAGTCAGTGGAATTCGAATTTTAAACTAAAATAATTCTAGCTTGACCTACTTTGAAGACTATATATTGAAGACTTCCACCCAATGAAGTACTAGGATTACATAACTCTCAACTGGTGGAAATCGAAATTTATACTAGGTTAGTTTTAACAAGTAGTTGGAACCATCGATATGATCTCCAGGGACTTTTCTAACCGTTGAAGTACTAGGATTACATAACTCTTCTATTGGTAGATTTCGTAAGTTTTGATATTAATCGGAAGTTTGTTAGACCTCTCGTCAATGCTGTGTTCCATGGAAGAATATCTGCGATTTTGTTCAATTCTTACGTTTGAAATTCGCTAGTACTTTCAAAACTAATACTTTCTTTTCAGGTAGTTTAAAATAACTTCACATCACGTGGTCTAGTAGCATTATTTATTGCATTCCGTTATGCTTATAGTCCAATTGCGTTCCGTTACAGTACACTACACAACTAGAGTGGTAAAGCAAAGAAAGGCTGAGATCGCAGATTTTGCGGCCCGAGCTGTAGGCGAGGGACATTTATTATATATATGCGATCGAGGGCTTTATTTATTACCTCCTGTATTGTGTACATAATTTTATTACTACACTTGGCCAGAATGCGGCTTTTTCCGTACCGTAGGTGTGGCATAATAGTATATTACGATAAAAGGGTTGTAAAACAAAGAAAGGCCGATATCGCAGATGTTTGAGGCCCGAGCCGCAGGCGAGGGTCATAAATATGCAAGAGAGGCCTTTCTGTTTTACGACCCGTAAAGTAAAAGTAAAAGTAGTTTGTGCAGCAAGCAAAGCAGATTGTGGGACAAATTGTGGGTGGCGTTATATGAATCCTGCTTCACCGACAGAGCGATAGAACACCGACGGTAAAACGGGAGTACGGGCCTTTTTGCCGAATTAATGGCGTACGACCCACATCGTCTACCAAATTGTAACCCATATATAAGATATATCAGTAAAGATAAAAGATTATTTCGCACAAAAAGAAGCATCTTTTTCAGTGTGCATTTGCCGTTATACCTAGTTGGTTACTAAGTTATGTTACTGTAATAATCCTTATCTACATAAAATATACTAACGAAAGTTAAATAAATTATATATTAAAATGAAGTACACACAATCAGGATTTACATTTGTCAATTTCATTCAAAATGGCCTCCTTGGGCCTGAACACAGGCCTTCAGACGACGAGGCCAGTCATCAATAGCGGCACGCACGGTTGTCATATCTAATTCCGTCACTGTCTTGACTATGGCCCGCTTGAGGGAGTCAAGATTTGTGTGGGGTGTAGCACAGGCTTTCTCCTCAATAACCTGCCATATAGCATAATCCAGGGGGTTGAGGTCCGGACTGGAAGAGGGCCAGTCTTCGTGGGCAATGAAGTCAATTTTGTTGCTTCGAAACCAGGCTTGAGTTGTTTTTGCCTTATGTGCAGGGGCGGAGTCTTGTTGAAAGACCCAGGGCTGGTTTTGAAATAGAGAGTGGCTTAAAGGCTTCACTATTGGTTCCAGAACGGTTTCCTGGTAAACTTTAGCCCCAGTTTTGACACCTTTTTCACAGAAATGGACCTGTGTTAACCCTGAGTATGACACACCTAACCAAATCATGACATAAGAGGGATGATGGCCTCGTTGCACTCTCGGAACAGCTACACTCGCTTCTTGACTGTTTTTTGCATACACTCTGTCATTCTGGCGGTTACAACATTCTTCAATGGTAAAAATTTTTTCGTCTGTAAATAATATATTTCGGTGGCCATTTTGTGCGTACCGCTTCAGTAGCACGCGACTTCTATTCAGCCTCATAGTCTTCAATCGTCCATTAAGCAAATGACCTTTCCGTCTACGATAAGCGTGTAGTCTAAGGTCTTGATTGATAACTTTTTTAAGGGAGCTTCTCTTCACAGACATCTGAATTGCCAACAACTTTTGCTTCCGAACGGGGTTTCTTGCGATTCTCGCCTTCACTGCCTTTATTAGAGCTGGGGTCCGAACGGTGCGTGGTCTTCCAGACCTCTTGCGGTCATCAAAGCTCAGGGTACTATTGTACCTATTAATGGTACGATAAACGAATTGTTTGTTGATTTTCAGATTTTGAAGCAACTTCAAAATCACGTTTGGCGGATGCAACATGCAATGAAATAAACAACAAAAAAATCAAAGTTTTATTTTTAATACGCATAGTGGCAGAATTGCATGATGCCTGTGCCACAAATTTATGTGGAATGGAAATTAAAAAAGAGGACTTTGCCGGCCTAGGCCTGCAACATTTGTATGAAATTGTATTAACGACCTCTTGTCCTAGCCGCGCCTGAAACGTCATACTTCGCAGCCTATTATAAGGAACATAACATCAATATTTCATTGCATGTTTGAGAAAAGAATATTTTGAAAAAAATAAAATAAATAAAGAATCTGTAACAATGATAATGATAGTCCCCGTGTGGTGTCGGGTTAGAATGACACCTCTCCCTTTCGTCCCTTTGGTGTCTTGAGAGTCAACTATGGGAATCCGGTTGAAGTGTGTTGTAGGCCATGGGCTAGCAACCTGTCACTGCAATATCACATTTTCTCCATCTATAAACCTGCAACAGCTAAAAGTGGCACTGAAAAATTAATTTTCATGTGCCTCCTTGTGGGCGGCGGAAGCGCGAGTTTTTTGTATGTATGCGGTAACAATGAACTCCTCTGAGGCTTCTGCGACTGCAAGCTTCCATACGCTAGATGCGGGGTCTGCCATAGATAGGTATGTGTCTAGGACCTGCCGGGTGTGCCTGTTTGCCACCTTCGTGGTATTAAAAAAGTAAAAAAAAAAAATAGAAACAATAAACCAGTATACAGAAAAACTGAACGTATGATATTTCCTGCGGTATTTCCGGACCGATTCGACCTTCAAACCTTCAAGAAAAGAGCGTACTCCCATCTTAAAGCCAGCAACGCACTTACAACCCCTCTGGTGTTGCAAGTGTCCATGGGCGGCGCTAATCGCTTACCATCAGGCGATTCGTCTGCTCGTTTGCCAACTATGTCATAAAAAAAATATAAAAAATATTAACTCTCCGAATTATTCGCTCATGGAGTGTTCGCACAGTTAATATTTCAGTCAGTACGTTTTAGTTTTTTGTAGGTTAGGTTAGTCTATGTTCAGAGCTTTTATTACTACCCAAAAAAGAAACAATGCCTTTAAACAAACTTTATTGTTCACTTTAACCATAACAATTTATACATCTTTACTTAGTTTTTACAGTGATATACATTTCCCTATCCTACCTTTATACACAAATAAACTCTAGTAAAATTCAAATAATACGTTTTTTCATATTTTTGGGTGCGATCAATATACACAAAGATCGATCACAACCAAAATTAAAAATAATCTATGTTATAAATACTGAATTTTGTGACATATACAATTTTACTTACGTATACTTAACATAATTAGATGTGATATGTTTAATAACAAAAAGTTCTAGAAAAAAGTTATCAGGGCGACACAAGAAAGGGTGCCAAAGAAAACAAATAGCACAGAAAAATAAACAAATAGACTAGCAAAGTCGAAAAATAAATTGTGGCGTGAAACTTCGCTCAGTAGATAGATGGCGCTGACATATATTTTGGACGAACATCCGAAGACCTAAGCTCGCACTGTAAGCGCGAAATACTGCAAGCGCAGTAAAGATAAAGATATTTGAAGATCAATATTGTATGCCTGATTTTGCTAGTTATCTGTAATCACCAGTTAACATTTACAAAAGCATATAAATAGACCTGTCATGATACTCATGATAGATGATAAAATAATTAAGTAGAATATGAGACGAATGTCATTCGAAGGCACTGACTGCGTTCGTCTTAGTCAACCTAAGACTTGGCAGTGCGCACATACCGAATGAAGAAAAAGTACAAAGGTAAAAGTACATAAAGGGTACAGTCAACACCAATACTCGCTGCTCTGTTTACGAATTTACAAGTTCACTCTGGTGACGTTGAGCCGCTTTAACCTTACTTTTTGACATACTTTTGACCTTTTTGACCAGTTTCCAACTCGTAGCTTCATTAAACGGGCCCTTGGTTTTAAATGCTGACTATACTTATAGGCAGTTAGCAAATAAGAAAATATAATGATGAGTTTCCATTTTATCCCGCTAGATGACGCTAGCAATTTTGACATCATTTACAACGCCATCTATTGAGTGACTGAAACCATAACACCTCTAAAGCCATGTAGACGACTTATATTTACTTGCGTCAACTAGTTTAACAAAATGGAATAAATGTATAGAATAGACATAACACAAAAATATAACTAATTAAATAATACACAACATTAACTTGTAACAAATTAGAAGAAAACACCGAATTAAAATCGTACCCGCGACCAGTGTCTAAAATTCAATTCATTTCGTTTCTGTAGATATTCAAGTGTTAAGCTTTGGAATTTCATAGCCTTAGTGTAGAAACTGAAAGTCTAACTATATATTTAGGAAGCTAAATATATAATAGTTGCATACGCCAATATTGCTTACTATCACGCATTTAAAACATAATATATGCGATCAAATACGTTAAATTGTTTTATATAATTAAGCTATTGAACAAAAGATGGCGCTGTATTTTAAAATGGAATGTTTGACTTCAAGTACATTAATATCACTCTAAAACATGGACGGATTTATATATTTCGTATACATTAATTCTAAACCTAAACTCTGTAATTAAATTCTTAATTTTACTGACTGCTTATTTCAAATAAAAGTTACAGGTATATTTTCTTTCTATAATATTGAATGACTTTTATAATCAAGCTTGTATACTCGTAGATAGCATTTCTAGTAATGTATGTGAACATGAATTTAAACCCTGATTTCATTTTACATGTATAACCTTCCATCTTCGAAAGTTGTATAAAAGCTTATAAAGTCAATATAACCCTAGTTTAAGCGTTGTGAGTACTAACTCTATAAGCCCTTATACAACTGTTTTGTGAGCTTAGAATACTCTCTAAGTTGACTCCGAGCCGTCAGATATACGGCATTCTGACAAACTTGAGTTCTTCGACAAAATACCAGGCCCAGGCAATTTATTCTCCTTATGCGAGCGCTATTTCTTGCTAACACGAAGTTGACTAAAATTTCCAACATCCCCCCTTTAGAACTATTTTGTCAACTAGGCGCCATCACAACCTTTCACTAGATAGCATTATATACCCTCGTTACCGTTAAAACGATTATTAAAGTTTGTACCTACCTATATCTCTATCTCTGTCGCTCGAGCGTCATAAGTGCTATAGAGACGGAGAAATCCGAACTTCAACATTCGATTTTCGCGGCCGTAACTCGGTATCTCTACTATCACTTTACCGAAATATAACATTGCTCGTATGCGATCCTCTATGGGAGCTGTTGTCTCTAGTCGTATTCCGTCGAAACGGATTCCAAGATGGCGCCCGGCGGGCTGAAGACCGAGCTGTGGCAGCAGTGGAGCCGCTTGAAGCTGTGGAGGCGGCGGAAACTGAGCCTTGGTTGGAGTTGGACTGCCGGGGAATGTCCGGTGATGACTGAAAAAAATATATTATTAACGCCATCTGTCGGTTACTTAAAGAGTCACCTTAGAGAAAAGATCTTGATCTGCCTAATTTTTGTTTTATTCGGGAAGTGTTTAAGTGTTCGATCAATGGAGGAGTTTTGTTTCGAGAAAAGTTGTGTATTATAGGTTAGTTGCAAGTCAACCCATACAAAATGCCTAGCAAAAGAACGTACACATAGGTCGTCGTTTTTACTGGACAACTTAGGTTCTACGTATGTTACGTATAGTTGTCAACGTCTCCTTTTTGGCTATTTAACATATCATTAATATCCTAAACGTATCTATAGGTATTGAAATTTCATAATTTGTTATACTTTGCATGTATATTTTTTTGCTTACTTTCACCAAACTCTTATCCATTGGTGTCGCCAATCTTAGCGCCAATAGGTCCCCAGTCTGCTGGATCAGTCGGACCACCTCCTCGTGAGAACTCCACTTTACGTCCTTGTCGCCCACGGAGATGATGAAGTCGCCTTCTCGCATGCCGCCAATCTGCGAAACAAAGAGAAGCCAGTCTTTAATTTGTTATGCCGCGTTTCTTCTTGGCTTCCAGTCGTGGCAGTCATCTTATTAAAATACGATCAATTCAGTTCCACGACTCCACACACACATCCACATCATCCATCCATCCATTCCATGTCTTGAATATTTGGTAAAGAATTACGACCGTGACACCGTGGAACTAGAAAGCTTATACTGCAATGTGTATAAGTAAGTTGCATTGTCGCTAAACACAACGCATAAGAATCAAAGAACTACACTAGGATAAGCATGTGGTTAGTGATAAGATAAGTGTTCCCAGGATTTTTTACAAGATTTCTGAGCACGGGAGAAGTAGCACTAAGTACATTTGTTGTAGCTCTCACCACCACCACCATATCAGCCCAAGGACGTCTACTGCTGGACCATCCCCCAATTTATTGGGGGGTAAATGCCAAAATCTCACGCTTGGCACGCGGGTTGGCGATCGTAGTATCTCCATCGCACTTCAGGGATGCTGCTGCCCATCCCACGGACCACCTTGGTCGTAATTTTAGGACATACCCGGGTCCGGTGTTGTAGCACTAGGTGCGATAATTTTACTAACAGGTATATTGCAATACTTACATCGGCCAAAGAATTAGGTTCCACAGCCGCGATCATAACCGGCGCGTCCCCTCTCACTGAAAACCCGAATCCATCATCATCAGTCTTCGCCACATTATATTCACTCGCCACTCTTCTTAGCGGCTCCTTCCTTCTTCCATTCTTCACCTTCCCGTTTACACTTTCCGTGGTAGTTTTTATGAAGCTCTCATTGTTTCTATAGTCATATTTGTCGTAATCTAAGACTTTGGGATGGTATTCCATGTTGTTGTAGCTGTTGATGTAAACTCCGTTTTGTTTCATGACTCTTTGGAGTTGCTTTTCGTAGTCGTCGTATTTCTCGTCCCTGATTATGGAGTTGTAATACGCGCTGTTGTCCTCCGATCTATCCCTTTTCTCTGACCGTTTGTTCTCAAGCTCTGTAAACCTTTTGGTGATTCTTCTAGAGCTTTCTCTGCATTGGTCGGTGTGTTTTTGAAGGGTGATAAGGCGAGGGGCACTCCAGTGGCGTTTGGCGGAGAATACTGCGATGGGGCCGAGGGATTTGAATAGATCGTCGACTCGGTGTTGCGCGAAGTCTGGTGGGGTTAAGGATAGTTGGAATTTTGATGAAGCTGTAATGAAAAATACTCGGATTAGGAACGATCAAATACTCATACGTCATAACGAAGCTACTCCTACTCTCATATCTTAGGTAACTAATGTTTCGTTGTATTAAGAGAAGGACACAACATCCAGAATTATAATAGGTCAGAATCAGATATATTTAGGGTATCTCGGAAACCGCTCTAACGATTTTGATTAAATTTACAATACAGGAGTTTACGGGGGCGGCCATTAGATCTAGCTAGGTGTCATCTTCGGGAAAACTCGTATTCTTCGGAAAACCACGCAAGACCGAGCTTCCAGAAGCTGTCAGCTATCAATCACGGCATTTGTTAATAAAGAGTCGCAAGCGTCCATAGGTTACGGTCTTTGCTTACCATCAATGTATTAAACAATGATCCGTGTAAGCAGGAGAATCCTAGACGGAACGCTCCGTTCAGGGGCCTTTCAGCTCGAAGTACGAATTTTTCTATAGAAATGTTAGTTTAACTTGTTTGTACCAGTCGTCATGGGTGCTATCTCTATCGCACACGCATATTGAAGTGACAGAGATGCAGCGGTCGTGCGGTTAGTTGTTACTAAATACACAACGACGCTACGATCTACGTGGGGTATTTCCCTGGTATCTCTAGCTCAGTATATATATTGTGCTTTGTGGTTCCGTCAACGACGGCACGAGAATCTAAATGGTGTAGTTACGTAGTATCGTGGGCGCGTCCAGCAGCTCCATCTCGCTGAGGTCGGGCGCGTCGCGCAGCGCGGCGCGCTCGCGCGCGGCGCGCTCGGCGTGCGCGCGCATCACGCGCGCCAGCGGCTCCTTGCCGCGCAACTCCCTGCGCATAACATCATGTATAACCCACTCGTCTTTGACTACTCTGGTTGCCGGGCATCACCCTTATTACAAGGGAATAGAGTTCAAATTAAAATTCAAAGCAAATGAGTAGCTATTATGCTGCAATGACAACGACGCGTCCGTGGAGGTGGGAAGAGGGAGAGAAGAAAAAGAATAACTCCGCGTTATTTGATATTGGGCTTCGATAATTAACTTTATAACAGTGTATCCATGTTTCCAGCCGCGACATGCGACGGGGCCTATTGGCTATGTGGACGTCAGAAACGCAGACAGACAGGACGAACGTCATGGGTCCCGGGACAATGTCAAACTCGGAGATGTCAAATAATGACACATGAATATTTTATTTATTTTAGTAAGCGAGAAAGACCCTTTTCTGGAAAATTTTACTGACATACTCGTAAATAAGAAAATGATTTAATAAAAATAAATATACACAAACGAAACGAATCGTAGGAAACCAATAGGAAACGTCGAAGTAAATTTGACAGATGTCTCCGGCAGCTAAACATTTCTGCTATGGTGTGCGCTGCGATCGCTTAGCTTACCCCCGTCCCGTCACCTACTTCGCACATTGCCAATATAATAGTCCAATTAGAATCAAGTTTTCAACTATAGCGCTATCTCCCGTGTTTTGTACAATATTGTCAGAGTTCCTCATATAAGTAGCGCTATCTATCTTTAACATCATTGAGCTAAGTTAACCCACCGACACATATTTTATGCGCTTGCGTCTCGTCGAGTCCCACACACCAGGCCATCCCAGCTTTTGTAATATATACCAGTTTTTACTATAGCGCCATCTATCGCCACTCACCGACACATCCTCTGCAGTCGCTGCGCCTCTTCATAGAGCGCCTGCGCCTCTATGAGATGCGCGCGCCCGACTACCACGAAGTCAAGGTCGTCGTCCATCTTCGCGTTGGATACGGAACCTGTTGGGGTGAAACTGTTAGCGCCATCTATTGATGACAAGTGGAAACTAAGATTAAATTATTCACATTTGTTATGGGACAAACGATTGTTTTAACCAATTGCCATAATATAATACCGGGACAACATTATAATCGGCTATGAGTTGGTCGGTGGAAGTACAAACTTTAAAATGTTAATGTTAGGATTATCTGTAAAAAGTACTACGGTCCTCTCAATGTATAGTCGCGCAATGAAAAGGTCCGTCACTTTTCGATCTTCACGGCATTAAAATAGAGTTCAAAAGTGAACGCTTCCAACTTCATTGTCATCATATGCCTGGACATATGCCTCCCACAAAAATATCACAATGACCTAGCTGTCCTACGCCACCCGCGTGCAGTGGACTCCCGCGACTTTTACCAGGTCATCAGTCCACCACGAACGCCTCCAATTTAGTTATTTAGAGACTGATAATGTTGGGGGAGCCTATGTCCAGCAGTTCTTCGGCTGATATGATGATGATGAGAGACTGATACGGTAGTCAGTACTATTTTAGATTTCATTCGAATGAGATTCTTTTCAGCACCCTCGATGTTGCTTGGGTGGGTCTTTCTGCGCTGGGCGCTCCTGAAGCCGTGGCGTGGGGTGGCGAGAGGGGCTGCGGGCCGTAATTTTGTGGATGAGGAAAATTTTTGAACTTTCTCGGAAGAAGATAGGGTACGGGGTAAAACTGTTAGATACCATTGTCAACGCTGCGGTCGGAGCTAGTATACAGTGCGGCGACTCGTTGTCTCGCGCGCGGCGTGCTGTCCGCATGGAGCAGGCCTAACGCCGCGTATTGATGCGCCAACGCTGGTGACACCACATTATTCATTTGTAAAACACTAGTAGTTTTTCTGCATGAAGTCACCCTTCGCGACAAAAGTAATAAAAAAAATAATAAGTATCTATGACATGCAGTATGATGATAACGCGCTTTTATAGGTTAATTGAGAACATCAATTACCTTTGTAAAATTCAGTCTTCACATGGACCAGAGAGACCCACGAGTATGGCACGTAGTTGAAGACGCCTTCCGTCTGCATCTGCAAGAACAAATGAGTCAATATAACTTGACTGAATATGAGGACCACTGTGACCTAGTTGGTAGTGGATCCTTATGAAGCCGGTGGTTCCGGGCTTAAATTCTGGTATGGGCATTTATTTGTGTGATTTAACTAGTAGCTTCTGAATTACTCTCGTACTCGGAAGTCGGAAATCCATAGCAGTAGCGTCTCAAATATTACGTTACACGTGGCTCCATCTATTGCTCGGTATGATTAACTAACTACTTTTGGTTGAACTGGAGCGTACATATAGCGCCATCTATTGTTGACTACACATCATGCGTTATAGTTCAAATTATTTGAAATATCCGACTTTTGATAAAATTGTTTTTGGATTTTAAATCTTCTAATTTGAACAATAAAGTCGCTTTTAGAACTGGTTATATTATATTCGAAAAATTGTTGTCGCTTTAATAGGTACTTATAGCTAACCTTTTGATATAGCTGCGTATATGTGTGCGCGCACTGCGCCGCCTCCTGCGCGAAGTCGAGGCACATGTCGAGGTCGTCGCGCAACTCGCCGCGCCCGCACTCGCGCGCCTGGAGCTGCAGCTTCTCGAATAGACATTCCCGCGCTTGAGCCTAGAACGATGCCATCGAATAAGTCGTCATCTTTAACCTATGTCAGCCTCTACCAGGATGTTTACATGTTGCACCAAATTTGTCTAGGCCTGGGCCTTCTATCAGATTTTTTTTTATCTACATTAACTAGGAGCGATGATTCCAGGGAAGTCCCATCAGCACAATAAGTTTATTGTGGGTTAAATGCACTTCCGGCGGATAGAATTGTTTAGTTTTTTTTAAGACCACGTCGGTGGCAATCATGTGGCCCGCGTAATGGTAAGCAGTCGCCGCAGCCTATTATGGCTACAGCATGTCATGTTAACCCGTAAGCTCAAAATACTACCCAGTCTTTGGTATCTTGCTCGTAATACATGCTCCGGTAACCAATGCGAAAGAGTAAGTAGATATTTTAAGTAACACAGTTTGAAACCTGGATTTTGTATGAGATAACGGATGGATTTTTTTTCAAAATGGACGCGAATTGCAAACGCTAATATAAAAGAATCGTGGCATCAATATCATTCGGATAAGTAAAGATAGACGATTTTAAACTATAAAATTACCGTCATAGTAGCAGCGAGTACTAGTAGTGTGTCAGCAGCTAGGTCAACAGATGGCGCGTTGGTGAAGTTCTCGTGGATGTATCGGAGCGTACCCGCCGCGCGGAGTAACGCGTCTACAGCGCCATCTAGCCCGAGAGACGTGTGTCTTTCCTGTAAACAAAATATGGTCTAAAAATGGCTATAGCTTTTAGCCGTCCATCATACAAGAACAATCTGCAAGCACAGTTTAATAATAGAGTAGAGTATAGGTACTGCTTTGATAGGCCTTTGAGAGTTTAAGCTGCTAGAAGATAGTCTGAAGTGATAAACTAATTATGTATTTAAATGTATTTGTGTATGTCTATGTAATAGTTTAAATAATTATTTATGTAACTATATGACAGATGAAACAATATTTTGTATACAAGCAATATTTAGCAATATTTTGTATTTGAATCAATATTTTGTATACAAGCTTACCAAATTTGTTCTCTGGTATTTTATAGTTGCACCGCCTACAGTCTTTCTGTTCTGCCTAAAGGTTGACTGGTAGAGAATGCCTCATGGCATTAAGTCCGCCTTTTGTACGTTAAGATTTCTTATTGTGCAATAAAGATTAAATAAATAAATAAATAAACTAACGCTTTAATCTAAGCCTCGCCATAGACGAACAGAAAGATATCCTCTTTGGCCTCGTTAACACACTAAGTGCAAATTATAACTTCAACATTTAAGTTCGAGTTAGAAAATTAGTCTGACTCATTTGTTTCATACACACCTGTTTTGCGCCTATCTGTGTGTAAATCCCAGCTATGTTGAATAAGACGCATGCTTTTTCAAACGCCACCGTCCGCTGACATGAGGGCACTCCTGAAACCGTTAATTAGTTTAAATTATTACAAAATTTATTACTTTGCAAACTTTAATTATAAATTGAGTGTAATCGATTTCCAATGTTTTACTTTTGGCATTCACAATATCAAGAAAAAATTGACATTTGATTTCAGCGCCACCTACCTCCGCATCGTATATAACCATTTAGATGCCTCACGTGTCAAAGATCTGCCAGGAGTTTCTATAACTGCTCACCGTTAGATGTCCTCACGTATCAAAGAGTCGAAATACTCGAAGTAAACCGCTAGTGAGGGGTCAGGAGGGAAGAATTCAGCGCCTGATGAAGTCTGTTTGACACTGGAGTGCTAGCAACCTATCGCTGAGTAGTAGCAATATCGATAACTTCCTGTGCTGACAAAGAGTTTAACCAGTCGAAGTAGGCCCTCAGCGAGCAATCAAGTGGACCGTAGTACTGCTCGATGAAGTACGTTTGTCAGCAGAGCGCCACCTATCGCCCAGTAGCAGCAACAGCGATAACCTATCAACCCTAGAGATGTCCTGTGTTGAAAAAGAGTCGAACCAGTCGAAATAGGCCCCTCAGCTAGCAATCAAGCGGAACGTAGCACCGCTCGATGAAGTACGTTTGTCAGCAGAGCGCCACCTATCGCCGAGTAGCAGCAACATCAATTATTTCTCACCGCTAGATGTGCTCACCTGTCAAAGAGTCGAACCACTCGAAATACACCCCTAGTGAGCGATCCGGCGGAAAGAAGCGTCGCTCAATGAAATATAGTTGGTTGTAGTATTTGAATAGGAGTGCTACGCCGGCCGTTGAGCGGACTGGGGTCCGGATTGCCTGAAAAACAAAACGCACTGTTTAGTTTTGCACTCAAAAAGGTACGTATTTACTATATTAGGCTACAGAGTATTTAAAAATCAAATATGTCATATAAATCGAGGTAAAGTTGTTTTCTATATGTTGTATTCTGAAACCAAGCATAAACAATTTCTTTTTACGCTTGGTGTCACTAGTAGCCGTCATACAATGAACTTATGAGGGAAGGTCAAATATCTCATATAAATCGAGGTTGAAAGCTATTGTGATTGATTAAACTTGTTTTTTTATATGTTGTATTCTGGAGCCAAGCATAAAAAGCAATTACAATTTCTTTTTCACTCTAGGTGTCACTAGTAGTCGTCATACAATGAACTTAGGAGGGAATAAGGTTAAATCTTAGTTTATATTTAATAAACTAAGATTTAATAAGACAATATCGTATATTTAATAAGACAATATGTGACATTAAAATAAATAAAACTGTCTCTACGCACTCGTAATATATGTAAAACATGTAAATGAGCAAAATCTGGTCGTTACTCGTATGTTATGAATACGATTATTATTGATGATTTCATGTGTTTTAAACCGAAGCGTTTAATTTATGATGATCTTGATCTATGATGTGGTTGATTGTATGGTAAGTATTTTATTTTTATTCCAAAGAGTAAAGAAACGTTAATTTTAAAATATTAGTCAATTTTTTTAGCAATTTATTGATGCTGTTATTATTCCTATTTATTTGTTATTTATTATTCCTTAAAAACATATTGAATTACTGTTAAGACATTCATTCTTTTCACGAATGGAACTCTTATGTTCCGAAATTTTAATGATGTTGTCCCGAGAATCAGGAAATCGGATCTGGTAGCCCTAGTCCCACCTGTCTCATGTCCATGAAGTCCGAGATCGCCTCTTCATGCGCAGCCGCATCTTCACTGTAGTGCTCCAGAATGAAGTCCTTGAACGGCTCCCGAAAGTCCACCTCCTTGGTTTCCTTCAGTCCCAGCGGGATCATAGGCATCACGCATTCTTTGCTGCAACAAAAATACATGTTGTTGAGTAACTTTTATGGTAAATCAATTTATACTTCTAGCAAACGTCCTCAAATAATCCGGTAATAATGCATGCAGTCATTGTCTACGAAATACGCTTATCTTTTATGACAGACGATAATTGGTTAGCAAAACCGCACAATAGGACAATGGATTGGACACAACCAAACCGCACCAATTATACAGATAATTGCTAATCTATCGTTTTACACGAGGGTAGATAGGTAATTTAACGTTTAGTTGTTTGCTACTAGTTAGCACAAATAAACAAAATTATACAAAAACAATCAAAATAGGAATTAGGCACAAGAAATAAAAAAGCAACAAAAGGTTAAACATACAATTGCTGTGTGGTTTCTGACAAAACGAAATGGTTCATGGCTCAGTTTACTCTTTCAGTTCGGCCTTTCGAACGAAGCAGTGATATTAAGTGTGAAATAGGTAAGTACTTAGGATGGTCTGAATACGCTCTAACGCCTCTAATATTATGACAATAGGTACACATTTTCACATAGGCGTTAAAACGCGCTTCACAACCACCATTTCACAGATAAGTTTGCTAAAATAAGTATAAGTATACGAAATTGTATACGAATAAGTACCTTCTTATACATTACCGCTATGGCATTAAAATATTTGAAATATACCCTAAGTACTAGATGTTAACTTATGTTTATAATTGTACGTTCTCATATCAAGCACAGTATTTAATGCGTAAAATTAAGCGCTCCGCGGCGCGTGCGCACAACACAGCGAGAAGATAACACGCACGCAATTACATGTCGCCTTCGGACAAACTTTTGATTGGGTAATAATGGTACAAATCAATTTTGACGACCATTTTGGCTTAGTTGGTTACTGCCTACGAAGCCGGAGGTCCCGGGTTCGAATTTGTGTATGTTTCGCACAAATATTTTTTCCTGGGTCTTGGATGTTTTCTATGTATTTAAGTATGTATTTATCTATATAAGTATGTATATCGTCGTCTAGTATCCATAGTACAAGCTTTGCTTAGTTTGGGACTAGGTCGATTTGTCTAAGATTGTCACCAATATTTATTACTAGCTGTTGCTCGCGACTTCGTCCGCGTCTTCGCTCCTATTGGTCGCAGCGTGATGTTCTGATGTTATATTAGCCTATCCAACACAAAATAGAATTTTTCAATTCGAACCAGTTGTTCCTGAGATTTAGCGCGTTCAAACAAACAAACTCTTCACCTTTATAATATTATAGTATAGATTATGTCCCCAATATTCATATAAATCGCGCGATTTCGTACATTTCTGTTCTGTCAAGATAACTCATACTTTAGAGTAGGTATCTTAATAAATATATGTCTAATAAATAAAAATAGAATAAGTATGTCTAATTGTCTATGTTTCCCCCTCGGGTTGGAAGGTCAGATGGCAGTCGCTTCCTTAAAAACTAATGCCTACGCCAATTCTTGGGATTAGGTAGCGGACCCCAGACATCCTTCAGGATGCAACTGTACTGGGAATAACGCTAGGAGGATGATGAATAGAATAAGTATGTCTAGGATTTAGAGACTAGAAAGTAACTTTAGGTTAGGCTTGCCAAATAGGTATAATTTAATTATTAAAGTAGTTCGTTGTTTGCCCCTTGTAGTGCCGGGTTAGAATAACACTACCCCCTTTCTTCCCTTGGGTGTCGTAAGAGTCGACTATGGGTACCAGGTTGAAGTGTGTTGTGGGCGCTGGGCTAGCAACCTGTCACTGCAATATCACATTTTCTCCATCTATAAACCTACAATTGCTAAAAGTGGCACTGAAATTAATTTTCGTGTGCTCTGCCTACTCCTTTTGGGAATATAGTGTGTTTACGTATGAACGTAAGTGTGTTAAATTAAACTGAGCGTTATCTCGTCAAGGTATTCTCAAGGTGTATAATCTAATTGTCTACAGAAGCGTTACAGCCAAACTTTTACTTTCCGACTAACCAGACACCATCAGATCTGAGATCACACTCGACCTCAAAACAAACTGCTAGAAAACATTTACATAGACACTTACGTAGATGGTGGTTTATTAATTTTATTATATTATATTCTACTGTACATATTAAACCACACGGCATTGTCCTTATTGTAATTTACAATTAAATGTTCGTTAGTTTTAGTTAGTTTTGCCATTGTTAGTTATAACATCGATAATACAAAACGCCTGCCCATTTGTGAACCTTATTACAAATAGATAGGGTTTTCGAATGGTCAGTGTGTAGTATGATGATGTAGTTTTTTTTGTACTGATGAATATAAGTAGTCTTTTATAAGTAGGTATAAGTGTAAACATAAATGAGCGGAACATTCGTCAACAAACTGTTAAACAGTTTGGCGATAGTATGAATGTACCATACTATTAAGTTTCTTTTTTCAGTTTAATAAAAAAAAACGCGTACCAAACGAGTTTGTCGTATACTACCACATAGCACGCGCTCTTTCGTCTAGTATAGGTGAAAAACTTAGGAAAATAGCCTGTTGTTTGTATAGTTGTAGCCTACAACTACATACAACAGGCCATTTTCTCAAGTTTTTTACCTATATCTAAGTCTATCAATCAATCATAATTTATTCATCAGAATATATGGTACATAAGGTGTAATAAATAGGTAATGTAAACATCGATTCATAATATATTCTGCCATTAGGCGTGTGAAAATTTAAGATATTGGACAATTTGCTCTCTGATGTCTGTGACTTACACCACGTGATATATTGTTAGATAGGTATTTAAAAATAAATAGGGGTTTACTAAAATCATTTTTTGATAATGTTAATATTTTCGGAAATAATCGCTCCAGAAGTAAAAAAAAATGTGTCCCCCCCCCTCTAACTTTTGAACCATAAGTTTTAAAAATATGAAAAAAATCTCAAAAGTAGAACTTTATAAAAACTTTGTAGGAAAATTATTTTGAACTTGATAGGTTGAATAGTTTTTGTAATTTTTTCAAAAAAAAAAAATGTGATGGACGGAAAACTATGGAACCCTACACTGAGCGTGGCCCGACACGCTCTTGGCCGGTTTTTATATAGTTGTCTCGTTAAATCCTTATGGTGCACTAAAATGAGTTAGAATGCGACAGACATTTCGATCATTTTCGGCTGTTAACGAATTGTCTCCATTTGAAAGCACACCAGGATGTTAAATCCCATATTATAAACTTAACACACCACGACGTCAGTTCAGTACAATTTTCAGTCACTTCAGTTATGAAGACGGAGACATTGACAGGTGAAGACCTGTCAGATGTCACTTGTTTGTCTCTCTCAATCTTTCTGATTTGTGCATTAGTGAGAATAAATCAGATGTACATAAATCGTTCAACTTAAATGAGCAGATCTGCTTTACTCTGATATCAGTGGTGTTGATTCACCCGAACGCGGATGACACCGCCGGAATGTGACAGCATCGTTCAACTTAGTTGTGTAAACACGTTACTAGGTGACGGCGTTGACGCGTAAATGACAGCCCTAACTAAAGTAACTAGACAATAAAGCACCGTGCATATGATAGAGCGGGATAGAATGATTCGGTGTTTTCTAGCTTTCAAACATTGGTTTTGTTCAATAGAAAACCATCTGTACGTGGGTACTATTAACTATTCTGTTCACGTGCTTTGTGCTTTCGTCTGGTTAGTCGTCATGTTTTGCGCGGTTCAGCGCAGCGCAATTTAATTTCTTTTGTATGTAACCCTTTTTGTAAAATGTATACGAGGTTACTGTACTGCCAAAAATTTAAAAAATTTAATGTACTGCGAAAACGCCGCGGGGGCGGCCATTTTAGGTTAATTTAGTTATTCTTTAGATTTTTACTTCGTTTTAATTTTATTGGGATTAGTTTTATTTTTGAATATGTTATTGTATATTTTTGATACAATTTTTTTTTAAGTATGCATGTCTTTGGTTACTGCATCCAATGACTAAAAGAAAACAACTATTCTGTCAGTCAAAATCCCTGTCAATACGCCGTACGCTGTATACATATTCGATAATAAACATTTATTTTATGAAACTGTTTATTTTGCCTGCAAGACAAGTTCTCTTCATTGACAAGGCCGTCTAACTTGTCTTTGTGAGTCTCGTGTTTTAAGTTTCACTTATATTTGAGTGTAAGATGTGCAATAAGTTGTATTTGTATTGTTTTGAAGTCGTATCCTATATATAGTGAATAGCGAGTGTGAACTTTTTCTTGTTTAAATGATACATAATTTCCTGCTTTTTAACTGCTAATACAAGAAAGCTTGCGTCCAATACTAGTAGAGGGCATGAAGACCTGGACAAATAGTGCTTGTAATGCCAGAAAAAGTGCAATGCAAAGACGGACCAAAGGTGAGCCATTGTATCCAACTTATTTAGGTTTAGATCCGCCCGCCCGTTGCACGTCTTGTGGAAAAAATGTTTCCATTCGATAGGCCCAAAGAAATATAGCAAGTTGCCGCTAGAAATCAAAAGTGCGCCGAGTATGGGGTGTTTTACCACACACGTATAATATACCACGTGGTTTTTTAGTGCGACGTGCCCCGGACCGCGTTTGCTTTACCGCAAAACCGCCTCCGCCCCGCACCGACGCCGCCCCCGCTCTGAGCGTTTCGAGCTTTAATGGGAAAAGGGAACGAGCAATCCCATTTTTGATAAACAAAAACCGATCGATGATTGTGCTCTAATATGGTTAGTACGTTTTAAAGACCACGAAATTTCTTTAGGCACTGCCTTGGGAAATTACGTGCTTAAAAGTATATTTGTGTATTATTTATTTATTTTATTTATTTATAAGTTCACAATATACATTTACAGTATACAGGGCGTCCCACGGCTATGCCACATGGAGGGAAAGTACCTTGAATATTGTAGATGGAACATTATACTGAAAGAAGACATTATTTTAATTTAAAAAAACTATTTAAACTAGTTGAACCGGGAACCGAACCCGCTACAAAATAAAAAAAAATGTTGAACTTGCTAAAAATTGTTGAAATTCATGGTCTTCCTTTTATGTCTGACACTATGTCATTAAGCAAAAAATAATCCGTATGATGAAGCCTTTCGATTTTCGATCGGCATGATAAAGCTACAGGGTAATTATTTTTTCTCGTGTAGCGGGTTCGACTCCCGGTTCAATGATGTAATTATATAAATAAAACATAAGCAAAAACAATGTGAGAAATTATAAATCCAAACATCCTTATGTTAGAATAGAACTAGTTCTAGATCAAGCCTCTGTTGTGGCAGGAATGTTCGTCCCAAGCCACAATTAGCGTAGAATTGCATCATTGCGCGTAAGAAGTGCATTACCGCCGCAAGAGCGTTGACTGCATTAGGCATAGCGTGGTCTAAGTGGGCCTGGATTAGTTCCGATCACTGGCATTTTACGTGAATACTGGTGTTCCATTTACAGCTAGGATATTTTGGCCTAAAGGGAGTCACACCATCTTCTTATGGTGCCTCTACACCTAGTGGAGGTTGGCAGTCAGCTCCGCATATCTCTTGTGGTCTTTTGCAAGGTTGAAAAGCTCCGCGGCACTTGTGATTCCCGTCCATTCTCGAATATCGCGCAACCACGATTTCTTTCTACGGCCAACAGATCTTTTGCCTGCCACTTTGCCCATTATAATTAGTTGAATGTGTGTGTCATTCTAGCGTGCCTAAGAACGTGACCCAGATAGGCAAACTTCCGTTTTTAATGGTTGATATTTACACCATCAAGCAATGAAAATCCTTGTAAGTGGCGTCATTGACCCCTGACAAAACTCGATGATCATCTCGAAAAAATCTTGACATCATGCGATTCGTACTGAAGAATTCTGTGCATGTAATAGTTTGTATCTATCTATGTGCGTGGGCGTGTGCTAACTAGGGTTTTCAGGGAAAAATTGAATAATGTCGTGCTTCGAGTAGGATTCGAACCTGCGTCATCTGGCACACGCAACCAATCCCTCTAGCCACTGAGCTATCGGAACTCCAGCAGCAGCTCTTGAGCAGGTTCAAATCCTGCTCGAAGCACAAATTGTTTCAAATTTGTCCCATTTATTTGAAATTTAGCATTTTCGTCAGCAGCGTTAGAGCGTTACTGCTTACCTAATACAAATTCAGGGTTCCTATTATTTCGCGGTTTTTTTATTAGTAACGGGTAAGCGTTACGTACGTAAATATACTTGTATAACTCCAAACACACTCAGAAACTATATTTCTGGGAATTCCTGTATTATAGAATACGATGAAAGTCACTTTTTAATGATTGTTCGTCCGGTAGGTATAGGTACCACTTTTTTGTAAAGTATTTTTTTGATTTATTATTCATAAAAAAAAGTTTACACGGGTTTCAGCTACAGGAATTACCTGAATATTATGTTCAGGGTTATTGGGTAAAACAAGTATATTTAGGGGATACGCGTTACTAATAATAATAAAAAAGTCTAAATTGTTCGAATTAATCCCTGCGGCTTCTTTCCGCCATCGCCCAACGCGATAACATTACCATCCTCACCACTTACGTGGTTGGCAATCCTCAACTGTGCGTTTCTCCAGAAATTTCCTTCATCGCACAGCTAAACTGTGAAATGAACTGTCGCCTGCGGTATTTCCGGACCGATACGACCTTCAAACCTTCAAGAAAAGAGCGTACTCCCAGCTTAAAGGCCGGCAACGCACTTACAACCCCTCTGGTGTTGCGAGTGTCCATTAGGCGGTGCTAATCGCTTAATATCAGGCGATTCGTCTGCTAGTTTCCCTATGTCATAAAAAAGGGACATCCTAGTGATTACATATAGTGCATTGTAAAATACCGGCGTGATCTTTTTTCTAGACCTAAGACGTCGGATTAGTCCCTTTCTTTGACTTCCAAAATCTGAAGCGAGAGGATACTTTCACATTCATCATACAGTTTTGCAATAGTTTCGCTTGCTTTAGGTGAAATACTTTACAATCTAAGCACTATCAATCAAGTTTATTCAAAACTAAACTCTATCCCATCAGAATAAAACTCAAAACAAATTGGCAAGAAACCCCTTAGACCTATCAAAGACTCGCCGCCCTATTATGTTGTCATTCTTGCGTGCATATTCCTAGATTTAGAAGAAAATTGAGAGTTGTCTTAAAATTTGTCATGCAAAATAGGATCTTCGTGTATGGACTTTAAGGTATGAGATTGTATAAAAACTTGAATGGGCTTACGTCGTCTTGAGCATAGTTAGAGGTTAGTGTTGTTGTCTATGGTTCGCGTTTTGTGTGGTACGTTCTAAGACGTGTGCTAAACGAAATTGGCTTTCTAGTAGAAAGGTTTCAATTTATTTCACGATTAAAATTACCTAAAATGTATTATAAAATTCTTCTTAATATCGTCAATAAAAATTTTTACAATAATGTTAAAAAAATGACATAATTGGAATTGGCTGAAAGAAAAGCTACTAAATGATGTGTAAAATAATAATTAATTAATTACACTCATTTTAATAATAAAAAAAAATGTTCCGTTAGAGATATCAAGCGTATTTATTCCCTATTAATACTAACTTGTTACAAAACAATCACAATTACAACTCCAAAATTCGGGGGCAGGATAGTGTCCACGCCAAGAAAGGACATAATATATTTTTCAACTTTTAATTCAATTTCGTTACAAAATCCGGTTTAATGTATAGTCGGTTTATACGGTTATAATATGGTTTAAGTATATTTAATCCGAATGTGGTCTCCAAGAGAGTGTGAAACAACTAAGCTTTGCGGGAAATCGCTGTTTTAAACGTCAACTTAATTAAAAATAAAAAACTTGTCTTTGCCCCGCGTTCCAGCCATGCTCTATGGTTCAAAGCGCGGGAACTGAACACAATAGCGGAAACGTTTTTTGCACTCTGATTTCGTAAACTCTGTGAACGGATTAATTGAAACTAGTGTAGAAATTATAAGTTGCCAAGTTCTCAGGGATTAATTGGGGAAATTAATTGCGGTATCGCTTAACAATGCTTTCCATATTGTACCTATTGATATGATACGAATCGATATATGGAGGATGAAATACAGTGACAAGTTCGTGTGATAATCTGTGGCATGATAATCAGAACATTATTGAAAGTTCCACTATTTAATACAGTACAATATAAACATATATATATGTTATATCCATACGTATTCATACAAAATTACATCACGTCTCACACGTAATGTTATTCATCTTCATCACATTTGCGAGGAAACATAATTATCGGCAAAATTAATACCAATTGTGTTCAGTTTACCGTGAGGCGTAGGCCAAGACTCTCCTGCATACCGCCACGAAATAAAATCATTGGTTAAAATATTTTACACTGACAGTTTTATAATGAAATCCTAAAAAATTTTTTGCGAATTTTCCCGGAGATGACAATTAGATATTTTGTTCCCATATGTAGACCCGTGAGAAATGTTTGCCATTCCTTTTAATAATCGTATTACTTATTCCTCATCGTATTAACCAATATTTTTATATACGAGCATACCAACGTTGCAAAAAGCGAAAAAAGAAACTTATTTATTTTCGTCCTGACAACCAAACTGTCCATCACTTTATCCTTATATATTTTAAGCGATAATTTTCCTGACATTTTGTTCGCCGGGGGCGAAATAAAAATCCTCTAACCAAAACGACATTAGTCACATTAAAATGTCATACACATAAGTCTTTTAGGGAGTTGCGCGTCTGTATAGAAGTATGACATCTTCGAACAAAAAGGTATTAAGCGCCGTCGCAACTGGATTGTTTTCAAGACTGTTTGGAATTGAAGAGTCTTTAAGTACGCAAAACCAGGGGCTATTATTCGTCATTACGGGCCATTCGGAGTTTTTGTGGCGCATCACAAGTACAACGAGGCTTTTATTTTAGAGGCCCGTGTGAAAAACTCATGCAGAATATGATTGAGGTTCAGTAGATTTAACGGGATACGGCAATGCCCCGCCAAGACACGGAACACAAGAACGGAAATCGATTGATGATTGGAATTTTTGACTTTGTTATTTGCCAAAAAAATACCATAAGGAATTGTGTTCTATAAATTCTATAATGATTAATCAGTAACTTTATACATTGATAATTATGTATTACGAATACATAAATATCAGTTTATATTTTATAATAATAATTTCTAGGTTATTGAAGATTTTCATAATTGTGGAAAACGTCTAGTATTACATTTAGGTTTACTTGTGCCTTTTGTTTTTATATTTTAATATACGTCACACCGACCACCGTACGCGTATTACTAGTACGTTTTTTAAGATAAGCTTCTAAACAATAAATTTAGTTCACGTTTATTGAAGTTGGTTGAAACTAATTAAATTACCCTCTAAAAGGGCCCACGGATTTAAGATAGCAGAATTTCTCTCAATAACATGGCCTTTAAGTCCATTAACAGTCAGAGAAAGCTGCAGTTTACTGCCACTTTACTGCACATTTATTATCTTAATTGTTATTAATTCCATCATAAACTTTCTTTACTTGTAATTGTCCTCAGGCATCGCTAAATCTGGTCCGACCGCCCACTAACGCCATTAATCTGCCCAATTTGTCTATGGTTCTTTTTTTAAATTAAGTAGACCGGTCGGTAACACTCAATTGCAATTGTCAATTTATCTACGTTATTGATAGCTACAGTCACCTCAAAATTATCTGAGCTACCTTCCGACTTTAGCGATAAAGGCGTGATTACTGATTAGATTATTTGATCATGTTGTCTGGGCACATATTTTAATGATATTAAGGTAGAAAAAGTGAAGAACATTTCATTCCCCGACTGTACAAATGCGATTGATGCATGCCAGCTTTAATCGTCGAAGTCAATGGTGTCGTCAATTCTAACCTCATTGCTGCCATTTTCAGTGATCATATTGTAAAAAACCTCAGAGTAAGGATTTCTATAGAGATCCTATACGAGTTTCATTAAGGGGGACAGAAAAGCAGCTAAATTGAGAACTAGTCTTAAACGTCTGGCGGCTTACAATAAACAACCTCTTTAATTTGGCCGGGTAATCGTTTAATTGCCTCAAACTATTTGACTTGACGTTTAGATGACATTGAGGCAAATAAAGAAAAGCGGAACTATGACAAGGACAACAAATGATATATCCCTCTCTGTCGCTCTTATTCAATTTAGTATATGACCTTCTCGCTCTTAGCGGTATTATTATTTGACGTCTACTCTGGTTACTCTGAGGTAAAAACGATTGACCAAATAAAATAATTCACTATTAATCGAACCTGTCAATCTTCACCAAATCACTAAACTCCATCAATAACGTAAATGCGATTGACAATGGCTTAAAACGCGATCGCCACGATTGAAATTGACAACGTAGCTGAATTGACAATTGCAATTGATAGTTGCCGATTTATACTACATCTTGATCTGTAATCGACTAATCGATAAGCGAGAATATTTTTTGATTCCTATAAGGCTACGGATTACCTACATACCGTGAACCCACACATTTATCACAAAAAAAAAATGCTTTCTTAGCCTAGGGGCCTTGTAACCTAAAAAGACCTCTAGATCCTTTTTCAGAAATAATTTATGTAATTTAATTTGAGTTTTATGGTATGCTTAATACTGCGCAGTACGTTCGGTTCTCCATACAAACGTATTTATGCTCTCATTTTAAAACGCCAGGCTAGAATAACATGAAACTTTGTATACACAATGGGATCCGGCTTATCTAGGGCGGACCATAGTTTCTGTTGCTTGATATTATAATGGAGAAAAAATACAGCGATTATTAAGGTTTTCATACAAGCCGTAAAAAACTCAAAAAGCCGCTGTATTTTTTTTCTTTTACAATTTATAGCAACAGAAACTATGGTCCGACCTAGATATGCCGGATCCCATTGTGTATACAAATTTTCATGTTATTCTAGCATGGCGTTTTAAAATGAGAGGGTAAATACGTTTGTATGGAGAACCGAGCCAGACCGAGCGTACTGCGCCCTCTTAATACGAGTTAGACTATACGAGCAATTAACATTCTTATGTTGCTAACAATGAAGTTAGTAGGTATTTCCATAATCTTGGCACTTGGTGGTATTATTTATTTTAAACGTTATATAATTATAATATTCTCAAGCAAAATCGTTTTGACGGCGTCGATAAGGAGCAATTTCCTTAAGGACGCAATCAGAAATCTTCTTTATTGACATCGACAACGTGGGACCATTTGCTTGTTAGTAGCATAAATCATCACTAATGGACGATTCACACCAAACGGCCGGAGTCGGCGCGCACGCCACCAGAGTCAAAGGAATTCGAGACCTCCATACAGGAGCTAGACTTCGTATCCAAACGGTAGCGGCAGCGCCGACCGGCTGCCCGCAACCCATTCAAACATGAATTCTAACTTCTGTATCCAGCAACATGCTGAGCAGGGTCCATTTCATGACACCTACACTGTTTTTTATTCTTTTGTCTGTGATTAAATTGTATTTGTTTCTGTTTTGTGTATGTTGTCACGAATAAATGTTTGAAGTTTGTTTGAAGTTTGAAGTTTGTATGGAGGGTTCGAATTCCTTTAACTCTAGTGGGGTGCGCGCCGCCTCCAGCCGTTCGGTATGAATCGTCCATAATGCTGGCCATACACGAGCAAGTTTACCGTCAAGTTTGCAGCGCGCTCGAAGCGGCGTCCTGTAAAGTTGATAATGATAACTCATAATCGCCAAAAAGGTCGCTTATCCCATTTCTCCTTTCCGGCGTCGGAATTATGTTTCTAACTTTAGAAATGTCTTATGCTGGCTATACTCGATCAAGTTTACTATTATTATTATTAAGTTTGCAGCGCGGCACCCGGTAAACTCTGAGTTTGCAGGTGTATGTCTATCCGCGTACAAGTCTACTGATGATAGACAATAGACACACACCGTCAAGTTTAACGCTTCAAGCAAACATAATTCAACGCTGGAAAGGAGAAATGGCATAAGCGAAATTTTCGGTGATTATGATATGAGTTATCAAGTTTACCGTACGCCGCGTCAAGCGCGCTGCAAACATGACGGCAAACTTGATCGTGTATCGGCAGCATAAGACATTTCAAAAGTTAGAAACATAATTCAACGCTGGAGAGGAGAAGTGGGATAAGCGACATTATTGGCGAGTTTGAGTTATGTATACTTAGGATCGTTGTAATCGCCAAAATTTTCTCTATCGAATGGATATCCGTCTGATGACTTTTGTGTCGCTTATCCCAAATCCCACCGGTTATTATCTGATTATTGTTAAAGCGTGTTCCTTCTTGCATTTTCAGATGGATAGGTATAATAGCGACTGTACGGTCGAGTTTATAAATATCTGCACGTTCACACATGTTCAAATATATTTGTGCAACCGTATGCTTTTAACAATAAAGTCGTGTTAAGATATTTTAGACCACTTTGTCCGTGCACATTGTATTGATGACTAAACTCAAAACTAAATACTTTTAGGTAACACATTTAATCAGCACCTACTTATCCGTCACTTTCACATTCTTGTGTGTGCAAACAGTGTGCAAGTGATGTGCAAGTGCGTGTGTGTGTGTGGCGCCGCGTACGCAGATCGCTCGGTGCGGCCGATCGAAAGTTGGATCGGGTTATGCGAGATGTGCTCTTCCGACTCTAAGGAGTTGATTTCCAGAGAAATAAAGAAAACGAATAAGATACAAAGTAACATAAATGAAAATGTCTTTTTCCGTCACGATTAAATAATAAAATACTCATAACTCATACCAATATGAGTTGAAGAGGAATACTATTTTCTTTTTTATTGAAACAACCGCTGCTTAAAACGCACTAACGCACCGTAAACGCAGTGATGTGCCTCATGCGTGACGTTTTTAACTCATAAGTGTCTTCTCCCTCTGGTTTTCTGCGATTCCGTACCGTCACCTTATTTTGAGCACCGGTGCAGCCGGAGGATGCAATGATTCCAGATCATGGAACGAGTTGTCCTCCCTACGTATGCGTCTATTCTACCGTGTGACGAGTAAGGGCGAATTATCCTACGTTTCTTGAAGTAATATTAACTTATAAAAACATAAGTCACAGTTCTTGGTCGTTTTCTCATGTCTGAAGGACGTGACGTCTGTTGGATATTCTCTCGACCACTAATCTCCAGGCCGTCCTATCGTGATCCTTTTGTATAGTTGCCTGTAGCGTGGACTCGGTAACTTATTGGCCTGTAAATAGAGATGGACAGCAAACGCCCACTCCTACCTACTCATTTCGTCAACCAACCAGCAACCCATTTGACTTTTTTATGGTGTCATTCGAACCAATTTTTCGAGACGAACAAACATCATTATGGGAAAAACTACAATTACCTATAGCACCACCACCACCACCATATCAGCCCTAGGACGTCCACTGCTGGACAAAGGCCTCCCCCAATTTCATGGGGGGTAAATGCCATAATCGCCACGCTTGGCGTGCGGGTTGGCGATCGCAGTATCTCCACCGCACTCTAGGAATGTTGCTGCCCATTCCCCGGTGGTCTTGGTCGTAGTTTTAGGACATACCCGGGTCCTCATCCGGGACATACCTATAGCACAATAAAGAGCAAACATTTTATAAACCTCTCGACTCTAGCGGCCTCTGAAACGGCTCCTACAAATTCACACTTGGTTATAACGTCACACGCAAGTTATCTAACCAATTATTTTAAAGGTGCGGAAAGGTAGTCGTAAAACAGTGCGTTAAGGTATACTCGTACACAGTTGTCATACAATTTATTCCTTATTTTTCCATCAGGGTAGGTACTATTAGTAGTAGTACATCTCATTTGACATTTGGAAGATAAAGAAAAAACCAAATAATTAGAATTTTGCAAGTTACATATCAAAATTATGATTTTGGTAAAATTTTGTAATTTACAATTCATTGTGATATTTTGATGGTTTACTATAATACACAATTAATAATGTTGGCAAACACACAATTCTGCGCCTTTCTAGCTTATATACCTAGACATATTGCCACAGTATAATTTATTGCGATTTGGTTCCATTCGCATAAACCCGTCCAGCAATTTATTTCCCAGCAATGTCACATTATGCATCGGCCATCACACACGACGTCCGTTATATAATTATACAACTTGTTTGAAATATATATCAAAATTTCAAGCCACTCATCCAGTTTTATCTTTGCTAAAAGAACGCAGGAGAAACGCGATCGGGGGAATGAAAATGAGATGAACATGATTTATTAAATGAGCTGTGATATTTATTTGAAACTGTATGCCGCAGGCAACATCAGCACTGATGCCAGAGTAAGCAAATATTGCAAGCTACATATTTTGATAATTGTAGATTGTATCTTAACATTATTTTTTCTAGAAATAAATAAATAAAAATAAATTATGTTTACTACATGGTGATTTGTAAGTCGTGGATCGTAATAGTAGAATATGAACATGACATGTTCATCATTTTGAACAATTTTTATTATTGAACCAACCTTGTACGTGCGAAAAATAAATCGGCTGTTCTATAGGTTTCGACTTTTGTCTGGACATAACAATGTATGAAATAGCCATTTTTTTTTTGGCACGGACAAGGTTGCTGATGCCATAGTACGGTAAAAGTTGTTCAGAAACATGAAGAGTATCATATTCTATTATTACGATTCACGACTTAAAATTCAACCTGTATATGTTTGACGCAACTAACAATGGAAATTATACGAGTGGTTTGCGTTTTGAGGTACAGTTCTTAAGTTCGGCTATAACTCGTTAACTAGTATTTAATTTCTACTTAGCTACATATCACGCCACGTATTTTCAGAGATAGCACGCCGCATAATTTTCAAAGACAGTACGCCGCATATTTTCATTGATAGCACGCCGCATAATTTTCAAAGACAGTACGGCCGCATATTTTCATTGATAGCACGCCGCATAATTTTCAAAGACAGCACGCAGCATATTTTCAAAGATAGCACGCCGCATATTTTCAAAGACAGCACGCCGCATATTTTCAAAGACAGCACGCCGCATAATTTTCAAAGATAGCACGCCGCATAATTTTCAAAGATAGCACGCCGCATATTTTCAAAGATAGCACGCCGCATATTTTCAAAGATAGCACGCAGTATATTTTCAAAGATAGCACGCAGTATATTTTCCCGTTTCAAGATTGTTTTCATTGTTGAAACCGCATGACGGATATCACACGCTTTTTCTAATCGGAAAAACGAAATATAATAGTGAGTACCTGTCATTCTGGTACAGCTCGACCGAGGAGTTGAGCTCCGCCAGCTGTTCCTTCAACAGCTGCAGGTTGGAGTTGACGAAGCTCAGTTCCAGCGCCACAGTCTCCCGCAGTTTCCGGTTTGTCGTCGCCTGTAACAGAAAATATCATCATCATCATGTCATACATAGGCCTCCCCCAAAGAGTGCCAGTGATTGGTCCGGCACCACCCGCATCCATCGGACTCGCGCGACCATCACCAGTAGCATTACCATGAGTTTGCAGTGACCGTACTCGCTAGCGACTGCGTAAACAATCAGTATGGAGAATAAGTACAGCGCCTCTGGTGGTCACTCATAGAACTACAGATCGGTACTCGTACCATGAGTCAATTACACGTTTACTATACAAGATCTCTAATAAGCTTTCACGCTCCAATTTGCTAGTGAAATAGTTTACTACAGTCGATACGGTATTTTTCGATAGCGACTGTCAAATTGGTGACTCATGGTACCGATCTACGGCAACCGCTACAAAACGTTAGTCGCTAGCGAATATTACGTTAGCTTCTGGCGGGCGCAGTGAACGCGCGGTTGACTCATGGTACGAGCACAATCGAAATCTACTCGAAACGCGTTTATTCGGTAGCGACTGTAGTAACGTAATGTATATTTTCGATAGCATCTCATGGTAGCGGTACAGTGAACGCGCGGTTGACTCATGGTACGAGCACAATCGAAATCTACTCGAAACGCGTTTATTCGGTAGCGACTGTAGTAACGTAATGTATATTTTCGATAGCATCTCATGGTAGCGGTACAGGTCATCAGTCCACCTTGTGGCGGGTCTACTCACGCTGTGTCTTCTGGAAAACCATCATGATGAGGAAAATTATGTTACTAAATCGGATTTTTCGCAGCTAAAACATAAGACTGCCGTCAAGTTGGTAACATTTTTTATCGATATCGATAGCCCTAATTTCTGAAATAGAAGAAATAACAAATTCATAGAAAATCTTATACGTCAGGTATCGTTGTTGATTCGTATTGAAATATCTATAAACACATGCAATTTCTTCTTCGAACTCCTCGAACACACCGCACATGTCATTTTTATCTGTTTTGTGATAGTACGCGTATACGTATGTTAACATCTTAATAAAATTAACGTCAACTAACATATCATAACGCACTTTCGTTGTTCACTACATAAATAGTGAGTACCTAAAGCCTATTAGCTTTTACTTATAGTAAAATAAAATAACGTTCAATAATCGATATCGATAAAAAATAATTTGGAACACCAGTTAAATTGCGACGGTCCTATGTTTTGCCGCGAAAATTTCGAAAATCTCTTTATGTGAAAACAATGGCAGAGTGAAGAAGGGCAACCCTAAAGCCAGCATTGTCATCTTGCCGGTACAAAAATGAAACAAACCATTGAAATTGCCAACTAAATTTATGACACGGCGTCAAACAGTTCGTGGTCTTAAGCTACGAAGTTCTGTTTCCTCTTCCAAAACAACTCTCTTTAAAAACGACTTAATTTCCTAACGAATTCACGTAACATACGTCATTCTGCGACTAGATCGGCGTGTGCGCATAGCGTGACACCCTTTCTTGCGGGTCCCTGAACTCTAACCTTGGTTGTGGGAATCTACATTAAACATTAGTAGGCGACATTCGACATTGCTTTGTGAGAGCTAGTGACATTGCCAAATAAAAATGTGTTCAGTACGGAGGTTTTTAGAATGTGTATTCTATTGCTAGTCCACTAGCGCTTCGGAATAAAACACTCAGTAATTAATATTTTTTTGAAAAACTTTTTCTTAATACTATGCCGGTAGCAAACAAGCTAGGCCCGTTCGATGGTAAGCAGATGAAGCTACACTACAAATTGTATAAAAGGAGATGTTATTTAGTCAATTGAAAGTTAAGTAAGTAATTTATTCCATACCAATTTTACAATCTTGTCGGAAAAATGGAATTAATATAATTCACGATGTACAAATGTCACAATTTTAAACTAACTACAATATAGGTATAACTGCGAATGTGAAAATTTTATATGTACATACGAATTCACTTTAGACCATTTTACGTCTCTTATTAATATGGCATCATAGTTTACAGTGTATCTCATAATATAGAGTTTAGAGTCATGTTACGAGCTGTCAGTTATCAAGTCGGATAGCGTCTTTAATGATAGATGGGTATCATGCTTGGTAATTACCGGATTTGGGCACTTTTGAGGTTATTGCGTTTGATTTCTTTGTCTTAGATGACCATAGTTTCGATATGTCATTTTTTTTTCTTACCAGTTTATAACAGTGTTGTTTATGATATGTCGTAATTTTGACCAATTTTAATATGAACGCCTCTCCTAGTTCTAGTACACATTGTGTGTGTTTCTGTGTATGTCTTTTGATATGGTCATGGTAAAAAAATCTAACTATCAACTCATCGAATCGTCAAATAAATAATGAGTCCGTAACGCGCTCATAACTTCTTTGGAGGTACAAGTGTTGTCATAAAAAAAGATCGCTGAAGAACGATCTCTTCCAGCTCGGCTAATACATGACGGCGCGCGAGATAGACTATCCATCTCTTTCCATTTGTACCCAATAGATAGAGACGGATAGTCTATCTCGCGCGCGATATAGCTCGCTAGCTGTCTTGTGCTAGCTGTGCGACAACCTTTGGGTAGCGGAAATCAAATCTGATCATTACGACTCATAGTAAGTTGTGCAGAGAAAATATATTTTCTCAAACATACAATGAAATTTCGTCATTACGTGCGTTATAAGTTAAAACATGCTTCAAAGTATCACGTTGCAGGCGGAACAACTCGGGAGAACTGTAAAGGAATATCATACAAAATTGAAGGCCTAGGCCGGGAAGTAAATTATTTGAATTTTAATGTCAAACATGGCGTCTGTTAAATTTGTTTTTGGAGTGGTGTATTTTTTTATTTCATTCCACATGTTTAAATAAAATAAAAATAAATAAATAAATATTAGGGGGACATTTTTACACAAAAGAAAAAAGAGAAGAGAAGAGAGAGTGGGTTTGAGGAAAGCACTATACAAATCTTGGCGAGAAACGTTGGGCTGCAGGCCGCGTATCCCTAATATCCGTCTATATCTACTTGGCCTGAAACCCATAGTTTCCTGGCCTCTTTAGTAATGTACTATTACGAGTATGAAACCTTCTAATAATTACAACAATTACGAGTATGTAATAGTACATTACGATACAAGTGCAGAGAACAGGAAATTCGCAACGAGTTGTGATAAATTAAAACACGACCGAAGGGAGTGTTTTAAATCGACACGAGTTGCGAATTACCTGTTCGCACGTGTATCGTACAACGTTTTACAGTACATATGGTTCTTTAAAGTTTCGACATATGCACGTAATCTGCTGATTACCGCACTCGTGCGGTAATGTAGCACCATATGTACTGTAAAGTCATTTTTGATACCGTAACACTCATAAGTAAAACTAGATTCAAATGTGCCTTAGAGTACAATACACCTTAGTCATCACGTCGCATTCACAATAGGACAAGGCAAGCATCGGATTAAGGAACTTTCTATTGTCGGCTCGAAGGAGAAATTGCATCGAAATAGCCTTATTCAGTATTCCTTAGTCAGTACTTGTGATAGGTGCGGCGTATATAATTTAGTTGCAATGAACTTATTGGCATCTCCGTGCCTAACTCCCACTGCAAAGGTATTAGTTCAGACTTTTGGAGGCGTATGACGTTTGACGAGAACGCCACTATGTTAGTCCGTCTCTTGGGGGTATGATGGTTGCCATTTTATCACTTATCGTCGTGGATAAGATTCCCGTCACTCTCGCACTCGCATACTTGTTCTACTGGTTCGAATTGAAATAGCTATTTACGATACAAGGGTTGTAAAATAAAGAAAGGCCGATATCGCAGATGATTGAGGCCCGAGCCGCAGGCGAGGGTCATAAATATGCGAGACAGGGCTTTCTGTTTTACGACCCGTGTTTTGTACACAATTTTACGTCACCACTTGGCCAAAAAGTGGGTTTTTCCAGACGCGCAGTGTGCGGAAAAACGCGCTTTTTGGCAAGGTGTGGTATAAAATTCTTTTCGTGTTGGATAGTCCATTTATCGAGGAAGGCTTTAAGCTCTATACTATCACGCTGCGATCAATAGGAGCATAGCCGCGGACGAAGTCGCGGGCAACAGCTAGTAAGTGACAAAATGGCAACCATCATACCCCATGGAGACGGACTAACATAGTGGCGTTCTCGTATAAACACTTCAGTACGATATATCGGTAGTCTACTTGGCACCGCTGGAGAGCTTGTAGAACAACCCAAATCTCGATCGCTTTTTCGAAGTCCAAATACGCTAAGCAGATGGGCAATTATACGCCTCCGTCTTCTGTATAATCTGACGAAGCGTGTATACGGTGCTGAAGCCTTTCCTGAAAAGGGGCTGTTCGGGAGGCTGGAAGTCGTTAAGCCTGCGTGTGAGTTCGTAATGATTATGACTCTCGAATACAACTTGTAGTGGCTCTTGCTTCAAGCTTCTGATTGGTCTCCTAGTCAATCTTTGAAGAACCGGCGGCTCTCTCTGTGGAGCCGGTGGGTTCAAAACCCTTACTTATTTCTGTCCAAATTTAGTATTTATTACAGTATATATTAGTGGCTCCCTGGGGAGTGCGGAGCCAACGGGTCTCCAGAGGTTAATCTGACAACACCGCAACGTAAGCTACAAGGCTTATCTTGAGCAGATTCTCGATGCCAGCTCGGCGTAGTACCATATGGTTGATCTCCTGATTGAGCTAACAACGCCACTGCAGCATGAAGTCCGCCTCTTCAGGAGACTTCATGCTGCAGTTCTGTCTAAATTCCGTATTAGTTTCAATGTATTAGTGGCTCTCTGGGTACCTGGAGGTTACTGGCAACGTCGCAAGCTACGTGGCTTACCTTGAACAGGTTCTCGGCGCCAGCGCGGAGTCGCAGCTCTTTGTTGATCTCCTGGTTGAGCTGGCAGCGTCGCGTCTGCAGGCGTCCGCGGCACGTCGCCACGCGAGGGTCCGAGCCCTGTGGAAAAATACAAGGTTTAGTAATTGTTTTTATTCCCGGTAGATGGCGTTGGAATTTAGTTTTTTCTTACTCAGAATCTGAAGCACTATTATATTGATTCTAATTTAGCAAAAAGGTCACCGATTTCGCTACGATTTTCATGTGTTAGTTTTGTGTGATACAAACATGACCTGGTAAGGGTCGCGGGTGTCCGCTTGATGCGGGTGGCGCAGGACCGGTCATTGTGGAAGTCCTTGGGGGAGGCCTATGTCCAGCAGTGGATGTCTTTCGGCTGACATGGTGATGATGATACAAACATGAAAACATCACGAACTAATTATTTTTTGCGGACACTTTTATTTACGCAAATGAAAACTGTACTAGGTTGTAGGTAGTAGTTCTAGGTTGGGAAACCTTCAATACTGAAATAAAAGTAGAAGGTACAACGGAAAGTGAAAATAGGTAACAATTTTCCCTCTCTCAGCACATCCATCATATCATGTCCACTCGTAAAAAAACGCATCAATTTCATAATAAATCGTGCTCTCATGCATGCATGCATGTCTGTAATGTAATGTAATGTCACGAATATGGCAGTGAAAGCTGATCTGTCAGCAATGGATCATTAGTGCCGCAGAATGTCATTATGAATGGGTATGTCAGTATGGGTATATGAATACCTACTGTAGGTAATAAGATTCTTTACACGCTTACAACCTGCCTGATGGTAAGCTGATACTTTAGTCTATGGATGATTGAAAGAAGAAAAAAGAAAATACATTTATTCAACATAATTTAAAAAAAACTTTTAAAATACAACAAACAAAAAATTAAAAATATAATACGATAAAAGCGATTCTCACTCAGCATGAAACCACGGCGAGACACAGAGCAAGCAGAGGCGCTAATTTTCGGTGGGGACTTACTTACTCGTACGACTTAGGGAACCATTGTACCTATTGGCTATGTGCACGTCTGAAACGTCAAACGTCAAAGGTCCCGAGACAATGTCAAAATTTAGAGATTACAAATAATGACACATGAATATTTTATTTACTTTAGTAAACGAGAAAGACCCCGTATTGGAAATTTTACTGAAATAAATAAGAGAATAAATAAATACATACAAACGAAACGAATCGTAGGAAAACGTTAAGAAACCAATAGAAAACGTGAAAGTAAATTTGACAGTGGTCCCCAGTAAGTACACATTTCTGCCATGGTGTGCGCTACGATCGCCTAGCTTACCCCCACCACCTACTTCGCACATAGCCAACAGTGCTTCCAGAATAATCACGAATCCTTTGTTTAATTCCGGATTCGTTTTTCTACTTCTACACAAACAAGCTGTGCGGCTCCCTGATAATCCTATCACTAAATTATCATATACCAGATACCGAAATTTCTGTAACAAACTTCTAAAAAACTTAAAAATAGCCTATGAAAAAAACATGCTACTTCGGTCTAAAAACAATCCTAAAGCCACTTGGCATGCAATCAAAAAGATCACTAATACTGTAAAAGATCCTACTCCTCCTCGTGCTTTATTAAATATGTCAGATAGTTTTGCTTCTTCACTCGACCATGTAAACAATTTCTTTGCTAAAATCGGAAGCAAAATTGCATCAAAAACCATTAATAATAGTGATCATGATTTCAAGCCCTATTTAAAACCGAATTCAATCACAAACTCTATGATTCTATATGAAACTGACTGCACTGAGATTGAATCCATCATTCTATCGTTACGTGTCGACTGCGCTCCTGGTATTGACAATATATCAGCTGGAATTATAAAAAAATCCAAAGACGTTCTTGTACCTCTCATTACACACATCTGTAATATATCCATCAATAGTGGCATCTTTCCTGATTGTCTCAAGATAGCTGTTGTTCATCCTGTTTATAAGGCGGGTGACGTGGGCAGTGTCAATAACTACAGGCCGATATCAGTCCTTCCTGTTTTGTCTAAGATCCTTGAAAAAATTCTAAATATAAGACTCGTAAAATTCCTGAATACCAATAAAATCATTTCAGAAAACCAATTTGGTTTCCGTTCTGGAGTCAGTACTGAAGATGCAGTTACGTATCTTGTCGAAACTGTTGTTAAGGATCTTGACAGTAGGATTAGGTGTCTTGGAATCTTTTTAGACTTGTCTAAGGCCTTCGACACTGTCCATATCCCCACCCTTCTCTTTAAACTTGAGAGATGTGGCATCCGTGGACCTGCGCATAGCATCTTTTCTAATTACCTCACAAATCGGACCCAACATGTTAAGATAGACGGTCATCTTAGTCAATCAGTGCCCATCACATACGGTGTCCCTCAAGGCTCTATTCTTGGCCCTACACTTTTTCTCCTTTACATAAACGAGCTTTGCCAATTATCTATTCCAAATTGTAAAATTATTACATATGCCGACGATACCGTCTTACTTGTTTCTGGCATAAATTGGAGTACCGTAAAGACCCACGCAGAAAGAGCTATTAAAGCAGTGCAAAACTGGCTATTTTATAATCGTCTGTCCCTAAATGTTGATAAAACGATGTATATTCCCTTTTTCATCAGATCATGTAATCGACCACCGTCTGCGTTTGATATAAAAATACACACATGCGCCAACTCAGATACCGATTGTCCATGCTCTACTCTAAATCGAGTTGACACAGTAAAATATCTAGGTATTATCTTGGATGAAAGGTTGAACTGGAAGGCTCAACTAGCCTCTCTTTCTTCCAGATGTCGACGACTGATCTACATTTTCAAGTTACTTCGCCAGTCTGCTGATGTCCATACACTCCGTGTGGTCTATCTTGCTCTTTGCCAGTCTGTCCTTGGCTATTGTATCCCGTCATGGGGGGGCGCCGCTAAAACCTTTATGATTACCCTCGAACGTGCCCAACGTGTGGTATTGAAAGTCATACATTTTAAGCGTCTTCGTTTTCCCACTGCCGAGCTCTACAAATTAGCAAATGTTTTAACAGTCAGACAATTATTCATCCTGCGTGCTATATTCCGTAAGCACCCTGAAGTCCCAGCTACACGTGACCTTAATAAGCGATCGTCGAGAAATGTTTGTCCGTTTAAACCACATAAAACTACTTTTGCTGGTAGACATTATAGTTTTCTCAGTTGCATTATTTATAACAATGTTAATAAACGTATTGGTAATCTTTTCTCCTATAATAAATACACTCTGAAACAAAAACTTTTTGAATACCTCAGCAATTTAGGCTATAACGAAACTGAACTCCTACTAAAAAATAGGAATTGCTGACTTAGTACCTAATAATTACGCTAATCTGATATAAGACCTTTCTTAAATTTACTCCATTCTTTTATGAATTTTATAAATTGTATACCGGAATATTTACTACTACATCTCCTTTATACATTACTTTTATCACTAATATATCCCTTTATACACATATGCACAGACACTCCCTTACAAACACACACACACACACACACACACACGCACTTAACTGTTTATCTTAAAAAAAATATTCTCATAGAATATTCTGTTATTTGAAATTGTAATTGCCTTTTCATAAATTGTCCTTATTTGGTTTGTTAAATAGATGGTATTTGCCAACCTTCCGGACTCACTGCGCCCTAAAATACAGGTTTATTCCTAGCTTAGGGTTCAGGGATTCATTTCATTAGTTACCTTCTGCAAGCCACTGAAATGTAAAGTACTATATTTTTGTAATCCTTAGTGAAATAAAGATTATTATTATTATTATTATTATTCTCCTTATTTATTCTTTTTCACATGTTAGGTTTTTTACAATAAATTTATCAAATGTAAAATATAAAAATATACATACAAAATATAAAAGCATTATAAAAAACCTAACCTAGAGTGCCGCCGGCAGCGAGGCGGGGCCTAAGCTACCGGTGGTTAGGGCGACAGAGAGAGGAACCTCCTGACTATCCGCGCCGTGTCCAAGAGTACCGCCTTCTGCATCTGACCCTTGACCCAGCCATCTAGCGAGAGTCTCTTAAGATGTTGGTCGAGACTCTTCGCAATTAGACCGTTCGCAGAGACGACTATCGGGACAATGATCGTCGAATCAACATCCCACATAGCGGTTACCTCGTGTGCCAGGTCTAGGTACTTACTAACCTTGTCCTTCTCGGCCTTCACGAGGTTCTCATCATGGGGGATGGTGATGTCGACGAGCACTGCCTGGCGCTTCAAACGATCTGTCAGCACGATATCAGGTTTGTTGGCTATAATAGTCCTGTCCGTGATGACAGATCGATCCCAATAGAGCGTGGCACGACCATTTTCGAGAACTGGCGCAGGTGTGTACTTATAGTACGGCACTTCGAAGTCCACAAGACCGTACAGAAGAGCAAGCTGCTGGTGAATAATCTTGGCTACCAAGTTATGTCTGTGCAAGTACTCGCCGTTAGCAAGATGACCACAACCGGAAATGATATGCCTGAGCGACTCTCCGGGACGGCGGCATGCCCGACAAATGTCAACCGTACCGTCCTTCAGGATATATCTCCGGTAGTTGTTCGTCATGATAACTTCGTCCGCAATTGCACAGACAAAACCTTCGGTTTCCGCAAAGAGATCCCCGAAACGTAACCAGTTCACCGACGCGAGCAGGTCTACGTCGGGCCCCGTAAGAGCCTTGTAGAACCGCCCATGTAGCTCCTTACTCTTCCATACCGCCCTGCGGTCCTCGGTGCTTAGTACTTTAAGTCTGCGCCAGTTCTCGTTTGCCATGGAGAGCGGGGTAAAAGATGCGTCTACTGCCACTACGTCACGATGCATCCCACACTCACTGTTTAGGAAGTAATCCCTGAGACTGCACACTTCGCGGTTGTGGAGGTCTTTGGCATTTAAGAAGCCGCGACCTCCAAACTTCCGCGGGATGTACAGTCTCATAACAGAAGATCGTGGGTGTAACATACGGTGCGCAGTGAGCAGTACACGCACTCTTCGATCCAGGAAATCGAGCTCAGTCTGAGTCCACCTTAATATGCCAAAGGAGTATGTAAGCAAGGGCATCACCCAGGCGTTGAAGGCACGCACCCTATTGCCGCCCGACAAAAAACTGTTGAGTACTTTTGTCAGGCGACAGAAGAAGCGCTCCTTCACCGCCCGCTTGATGTCTCCACCCTCGATACCCAAAGACTGTGACATACCAAGATATTTATAGGTTTCTGCTTCGGAGAGTGATTTGAGATCCATTGTCTCAGAAATTTGTAAATTTGTGGAATTTACTACTTTCCCCCGCTGTACATGCATGGCCGCACACTTATCGACACCAAATTCCATTTTGATGGCACTACTGAAGGCCTCTGTGGTTTTTAGTAGCTCCAACAGGTCATGTTTATTTGGTGCAAATAGTTTGAGGTCGTCCATGTAGAGCAGATGAGAAATGACCTCACCCTCTCTCCGTAGCTGGCAACCTAGTCCTGAATCCTTCAGCAGGGTACTGAGCGGATTCAGCGCTAGGCAAAACCACAAGGGACTCAGACTATCACCCTGAAAAATACCTCGCTCAATCCTGATGGAATCCTGCGGGCCAGAGGGGCCCTCTCCTCCCCCGGGTTGACGAAGGACTGTGGTCCACTGCCCCATGCAAGCCACTAAGAAGGATCTCAGAACTGCATCAACTTTATACAGTTCTAAGATCCTCCTCAGCCATGAATGAGGCACCGAATCATAGGCCTTCTTATAGTCAATCCAGGCGGTCGAGAGGGTCCCTCTGTTTCGCCGGACTCGTTGGCAAATGGTCATGTCTATGAGGAGGAGCTCTTTAGTACCACGTGACCCAACCCTACATCCATTTTGAGCGGGGGCCAAAATGTTGTTCGCAACAATGTGCGTGTTAATTTTTGCTCTCAAAATGGATGTAAGGAGCTTGTATAGCGTCGGCAAGCACGTGATGGGTCTGTAGTTCTTCGCTTCCGTGGTACTACCGGACTTGTAGAGCAAGGAGGTGACACCAGTTGTTAAGGGAGGCGGTAGGGAACCGAGCTCGAGTGCTTGCTGGAACTGTGCTGCCAAACGCGCGTGCGAGCACCGAAACCACTTTAACCAGAAGTTGTGCAATCCATCCGGACCCGGACTTTTCCAGTTCGGAGCCGTACGGATGGCACAACTTACGTCTGCGGGGCTGATGGTTACAGACCCCATGGGTTCGATGGACTCACACTCACGCTCGACAACACCCATCCAGGCGCCCTCATTGTGTTCGACAGGCACCGACCAAATACTACGCCAAAAGTTAACCATGGCAGTAGCATCCGGTCGCTGTCCATCAGACACACGATGGTCGGTTCCATCCCACTTCCGGTATACCTTCCTTTGATCGCTTTGGAAAAGGCGATTCTGCTGGTATCGGTCCAGACGCTCTCTGTAGCGACGAATACGGCTTGCCCATGCATAAACTTTCTGCTTCAGAAAGTCAATGCGTTCCGTGACACAGGTCATGTAGTCACGGGGCCTGATACCAGTCCCCGCGAAGGCCTGGTTCACGAAGCGCATGACTCGGGGGCGGCTATTGCCCCCTCTGAAGCAGATCAGCTTTGCAATGAGAGTCCTATACGTATCGACACGCCGCTCAATTCGCACTTGCCAGGTAGGGACACTCCCGGCGGTCCTAGGTGCCCGGTCAGCGTCCGGAAACTTGACGCGAGCAACACGGCACGCCGCGATGGCCCCGCAGTACATAATTGAGTGCGTGTCAATCAAATCTTCGCTAGCCCCTAAATACGGGACTAGGAGATCGTTCAGGGCTCCCATTAACGCTAGATTGCGTCTATTCACGGGCAAGCGTGGTAGTCGCGGCCTAGAATTGGGTGTGGAGCGATACTGCGTAATCGCCTCTTCCAAAGCCCTCCTCAATTGCTCATAGGCTTGGCTACTTACACTCTGATTCGCACAGCCTTCGTCGGCACTGGGATCGGCCCCCGGTGCCGTATCGAGTGCGGGCACCGGAGCCGGCAACGTGGCGGATGGGTTCCGCGCCGAAGCGGAGGCTGCGCAAGCAGAGAGTGCCTCCAGACGGAGCCGATCAAGTGTCGCGTCATCCAACCGCTTGAGCCGTTGGATGACGCGCACTTGATCCGATAGCCGTTGCGCAGATACAGAGATGGCAGGTTCAAGCGCCCGAAACAGAGGAAGCATCCTATCACGGTACGCGGACAGATTTGTTCCTCCGTCTGTCGCCCCATAGTAGGCGCGCATGCAGTTCTCGTTAATCGATTGCGACCACTGCATGCGGCGCACTAAACCACCGGTAGCGGGAGCCGTGGGCGGAGCAGGATGCCCCGCAGGCCCCAAGCGTGCCGGCAGCGGTGGCCGCCCGCGCCGCGCAGGTGGTCGAGGCGGCGGCGGCGGCGGCCCGCACTCGTCGCTCGAACTGCTGCTGCTGGTGTCGGGAGCGGTGGCGAACTCCTCCGACGACGATGCTGACGAGGATGAGGCGGGCGAAGGTGGTGGGCGTGCGCTTTGTGGATTTGACGCTTTTTTTTCGAGACGTGCTTTACTTCTCGTTATCATCTTATTACATCCGTTCCGTGCTCATGTGCGCTAATGGGTACATTTTAGGTGTAAGTATGTACAAAAATATAGAAATATGCACGGATAAATGAGTATTATAAAATAAATCAAGAAAAAATTGTAAAAAACACGTCTGACTTTGACGGCGTCATTTTTTTTTTTTTTTTTTTTTTTTTTTTTTTTTTTTTTTTTTTATTATTATTATTATTATTATTACTTCCCCCTTGCGAGAATACTGATGTGAGTTTATTTACGTAAAAGTAAATATGGTTAACTTAACAAACAGAGAAATCGACCTGTTCTTTTTTAAGAGTGCGCAGTACGAGTAAGTACGTTCGGTTCTCCATACAAACCTATTTACGCTCTCATTTCAAAACGCCGTGCTAGAATAACATGAAACTTTGTATACACAATGGAATTCGGCATATCTAGGTCGGAAATCCGTTTCTGTTGCTTGGAATTATAATGGAGAAAAAATACAGCGATTATTAAGGTTTTCATACAAGCCGTAAAAAAACTGAAAAAAAGCGCTGCATTTTTTTTCTTTTACATTTTCTAGCAATAGAAACTAATTTCCGACCTAGATATGCAGAATTTCATTGTGTATGCAAAGTTTCATGTTATTCTAGCATGGCGTTTTAAAATGAGAGCATAAATACGTTTGTATGGAGAACCGAGCGTACTGCCACGTACTGCGCCCTCTTAAAATCGACCGCCATACTAATTGATAAAGACCTCAAGTCCGCAATTAATATGCACGTATCGTTTAATTCATTATTATGCCGAATGCAACTAGTTACGGACGCCGATTCAATAATAATATAATATACCTAATAGTTATCTAACACTTTCATAATAAGGTGATACCATATGATAATTTAATAGGTTCATTGTTTATTAAAAAGGCGGCGACATTTTGTATCGTGGTCGGAATATAAATTCAATTTTGTTACTGCTTTTAGATGAAACTAGATAGGTGGGTTGGTATTTAATAAGTTGTTAAAATGTCATAGGTTACAAATGGATAGATGATGCCTAGATAAATCGCCAATAACTGGCCACCATAGAAATTGTTATTCAGTACCTAGCCACCAATTTTGCGTCTCCCTTTAACAAAATATATGAAAGCGAGCTGACTGCTATACAGTCAGCTCAACATCTAGTTATTTGAATTTAATTGTTTATTTTTAAAACAACAACTTAAATTACACAAAGACGGTAAAACTATGAAATAAAACTATGTCAAATAAATATACGAGGGGACCTTTCATGTTGGGGCGACCCGGCGCGCGGATTTGGCATCAAGCCCCGGCGGCTTGCCATCAAGCCGAGCGATGTCACGGCTTTGACCCAAACGGAGGACATCACAGTGGTCAATTATTGGGGTATGGCCACCACCACCACATCAGCCGAAGGACGTCCACTGCTGGACATAGACCTCCCCCAATTTCAGAGGGGGTAAATGTCATGGGGGATGGCCAGTAAACGTAAATGTATCTCTTCCGATATAAACGCAATCATATCAGCTGAGCTGATGTACGCAGAATGCAGGCGTTCTTAACATGATTGTTATTGCATTAACATTACGCTGGCACCAGTAACTAGTCGGATACAAATGACCGCGGAAGTTCGGAGAAAATTATCTGCAATTCATGCGCGCGCGCCGGCGCGCATCTACGTTCTACATGCATAACTGTACTTTATGCAGTTTGTGCGGAAGCATACCATTTGTATACATGATCGGTGGTGTGACCAGAAACTTTGTTGGAGATTAATAAAACAAAATCTAAGTATCTTAAGTTTGCAGCATATTGATGTACTTATTCTCTCTTTTAGTTAAACTGACTCGACAAAAAAAAACCTATATAATTATCGAACCTGATCACAAAATTTCACGAGAATCGGTTGAAAAATGCGAATTGTAGAGGAGAATGAACGGACATCCAGACATCTGGACATCCACCATATATCAGCCGGAGGACGTCCACTGCTGGACATAGGTCTCCCCCAATTTCATGGAGAGTAAATGCCATAATCGCCACGCTTGGCATGCGGGTTGTTGGTTGGTTCTGGATTTTAGTCGTTGTTCGGAGCATACGAAATCATTTTTGTCAATGTCGAAGCTGAAGCGGAGACCTTCGTTTGACTCGGTCGATAACTAGTCTTCTTAAACCCTGATGTCTTATCGAATCAAGTTTATTTATACACTGGCGTCAATAAATCAGTGTTGAAATGGTAAATGTATCACGCTTATCGTAGATCTGTAATGTTTATGTTTTCTCCCGGTGTCACGCAGCGGCTGTAAAATAGACTTATAGGATAGCTAATAGAAGAACTGGCTTCTGTCCTCGACTTCAAAAACGTGTAAATTATATGCTTTATGTGATTATTTATCATTTGATAGTAAGAAAAAAAAACAAACGTAGGTACTTTACTACCCCTTCTCCTTCTGCATACAAACTTCTATGCAGAGGAGGTCACGTTTTTCTGCAGCTGATTGTACATGCCACCTATTTAATGGTAAACCGTAGCCCATTGACGCCTGGAACTCCTGAAAAAATGCGCGCGCGTTGCCGGCCCCAAAAGGCTAGAGACATGCGTCTGCCATTCCGGGGGCCGCACAGAAACCTGGTCTATAAAATCATTCACTCATTCGTTAAATCTCTGGGTCTATGACGCAAGTATGCCATCCTCCTCACCGTCATGTTCTTGTGAATAAATTCATTCATTCATTTATTCATTCAAACTCTGGATCATAACATAAGGAATTCATGCATAGAGTATCTGACACCACAGGCCACAACCCTCATGGTATCATCCCGGTTTCAAACAGGAGCTCCAGGTATCGAATCATAAGAATAATAGTACATTACGATACAAGTTGTAAAACAAAGAAAGGCCGATATCGCAGATGTTTGATTATTGCGAGAGAGGGCTTTCTGTTTTACGACCCGTGTTTTGTACACAATTTTACGTCAAAAAGTGGCATTTCAGGACGCGCAGCGTGCGGAATAATGCGCTTTTTGGCAAGGTGTGGTGTAAAGTACTTTACTGATAGTCAAATCAACAACTCTTTACGGAACGTCAAAAATGATCGGTTAGAATGAAGTTTGTAGGGAAATATGTCGTCGTCTGGTACCCAATGTACCCATAACACAAGCCTTATTGAGCTTACTGTGGGACTAGTTCGATTTGTGTAAAAAAATGTCCCAATATATTTATTTATTTATATGCCTTATGACGTCATAATTTTCTATGGTAAAACTGCGTTTTTCATGTTTGTGTATTTAAAAATCTTTCAAATTGCACAAGTGAGCTGAAGTTTGACTTTTTCCATGTATTGGTAACGGGGAAAAATATTTTTTTGTCTACTATATTGATACTATATTGAAGGATGCACTAGTTTTTGCTGAAACAACTGTACCCATAGGCAGCAAACGTTTACCATCCGGCGCGCTGTGCGCTTGTTTGCCACCGACGTGATGTGGTATAAATAAATAGCTTAGCACATTTCACTCGCCTATCTGTCCGAATAATTTCAAGCCCTTGGCTCTTCCCATAACTCAACCAAGGCCAGTTTTGTATGCAAGCGGTGCGTGGCGCGTACGTGACAAGGTTCCGCAAGCCCTGATGGGATGATTTGTGTTGAAATGGCGCCAAAACCATGTAGGGATTCTGAGAAATTGAGAGTGAGACCTTGAATAGGGCTTTGTCAGGTCGTATCTTGTCTGTGACAAGTTATTCGTTGTTTTTGGGTGTTACAGTTAAATATACATGTCTAGATCTTTCTGAATCACCAATTCACTATCACTACAATATAAATACTAGTGGTAAGTTACTGTGAGATGCAGAGCTTGAGTTTTTTTTATTTGAAAATGAAACGTCTACAAAGTTATAAGTATCGAACCTATACTCGCAATATTGCGGGAGAGTAAGACAGTTGAGATGCGATCTGTAAAGGAAATCCGGAAAGTTCTTTAAGTCAATATTACCTACTCCACAAGTGAGAGAAAAAGAGGATTGTTCACCGTTTACATATTTCCCCACTTAACAGCAGTTTTATTTCGCTTCAGTGATTCTACAAAAAAAGAACACGCGATTAATAATTCATGAATATCTAGTTAAATTAATACATTTCTTGCGTCGCCATTTATTATGATCTGATTTTGTAATACAAAACAATAAGGTCTAAAGTAACAATACCAATGTTACCCAATTTCAACCTTAGATAAATAATTTTATGATTCAAAATAACTAGAAGCTGCTGAACATTTCACGTGATCGTCTCTTGTTTTAACAGATCACATGCTTTGTCCACTTTCGTCGTTGAAAATTCAACTCTTATTTCAGTCAGATAAAGTCAAAATTACGTTGACTTAAAATGCCTACTTGAATATTTCAATTTCGGAATGGCGAATTTTCCGTTGTTTTAAACTGACTCTTAAAGCTTCCACAATAAGGTTGGTTTTATGTGTATTTGTTTGTTTTAGTAGTTTTTATGTGAAATCTACGACAGTTCTTGATAGTTGAAGACTTAATTGGGTACTAATAGGGCATTAATGTGTATGTATTGACATTTTGCTATCAAACCTGATGGCTGCAGATATCAGCAGAATGTAGAATGCTGAGTGCTCCTTCTTATTAAGAATAGGGTTGTCAGGGGTGTGCTTATAGAAATTTGGCCACGAAGTTAGTAAGTGGCAAATCGCAGAGGTTATGTGTTTATTTTTGTAGATACATAAATATAAAATTAGCAAAGAATTACATTCCGGTTAATATGTATCTATTTACATTGATGTAGATATTTGACATTTGAGACTTCTCTATAGGTATTATTTATTTTACACAGTACAGGTATAAGTAAAAAGACATGTTCATAAATTAAATTAAAACTAAATATAACTAAACTTATAATTAAAATAAATTTATTGAAATAATAAAAAGGTAAAGAAACTAAAAAAAAAGAAAAACTGTATTCGCGGCTACCCAAGGTCACTCATTGGCGGAAAAGAACCCAAGATGCTGGCGGCGTTTCCCCGTTGCACAGCAATACTGAGCCTTTGTCCGAGAAACCCCCCAGCTCTTGGATCACAGGTAAATCTAATAAGTTTTTTTTTTAATAAGATTAAACAGTTGATGGGCCTCTGGGCCCCAAGGGCCTAGAGTCTCAACCGCAAACGGTGCGAAAATATAATTGTCACCTAATAACATGTATTTTCGGCGCTTAGCCACCTCCGCCTATGTGGCAGCTCCGCCTGGTTTTTGACATGTTACTGCAATGTGTGACGATTCCAAAGTGTAATACACTCTAATATTCTGTAATTTGTTTCCTGGGTTATCGTAATTTTTCAATAGCCGTAGGAACTAAGGATTTAGGGACTAATGATTTTTTACTGCTTGTATTCCCATGACATGGTACGCATTTATCGCCATACATTTTCACGGAATCATAATACACCACCAAAAACCTATCATATTTTCATTGTATGGTACCTACCTAGGATGGCAAAATTACACATTAACAAAATAACATGGCGTATATCTTAGAAACTAAAATAATCTATATAAGTGTGGTTTAAAATGGTTAAAATGCCCTTCTCTATCATGCCTGAAAGTATATTATGTACTTATACACTGACCTGGTTAAGTGGTCTGTGATTATGTATATAAAAAGGCGTCAGGCGGGCCGTATGCCCGTTTGCCGCCGACGTGGTATTAAAAAAATGTCTGTGAATCTCTGATAGCCCTACCGATAATGACGTTACCAAGTTACCAACAAACCACATATAAAAGGATCAATCCCAAAGAAAACTCATTATAGACGACGGCTCAGTACTAAATCATATTGATTTACATTTTTATTGATCTGTTTATGGCATATGTCCTGGCCGCTATCTGTTAATGTCAGGATTTTAATTTAAAATCGGTTTTTTATCGAATTTACGGTCAATTCACGATTCTTAACCTTAACTGGTATTGTTTCGTTTATTGGGTCTATAAGCAATAAACGTATTCTCATAAATATTTTATGTAAAGATGGCGATGTATTTGAAAAAAAAAAGTTTTAAAATGCTCATCTAGTTTAGTTCAATTCAATCCAGTTCTTCAATGTGTTGTGCAGATCTATCCGGGTCAAAAATATATCTATATAAAGCTAATCATCATCATCATCATTTCAGCCGAATGACGTCCACTGCTGGACATAGGCCTCCCCCAAAGACTTCCACAATGACCGGTCCTGCGCCACCCGCATCCAGCGGACACCCGCGACCCTTACCAGGTCATCAGTCTACCGTGTGGGGGGTCTGCCCACGCTACGCCTTCCGGTACGTGGTCGCCACTCGAGAACCTTTCCGTCATCGGTTCTGCGTGCTATGTGCCCCGCCCACTGCCACTTAAATTTAGCGTAAAGCTAATAAGCTAAGTATATCTAAATAAGCTATACTGGCTTCATCCATATACATAAAAGTTAAAAATAAAATCTAGAGCTTACCGATGAACCAAATGAGGTTCATTCAGTTCATAAGTGATGTCTCGAATAGCAGTTCGTTTCTTGGAACAGCGTTGGTGTCGATAAAGTGACGTGTGTGTCTCGTATGATGGTCGTTAGTATTGTTTGACAATGGTGACATGGAATCTTTATTAGCTACGACGTACTTCACTGGCATTCTACTTTAGGTCATGCATGAGGTCAGGCAGGGATGATTTAAATATGACCTTTGATTGAAAGAGACAGACAATCGATCTTGACACGTAAACGGGAAGTATAACAATTGTTTTTAATAATAATAATAATAATAATATTGGGGGACAATCTTACACAAATCGACCTAGTCCCAAACTAAGCAAAGCTTGTACTATGGGTACTAGACGAAGATATACATACTTAAATACATAGAAAACACCCAAGACCCAAGAACAAATATCCGTGAAAAATGCACAAATAAATGCCCTGGCCGGGATTCGAACCCGGGACCTCTAGCTTCGGAGGCAGAGTCACTACAAACTAGGCTAGACAGGTCGTCGTCGCAAATTGTTAGCATATTAGGTATGAGATGAGAAATATGGCAAGTTTCTTGAAAAGTCTAATTAGCAGAACCTGAGAAGGCTTATTCCTTGTAAATAAGTAGGTATACAATACAGAGTTAGCAGTTTTTGGGCTAATACAGGGTGATTCAGGAGACGTGAGCAGACCCAACACTACATACATACCTATAGTAAATGGCAATGAATCGTTCACCATTGTATTTAAGTGAAACACCCATACCTTTTTCCTGTATTTTAATTTTTGCTTAAGTTAAAGTTTAATTCTCTACAATCATGGTCACCCTACAACAACTGCTTTATAAAGATTAAACCTCTAACTGTTATGACAGCACTTTAATTACGAAGAAAGTAAATTGTCACATTGAGTGAGATACGATATTTCAAAAGTAATCGGACTCCGATGACATTCAATTTGACACGTATCATTTGACTGAAGTATTCTGATTGTAGAGTGACCATGAATTTCGTAAATAATGTAAGACTTTTTGTTTTCAACCCCAAAGATAAATGAACGTTAATTTCACTAATAGCGGTACGAAGCAGTAGCTTATCATCTACTGAATCCGTAGTGTTGATCTTGCTCACGTCTCCCGAATCACCCTGTATATACGTATTTTTTTAATTTAAATTTAAACGGATGATGTATGTACAGAGGCCTATTGGATCTGACACAATCAGCATGACAGAAAGCTTCTAAAAAAATAAAAAATCTGTCTAGGTATAACCCAAATGTATTTATTAAAATATAATAATACTAAAAATGTTTCAGAACTCTCTCATACAGATGTAAGTACTAATAATAGTTTGTTAGAAAAAATGACCCCTCTTAGTGACCTCTGTGAAGTTGGCCCCCCACTTTGGCCGTTATTTTTCGAAAAAATTTTTTTTGATAGTCTTTCGTTTGTAGTTGATTGTAGTGAAAAACATTTCGTTTGTAGTTACGTGAAAAAAAAATTAGGGGACCCGGAAAAAACCCCAGCCCCCCACTTTCAAAAAACTTTACTTTACCCATCGATTCTCGATAAGAATCGTTTGTAGTTGATTGTAGTGAAAAGCATTTCGTTTGTAGTTGCGTGAAAAAAAAATTAGGGAGACATGAAAAAAACCCCAGCCCCCCACTTTTAAAAAACCTAACCTAACCTAAATTGTTGTCTTAACTGAAAAATCTTTGAGGAATTAACGCATCAATTAGAAATGAACGTCTCATAAATTAAAGGAACATTTCCAAAATAAATTAGCATTATAATCATCATCATGTCAGCCGAAAGACGTCCACTGCTGGACATAGGCCTCCCCCAAAGACTTCCCATCCACCCGCCAAATAAATTATATTTTGTCTTAATTGCCAGTTAAAATTACGTTTTCTTTCCATCATCATCATTACCGGCCGGCTGGCGCGAAAAAATTTACGCGCGAGGATGATGCCTATTTTTTTTTAATACCTATTTTTTCTTAAACCATATGTCACACAGCTAGGTACATGCCTCATCTAATGGATTATATTACCTACATATCTAATTAACTAGAAACGTATCTAAAAACTAAATTAACTAATTATTATAAATTCACTTTTACAGCGCACTCAAACGGATAAAATAGCATCGCTAATCGTTAAACAAATTGCAGATACTAAAATAGAAACCGAGTTTCTAAACATCTAATAATTTATTAAATTGTCTTAAATAATCATTAATTAAATGATACTTGTGCTCTTAAAATAATCAATAAAAAAACTGGCTGAATAGACGGTTCCATTGCGCAATGGTCATTAAAAAGTGGCAGTGACAGCTGCGATCTTTGATTGATTATGAGTATTAATGGATAAATAATTATGCGGGCAGGTGGGTAGTTTTAACTGTAATTATCTTGTACTAAAATGTTTAACTATTATTCATTGATTACTGTCACATAGAGGCCTAGTGATGTCGATATTATGTATTAGAATTAATAGGGCCGGTTGAATGCACCAAACTAACTGACGCTTACAGGCCGATTATCGTTAAAATGCCCAGCACCATGGAAAACAAAATAAATGTCGAAAAGTACAAAAAATAATGAAAAAAACTTTTGAAAAGTCCAAAAATATCAAAAAACGCTATAAAATAACACGAAAAAACTAAAAACAATACATAAATACTTACTCGAAATTCGAAAAAAAAACAACAAAATACAAAAATACAAGAACGTTAAAAAAACCGGAGAAACCTAAAAATATTTCAATTTACATAACAAATTAAAAATATATATATACAAAATCGTGACGGTTAGCTCTATGTAATATTTCCTTTATCAGTTGATTTTAGTAAGCAAATTTAAAAAGTTAGAGCAGCGGACAATAATGTTAGTTTCATACATTCGAGCCACAAAATGTTAGAGCCATGAACAGGTAACTTCATGTCCTCTTTTCGTGACATTAATGCATACATTTAGGCGCATGTTTGAGAAAAAGGTTTTTTCAAACCACATGCTCGACAATGCCGAATTATAGGTCATGTAAACCCTACCGAAAGCAAGACATTAAATCCCTTGGTATTAGCCGGGTTATAATGTTGTACTGAATTTCATTATAACCCGCTGGTTAATAATATGATTTCACTTTTCATAATTCTTATTACTATATGCATAAAGTTTAATTTTGCTAAACACAATTTGTCCTAGGCCATGGCCTACTTGATTTGACAAAATAAATGAAGTTTGCCTCCGTGTGAACCCCGGTCCGGAGGAGCGCGGTGTTCGAAATTCGAATTTCGAATCTAGGACCACGGCTTGTGCTTTCGAATTTGGAACGTCGCGCGCCTTCATTTGTTCACGCGTGACAAACAAATCGAGTTCTTGTAGGTGCCTATAGAAGATTTAATTTCAAAAATAATATTGAAAATGTCGAGTGATGAAAGTGTTTTGACTCCTGAGTTTATCAAATTAGATGCCATAGGCATTGTCAACAATCTGCTGCCAGAGAAGTCAAAGGAAAAATACCTAAAAGCCTACAACGATTTTGACAAATGGAAAGCTGTAAAAGGCGTAAAGTCTGTGTCTGAATCAGTGCTTCTGGTCTATTTTGAATATTTGTCAGCTACAAAGAAGCCAAGTAGCCTGTGGTGTATATCTACTGAGCCTGTTTTTTTGTCTCGCATAAGGTGTGAAAAGTAGAGTATACACCTCGGGGATAAGACTGTTTTAGTCTTGGGCGGTTGAACCCCTCACTGCACTCAGGACTCAGTCTTAATTCCCTCGCTTCGCTCAGGAATTAACTTATAACTCCCTCGCTACGCTCAGGAGTTAAATTATGAGTCCTTCGTTACGTTCGGGATTCAATTCGCTCCCGTGACATAAAACAGTGCCTTATCCCCTTAGCGTATATTTAAATACTTCTTCTTCTAAATACTTAATGCGTAGTTCAACAAGACTACATGTCGAAACTGTATTACCAAATTGGAGATAGGCAATAACGCATTTACTGTCACCGACGCACATGTGCGTTCACTTCTATGCAAGTTTGTACCTGGGGGGCGCGGCTGGCAGTGAATGTGTTAATGGAAATAAGAGATACAATCATGGAAATTACTTTCCACTAGACTATAAATTAAATTGAGGTACAGTGTATCCCTATAACAAGAGCAAAACACTATAAGTTCCGTTTGCAGCAGAATTCCTATAGGGCACGTGCTAGTCTAGCAGCTAGAATTTAGAACCTATAATCACGACTAGCAGCTGAATGGCCAGCTGTGTGCTATTCTTGGACCCAAATGGCTAATCATCGGCTAGAATAACACCAGTAACGGTACAGGCAAATGCCAAAAGGTGGTCAGTTTAAGTATGTACATTATTATAAAAGGTCACATTGAAACAGGTTAAATTAAAATACAATAATTAAAACCTATGCCTAAAGCGATAGGCAGAGCGATATAAATGAAATGAGAGCTGTCACTGTCTGTCACTTTGCACAGATTTACTTGGTTTAGCTAATTTTACAAATTATACATGGCTCTAGATACCTAAAACTATTCTTATTTTGTTAAACAAGGCTAAATTGCTGTGCAAAAGTGTAGGCAGGCCCCATTACCGAATAAATAATAACATATCTTTTTGTTTCAGATTGCGGTCTTCTTTGGCAACGTCGTGTCGCCCTGACGTCCGACGTCAACGCCTTTGAAGAACTGTATTTATAATATTTTAGTAATATTTATTATTTTGTATTCAAGTGATTTGTGTTTTCTTTATTGGATTATTATTTAAGGTAAGTGGATGCATGCCGCAACCCAATCAGACGATGGCACGTCAAATCTAAATTTTATTTGTGTACAATGCGACAACTCTTTTAAAACCCAGAGAGGCCTCAATATTCATATTTCCAAAAAACATCGTCTTTGTCTCAGCCAAAATGGCCCTGCTCTAAATTTAGACCCAGCCTTTATACCCGCCCCTCTTTCCGACAAACCAAATTCTATCCCATTCCATTTGTACCTGAGCGATCTAAAAAATAATGTGCCCGTTGTTAAAAGAGTTCCGCGCGGCGCTAGGATCTCCGTCGCTAACCACCTTTCAGGCCTGATTACAAAATGTGTGGAAAACAACCAAATTGATGATTGGCATAATCTTCTCCTTTTTTCATTCAATACCCTTCATGCCAAAAATGATGAGGCAATTTCATTAACCCAAAAAATCAAAAACAATTGCGTTTCGAATACAACTCCACACTTTTCTCGACCTCCTAAAAGGTGCGCCTCATCCACCTTTAATAAAACTAAATTGATTGAATGTAAAATCAGCGACGGCGATCTTAAAGGTGCCGCTCGTCTCCTTTTCACAAACGACGTGCTGTCGCCAGATACTCCAGATACCCTCCTGGCTTTACGTTCGAAACACCCCCCCGGCTCCTGTAATACCTTACGTTATTGACCCTCCTACAGCTGACCAGGCCTGCCTTCAAATCGAAGGCAAAGACGTTATTGACGCCATAATTTCATTCAAAACCGGTTCAGCGGCCGGTCTGGATGGGATCTCACCCCAGCATTTGAAGGATCTAATTTCTCAGTCTGTGGGTGACGCAGGTGAGCAGCTTATCTGTTCCCTTACAAAATTAATAAATTTTATGTTTTCAGGCAAAATTAACAATGAAGTTGTCCCACTATTATATGGTGCTAACCTGATCGCCCTAACCAAAAAGGACGGAGGGGTGAGACCTATCGCTGTGGGGTCAACTTTACGGCGTCTGGCATCCAAAATTGCGGTTAGACATATCAGATCAAAATTGCAGTCTCTTTTTGAACCAGTGCAGTTAGGTTTTGGCACGAAAGGTGGGTGCGAGGCAGCCGTCCATGCCTTAAGGACCTACCTTTCATACGACGATTGTGAAATCGTTGTCAAATTTGATGTGAAAAATGCCTTCAATTCGGTAAATAGGGACACTTTGCTGGCGGAAGTAAAAGACAAAATTCCAGAAATTTACAATTATCTTCTCCTCTGCTATGCAGATCCTTCTAAATTAATGTACAAGTCCCATGAATTATCTTCAGAAGTTGGCTGTCAGCAGGGTGATCCTCTAGGGCCAGCAATTTTTAGTTTGGCCATAAATCCAATAATTCAAAAATTAAATTCTAAATTTAATGTATGGTACTTAGATGACGGAACTCTAGGAGGCGACGTGGATACTGTGCTCTCTGATTTGGCTTTTATTAAAACTAATTTCGAAAATATTGGTTTAGAACTAAATTTTAGCAAATGCGAACTCTTTATTCAAAAGACTTCTTGTAGTTTGGTTGATTTAATACAAAAATTTGTTCATCTGGCTCCTGGTATCAGAATAGTCGACAAATTTTCACTTTGCCTCCTGGGTTCTCCTATTTTTGAAGAATCCTTTCCCGGTTATATTTCTGACACTATTTCTAAATTCCAAAGCCACGCGAATCGTTTACTCGAAATTAGCCCACATTATGCGCTAATCATTCTTAAGTTTTGTCTTTTTGTCCCTAAATTTACATATGTGCTCCGTTGCTGTCCTTTCTGGAAACATCAAAATCTTTTGTCACGAATGGATGACTTAATCAAGACTAGTTTAGAAATGATTCTAAATATTCAGCTAACTGAGCCTTCCTGGTCTCAAGCGTCCCTTCCTATTCGATACGGTGGCTTAGGAATCCGCAAAGTGTCCAGTGTGGCATCCCCAGCCTTTTTGGCATCCACCCATAGCACGTCTGGTCTCATAGGAAATATCCTAAGGGCTTTGCCCACATACTGTGAGATTGCGGGCTTGGAGGGTGCCAAAAATGCTTTTAAAGTTGCTTGCCCAGGTAAAAAATTTCCAGACAACCCAAAATCACAAAGGAGCTGGGATAATATTTACTGTGATTTAAATTATAATATTCTTCTAACCAGCAGTGCAGGTCCAGATCGTGCGAGACTTTTGGCGGTCGGAACCCGGGAGGCTGGTTACTGGCTACATGCCCATCCCTCGCCAAATACCGGTACCTTCCTGGATCCGACCTCGCTTAGATTGGCGACTGGACTGCGACTCGGGGTCGCGGTATGTACCCCACATATATGCTCTTGTGGCACGGACGTGGACCGACTGGGACACCATGGATTGTGTTGTCAAAAAAGTGCAGGCCGTTTTTCGAGACATGCGACGCTTAATGATATAATCCGCCGGTCTCTTGCCACCGTCAATGTGCCTGCTCTTCTTGAGCCGACTGGCATGGTCAGGGACGATGGTAAGAGACCTGATGGGGTGTCTTTAGTTCCTTGGAGCGTGGGACGGATGTTGGTGTGGGATGCTACCTGTGTAGACACACTGGCACCGTCTCACCTCCAACGGACTACAGTAAAAGCGGGTGCAGCGGCGGAAAACGCCGAAATTCTAAAGCGTAATAAATACAAGGGCCTCGGCAGAGAGTACATGTTTGTACCTTTTGGCGTCGAAACTCTAGGTTCATGGGGTCCCAGCGCGCATAAGTTATTTGCAGAAATTGCGAAGCGTCTGGTTGACGTAACTGGTGACCGAAGAGCTGGCGGTTTCCTCGCTCAACGTATCAGCATTGCGATACAGCGAGGAAATGCCGCCAGCATCCTCGGTACAATGCCTCAAGGGCCCGTTTTAGATTTAAGTTAGTTTTAATTTTCTTTATATTATTTTGGTTAAGTATTCTTGTATATATTTTCGTTGTACATAAATAAATGAAATTAATTCTTCATATGGGCGAATAATTTTTGGCATCTTTTTCATTTCCCAAACCGATTTATTTATGACGGCCTGTTTGTTAATTGGTGTGTGTGACTCTGCCTCCGAAGCTAGAGGTCCCGGGTTCGAATCCCGGCCAGCTGTGCTACCGCGAACTTCGAAAATCGAACTCTACTCTATATGACGGAAAGGGACGGTACGATACGAAGTTCGATTTTCGAAATTCACGGTAGCACCCCAGGGCATTTATTTGTGCATTTATCACGGATATTTGTTCTTGGGTCTTGGATGTTTTCTATGTATTTAAGTATGTATTTATCTATATAAGTATGTATATCGTCGTCTAGTACCCATTGTACAAGCTTTGCTTAGTTTGGGACTAGGTCTATTTGTGTAAGATTGTCACCCAATTTTTTTTTTCACGGCCTGAAAATCATCGTAAAGAGCCCATTAAGTTAGGTTGATAATAATCGTTATTGTAATAATCGTAAGTCGCCTGCACGGCTAGCACAAGACGGTGCGCGAGCTATCCCGCGCGCGAGATACACTATCCGTCCCTATCTAGTGGGTACACGCGGAAAGAGACGGATAGTCTATCTCGCGCGCGATATAGCTCGCGTGCCGTCTTGTGCTAGCAGTGCTGATTCCCCATAGGGCCGCGGGCATCGTGATAGAATGGCAGCTATCCCATGGTGCCCCTCTAAACGGCAGAGAGGCTTCTCGCCGCAGAAGTTTTTGTGGGTATTTCCTTCTCCTGTGGAAGGGTAAGCCCCACATATCCCCACTATGTGCCTTCCCCTGTGCCCGGGCGATGCTTAAATGCATTTACTCTGCGTCAAAAAAAAGGTTGATAATAATCGTGAAAGAGTTAAGGTTTTGTTAAAATGAGATGGGCGTGGGAAATAAACCTAAGGCGAAATGGACCATTTGTGAAAAAATACTCAAAGATATTAGTAAAGCAATTTACAGAAATACATTGCAGTGATAGGTTGCTAGCTCGTTGTCCCCAACACGCTTCAACCTTATGCCCCCGAAGCCAAGTCTTACAATACCCACAGAACGATACGGGGTGGTATTCTTCTAACCCACCACACGGCGCATCTTATATTCTGTAATAAACTTGAACAGGAATATTCTCTCGCGAGACCTAAGACCTGTTAGTTAACGATAAGAAATAAATGGTTAACATTAGTGAAAACAGCTACATCCTATCAATAACAATAAAAACAGACAAGTTCACATTGACTTTATGCCGAGTATCCATTATGTGTGTTCTGTAACCGGTTCCTAACGGGCCACGCCACGTGCTACACACATAAATATAACATGTCTTATCTTAGAGCTTTTGCACTGCAGTTTCGAAGCGGATACTTGTTTGGTGGCAGCTTGTATGACCATGTATGAGTTTCTGGCCTACACTCAGCGTTTTCAATTTTATATCCGTTGTTGACGCTAGATGGCGCTAAACTAAAAGTGGTGGTCTCGGTGACTAACAAATACTAAAGCATAATCCATCGAGTGACACGAAGGTCTCTGCTTCAGCTTTAACGAAAAAACCGGCCAAGTGCGAGTCGGACTCGCGCACGAAGGATTCCGTACCAGAAAAAAGGCTAAATGCTGGTGCCATTAAAAATTTGTTTTATAGAGTTTATTGTATTTGTTGTTTTAGCGGCAACTACTCGGTTGTATGGGAGCCCCTCTTAATTATTATTATTATTTTGAATTTAGTATTTGTTGTTGTAGCCACAACAAAAATACATAATCTGTGCAAATTTCAACTGTCTAGCTATTACGGTTCTTGAGATCTAGCTCGGTGAGTGGTAGCCATGAAAAAGGGCTAAAATATCACGTTTTTTGTATGGGAGCCCCCCTTAATTATTATTATTATTTTGTTTTTAGTATTTTTTGTTATAGCGGCAACAGAAATACACAATCTGTGAAAATTTTAACTGTTTGTAGCTATTACGGTTCTTGAGATACAGCCTGGTGACAGATGGACGGACGGACGGACAGCGAAGTCTTAGTAATAGGGTCAGCGAAGTCTTAGTGATACCTTTTTTTAGTTCACAGTATAGGAATATCACACTAAGGGCCAGCAGTAGAAAGTATGAAACCCTTCATTGTGCGTGATCCAACACGCACTTGATTGCTTTTTAATAATCTTCTTAGTCCTTTTTGTTCCAGTTCGGCAAAGCGTGCGTGCGAGATCACGGTTCATTCTTTCTTTACATTTGTTCTCGGTATCAAATAATTATTTCTAATTTTTTTGGCGAACATGGAGGGCTACCTAAATATCGTCACAGGTCACAGCCTAGACAAGCAATGTGAAAACTAGCTTTCTACCAGATGTGCCCATTATATAGGCAGGGAACATACTAATCGCGGTGAAACGCGCGAGCCGCATTCGAATGCCGTAATTGTTTGATAACAGGGGAATTACGAAGAATAACAAGTGTGGCTATGTACCCGTACAAAGGAAAATTAAGGTGCTGTCATGTCTCATTGACTATTGTCAATTGCCACGATAGTTTGCTGTGTGCTGTGTGTGTCATTGGCGGTGGGTTACTAATGATTTCCATAATTTCATTTGCACTACTCTGATTAGCCATAATTTCATAAAGAATATTTTTTACATAAGAATGTAATATCCATAATATAAAGCTTTATTTACACGCGTCATAAATATAAAGTTACTCTTCTTATGCCATAAAACTAGATAATATATTCATATTTTCAACTGCCATAATTAACTTTATCCATAATATTTGTGGTACTGGTTAAAAACCCCCGCCACGTACCGGAAGGCGCTGCGTGGGCAGCCCCCCCCCCCCCCCCCCCACAAGGTAGGATGACCTGGTAAAGGTCGCGGGAGTCTGCTGGATTTACATACAACTAACGTCCGCTGGATCTAACGATCTAGCGCGGGACCGGTCATTGTGGAACTCTTTGTGGGAGGCCTAAGTCCAGCAGTGGACGTCCTTTGGCTGATGTGATGATGATGACTCGTTTTGGTTTAAACAAAGGGGTATAATTAACTGCTTCAGTGCTGCGGGAAGTGCAGCCCCTTCGCTCTTGCCTCCGGCGCCTTTGACGATCAGTATCTGGCTCTCGGTTCGCGCGGTCGCTTGTGCTTCCTTACAGCTGGCGGGGGCTGCTCTCCCTTCGCGCCTTCGGCTTTACAAAAACACTCTACTAGGGTTAGGGAAGACTAGTACAGTCAGCTTTATAGTAACTACGAATATGAACAGGTCCAAAGCTCTCTTGTTCCAAGAGCAGCAGCCTTGGCAATATGAGCAGTATGCACAGGGGCGTGGTCGTGCAGAAGCAGAACTATATTTAATATGTTTATAGAAGGCAATCAGCTCTTTTACGCAATACTTATCTGTAACTCCAAGATTACTGACTCGATCTTTCCATTTACCGTACTACATGGTACATTTATTAAAACAAACCATTATGCGCGCAAAAAATCAAAATAACGGCCCGCAAAGGCTATAAACATGTCCAATTAACATCGCTGGGTATCGAACCCGGGGCGAGCTAACGGTTGCACGCTTCCTGGTGTAGATGTACTATAAATAGTACTTGTAGTACTGTAGGAAGGCAGTCGTGCGGAGCGCAATGGGGATAGGTAATGGTCGAGTTTGAATTGAATGTGTATTTCTTGTTAGTTTTTGCGGGAACTCAATGATGTATTGCTTATTTTCGCTACGCTTCAAAGATTTATGAAAATGTATGTAAATTGGTAATGATTTATGTTCAAGGGTTTTTGCTCTATATAGTTATTATTATTATACATATGTACTTACTTTGATATTCCATTTTAGTTCAGGTAAAATATACTGAAACTCTTTAAAGTAAACTAATTAGTCAAATATTTTATATTTTGAACCTAATACGAATCAGATAGATACTACAAAAAAAACTGTTCCAAACTGATCAAAATTACACGTAACGTACCTATAGTAACTAGTGGCTCTGAGCTGAAGATCTCGAAAACTTTTTTAATTTTAAAATGTCCAAGTACTGACTTAGACAAAAAAGTTCTGTATATTATCGTGCCCGCTCGCAAAATTTAACGAGAATCGGTTGAGAAATGCGACCTGTACAGGAGAACAACCGGAAATCCGGACATACGCAATCATTTTTGTCGAAGCTGAACCGGAGACCTTTTCACTCGGTCAAAAAGTCCAAAGCATAAATCAAATGTAGGTTGTAGGTAATGAAAAAAAACCATTCCATTCAATTAAAATACAAATAAGATACATCTCCAATGTAAGAACACATTATATTTTCTAATATTAACTAGATTGGCAGCTTATGCTTCTGTATAAGAACCAAGTATGTAATTTAAAATTTTTCTTTTGATTAATATCACCTTACCTATGCTAATTGGCCGTTCTTTATGACTTATCTCGTCTCCCTGGCAGTTATTTTGATTTATTGTCGTTTTGTTGGTTCTCTATGGAATTCACATACCTATGGTATGTTAATTATGAAAGGTTTATCTTGTTAGTTTATTTTTATGGCAATGATGTTTTGAAAGTAGGAGCTTGTGAATTTCCGCACGGATGTTTGCTATATTTTAGCTCTAACAAACCCATTTCTTGTCAAAATGCTATTCAAATTCATTTTTTTTGTACGTTAAGGTAGATGTAAGTTATGAGAAAAGGAAATATTCGTTGTCTATATGTACACGTTTTTGTCAATTTTTTTGGACGATATTTGGATCGGGCTACTTTTTGTGACATGACCATTTTGTTTCTGAAATTCGTGAAATAATTATGTAAAGCGTAATTATTATAAGGGCCTCGGCAGCGAGTACAACTTTGTACCGTTTGGCATCGAAAACTAAGGTCCAATGGATCTTTGCGCTCACAAGTTATTTAGTGAAATTGCAAAGCGTCTGGTTGAACCTCTCTGGTCTGCGTAACTAGTGAGCTGGTTACAGAAGAGCAGGTGATTTCCTCCCACAACGTATCAGCATTGCGATACAGTGAGGAAATGCCGCCAGCATCCTCAAGGGCCTTTAGTTTTAAGTTAGTATTACGTCTACTATTTACATTATTTGAGTTATTTTGGTAAAGTATTCTTTTATGGACCCGGGTATGTCCTAAAACTACGACCAAGACCACCGGGGGATGGGCAGCAGCATCCCTGGAGTGCGGTGGAGATACTGCGATCGCCAATCCGCATGCCAAGCGTGGCGATTACAGCATATACCCCCCGTTAAATTGGGGGAGACCTATGTCCAGCAGTGGACGTCCTTTGGCTGATATGGTGGTGATGGATTCTTTTATACATTTTCTAAGCGCATTAAATAAATGTTATTCACGTATAAAATATAAATAAATACTTTTTGTATTTTTGACAACAATAATTGGTTAATAAATATTAATTAAGTACTATTCACATAAATGCTGTGTGAATTCCTGCCGTTATCTAAATACCTATGTGTATTTATTAAAAATATTATATTTTCGGACTTGGCTTCATATAGTCATCCCATTACTTTTTTGGTACTTACTAGGTTAGTCGAGACTTAGCACACTTTTAACAAATAATCTTTTTGATAAAATTTACATTCTCAAATGAGTTTATACTTTATATTATGACTAGGTACATGTATGTGTAATGTAACTTCGGATCTGATAGGAAATGAAGATCTAAAAAGCGGAAAGATGTTATCTCACGCGGAAGATTTAATAATTCGGTATTAAATTGCTAATTCTGAGAGCCAAGACAAGTCCCTTATATCACACGATTATAGCCCCTATAAATATGTGCATACGTTCTAAAATTGTGTAAGTAAATACACGGTTTTCATTGACTGTGGATTTCAGTGTTATTCATTAGTGTACCGTGAGATGCATTGTTTGGGTTCTGTTAAAGAAGGTCGTATGTGACGTAGAAATTAGTATTATGTTACAACATTTACACATAATTGTTGTAAAACAGTTAGTGCCAAAAACATCGAGTCGCCGAGATGTTAAAAAATACGTGATTGTTTGTATTGCAGTTAGAGTTTCGGTAAGTTCCACTTCGCATGTATTCCATCAACTATGGAAACGTAGGAATACTAGGCGGTCTCAGTAAGTACAGATATTAGAACTTCAGATCTCGGGATCCGCTAGTCGTACATCCCGATTTGCGTAGGCACCGGTGGCTGGTGTTCATAGAACTTGATTTCTATTGGATTTGCCATCTTGGAAACAACTGAGCTCCTTTTCCGAGAGATATAAGTAAGTGATATTACGTTGCAGTCTACTACAAGGCGAAGATTTTTTACAGATGGGCTCGGAATTGGAGTGAGACACAACAATCTACGTGAATCTACTGTGCCAGAACTCCTCAAATCAATTCGGTTGAAAGATGTAATCGCGATCAAGTTTACGAACTGTGACACCAGCTTAAGTCATGTTCCGCCCCGCTTTACTTGTCTAGCTCCACTAACCATTGCTTGACAGACTGTCAAATTTGTGTCACACGCTTGAGCTAAGTTCCATTATCGTAAACGTGCAATTGAAAGATTTAATGTTGTCCTTATGTGGAAATAAACCTAGAAAAAGTTAGTTGAACGAATATATACTGATTTATACGAATATATCCTTATAGCAGCGACATTAGAGTCATATCCTGGTTACATCCTGAAAGGGCCTATAGACATAGGCACTAGTTTTTTCATTAATGATTGCAATAGTCTGTCAACATATTTTTTTTATAAGCTTGTTATTTGCTTAAATATTTAGCAGTTGATTAGGTACCTATTTATATTTCTTTTACCTGGACGTTACGGTCGTGTCCCAATACTCATGATCTAGAAGGGTTATAATAACCGTTGAAATACTCTGACAATCAAATTGCCATTATTGCCAGTCATATTTTTTCGCGTTGCCAAGTTAAAGGTTTCACAACAAATTAACAAGAGGCGTGCCACAGAACGGACAATGCCATTTCAAAACGCTAACAATGACTTGGTGAATCGCAACACGATGCTTACTTTATGTACAGTATATTCCCTCGATACAAAGTTGGCACTGATTTTATAATTATGTTGAATAGGATAGACCACACCGTAGTATCGCCTGTTTATATGTATTTTGATTGAAGTTTGATTAATACGAGACCATACAATTTATACTCGCACTCAATGTGTAACTTTATATTTTAACTCTTACATTGATGCAATTTCAATTGAGCTGCGCTAAACCCATAAAACTACACCATGTCATTTGCACAGCAACAGCAAAGCCTGGTCTAAGGCTGTGTTTAAATTTTAGACAAGCGCCATCTGCGAGGGTCTTGTGCCAGAAAATGTGCAATAGGCCCGGCCGACCTATAAATAAAAAAAAAACAATAGGTAAGACGAGCCACGTATGGCACCGTGAACTGAACACCTTACTTGTTCATAGATATGGCTAGCTATGCAGTCAATATACGTACCCATTAACTTGTACTGTGCTAATGAATCTGCTTTTTGCGTCTGCACATCTTTTAGCAATAAATGGACTTATTGCCCGCTGTGAAAATATTCTAATTTCTGGTTTTGTAATTTGATTGTTCGTTTAGAAATTAATGTTGCTACTGTTCTATGGCGTCATTTTAGATTTATAATTCTTGGAGGCACATACCAAAAAAAGAAAAGAAGAAGAAGATACCAAAAAAATATCCTTTCCTTTATTATCCTTTAGAGTTTCGACTGATTTTATACCCTCCCGCAAGATCAGATTAAAAAAACTATAAACAATGGAGAATATGAAAGAATATTTACATATTTATATAATACACATCTACTGAACCACATTTTTTACAATGTTACACTTTTAGGTTGAAGTTAATGTCAATCATTTAAATAAATTGTTGAAAATTGGAACACATTAAAGTACTCATACTTTGTTATCTGGTAAAAAATCAGTTGAAACTCTAAAAGGGGGTCATTTTCCATACTTTAGGCCCGGGCCTCTTTCATGATATCTCAGCTATGTCATAACATAACATAATATTGACGAGATCACCAGCAGTCTTCAAAACTGCCAAAATACATTTTGAATTGTACTTTATCTTTTAGTTAATTGATAAACTGGTTACTTACAAAAATAGCAGACCTTTAGTGTTATATTGTGCAAAATTTTAACTAGGATATAAATAGGTTCATTACGTTGCGCTCTGATTACGAAAAGCGCACTGAAATATATTAATAAACAATTTAATTACTTTTTTGTAGACGTTGAACAAAGTCAAAGTCAAGACTATTTTACATAGAGGCTAACGATATAGCGTAGCTATTCTTTAGGCTAGCTTTGAAAGCGTGCGAAGAATGATATTTTCATCAGATATCTGTAGAATAGAATATAATAGAATGATCATGCTGTAATTGTTGTTATTGATTACGGACCCTGTGATATTCGATTGCATCTGTTATAGGTATACCCTATTTAAAACTTTGACAAGTTCAGTTACATAACGAGTGAAAAAAATGATGTTTCAAGTAAAAATAACTTCCATACATACATTAAATTAAAAATATAACCCTTTTTAATGCAGCCGGGTAAAAACCTCATATTCCCGTGTTTTTAATTGACTTGAACACGAAAGTCAAATTAAAGCCCAAACCTCAACAAAAGTATCGCACGGCATAGTCATTATAAAAATTCGCCATCCGATCGATAAATTGATCTAGGAAGTCCGAAGCAGATCATGATCCGTTGCACAATAGTTGCGCAAGCGTCGATGGCCCGTGACCGTCCGATTGTGGCGTGACCTCGCATCTCATGTTGAATATACCATCGACAACTGTTGACTGTTAGTTTATAAAGAAGTAGGGCACAACAGAATGTCGTCTCAATCATAATTCTCGCAACAAAGTTTGTCTATACGGCCTAAGAAGCAAGATGAGATTAATTTACTCTTCACTAGAAGAATGGTTGGACTTCAAGACCATTGTTTCAATGTACTCTTCGTTGATCTTTCAGAAACGCCCACAGATTAGGGTCAATGGCGTGAAAAATCTCTAATGGCGGATATTTGCAACCGGAAGGAACCCGCGGGCGGTGGGCGCTAATCTCCAGTATGTGTAGTTATTTGCATTGCGAAATATAAGTAATCTAACTATTGGACGCTCCGGTTGTGGAATGAGCTCAACCGAGGTTTTCCTGAGGGACTACAGTATGATGTACTTCAAGAAAGGGGAGTATGCATTTTTAAAGGGTCTTCACACATGTGGCACCCATGGAGTTGCAGGCATTCATAGGCTGCGGTGACCGCTTACCATCGTACGGCCCGTACGCTTTTTGCCACCGACGTGGTATAAAAAAATAAGGCCGCAGTTTTCTGTATGGTTGAGATACTTCCATAGTTGGAACAGAATAAATCAATGTACCTACTTTCGTAAACAAGTCTGGCTAGCAAAACCGATGTCAGACAGCTAGAAAATCTCATATTATGGAATCCCGTTCTATCGCATAGCACGTGCTCTTTCATCTAGTTACGGTCATCATATTTGCATGTCATCGTCCTGGTACAATGCCGGCCGCAGTACGACGCATCTCGGGGGTGTTGCGAGAGTAGAGTTTAGGATACGGATTTTAGCCAAATTGGCCAAATTAGTTCAATACACCATATATTTTGTATGGTGTACCGAACTATTTGGCCACTTTGGCTGCTACGTACTATATAACGCTGACTGTACTCGTAGATGGGTAACATGCTACTACTGTGCCTCAACTACGTACTTGTCTACGCATTATACTTATATAGGTACCCAGTAATGATAGACTTAAGTTATTCATCATCATCCTCCTAGCGTTATTCCCAGTACAGTTGCATCCTGAAGGATGCCTGGGGTCCGCTACCTAATCCCAAGAATTGGCGTAGGCACTAGTTTTATGGAAGCGACTGCCATCTGACCTTTCAACCCAAGGGGAAAACTAGACCTTATTTGGATAAGGCTTGTCAAGTGAATGGGCAACTTGATTGTTAGAAGTTCTCAAGCCGCCCGGAGGCCTCTAACTTGGCTAACGACTGATATCATAGACAGCAACCGGGATCAACGGCTTAACGTGCCTTTCACGGGAGCGCTCAGTTAGTAACCACTCAAAGCTGTCACCCATCCAAGGACTGACCTCGCCCGACATCGCTTACCTCGCATAACGCACGCGGTACGCGGGCGCCGCTGGGCCACGAACGCTCATAGACTTAAGTTATTAAATAAATAATAAATAAATAAAAAACTCCTCAAATCAATTTGATAGAAAGAATTAATCGCGTTATATGTACGATAATGAAACCTTTTCAAATAATGAAATTGTTCGGGGATATAGGCAGTGTACTTACAGTGTACCTTTGCCACCGATGCACGCGTCCTGAGGAAGAACTCCTGAAAGGTTCGAAACATGTCACCCGGAGTGACAATTTATACCTACGTGAGTTTTAAACATTGTAGTGGTAGTTTTAAACATGACTCGCGAAAGTTTAGGTTCAATAATAATAAAATGAACCACAGATTACGGTCAAAGGCATTAACACCTCTCATAGCGGATATGTGCAATCGGAAGGAACCCGCAGGCGGTTGGCGCTAATCTCTAGTATTTGTAGTTTGTATTGCGAAATGTATTGTTCGATATGGCTATCTGCAGTAACGATTTTATCTATTTATGTACAATAAAGTGCTTACATACACATACATGCATAAAACAATATGTGCATGTACATGTCGCTCAAGATTCAAAGCAAACTTACTCCTTTAACTCCTGTAAGGGATCTCTTCCAGCTAGCTGTTGAGAAGTTCAGTAGAATAGCGAAAAACAAGAAACAATGAAGTTTATAATAAATAAATAAATAATATTGGGGGACAATCTTACACAAATCGACCTAGTCCCAAACTAAGCAAAGCTTGTACTATGGGTACTAGACGACGATATACATACTTATATAGATAAATACATACTTAAATACATAGAAAACATCCAAGACCCAAGAACAAATATCCGCGAAAAATGCACAAATAAATGCCCTGGCCGGGATTCGAATCCGGGACCTCTAGCTTCGGAGGCAGAGTCACTACCAACTAGGCTAAACAGGTCGTTTAGTGTTACTTTACCGTAATTAGAAGTGTGGGCTTGTAAGCGCTTTCGAGCTTTAACTTACCTGAAAAAAAAAAACAAACATTAGTATAAACCAAAGATATTTTTTTTGCATGCGATAAGACCACCTGTTGTTTACCTCTGCTTGTATCTTATTATGCTGTTATGTGATTCTGTTTTGAGGTGTGCAATAAAGTGTATTGTATAGTATTAGGTCTTTCCTATATGAGGACGTATCCAAAGTAAAGAAGTGTTCCATTAGGCCGGTCGTACGCTTGCTTGCCACAGACGTGGGATAAAAAAATCAAAGTAAAAAAATTACAAAAAATAATAATTTAAGTGTTTGGCTTTTAAAAAAATTGTTGCGAAGCAATACCTTTGTGATTGAAGACTTGTATGATCGAAATATATTTTAAACTGTTAACTCCAAAAGAAACGGGTATTCTCTGTATGGATACTCAATCCAAAGTGTACCCCTTTTTCTCTTGAGAGTATTATATTATGTACAGATCAAACGCCTATTTTTTGCTCCTGATCCTGACACATCGCGGACATGTTTATACAGGGATTAACGAACGTTTATTATATCTAGTTTATGACAATTAGTGTCAGCATGTGACGAATGGTTTACACAGGAATGGGGAACTCATACCAGGCATGGTACCATAACACATTTAAATATTATTTTAAGTCATTGAAAAGTTCCACCTTCAGGCTCCATTCTCAAGTTAATGTTACCTACCAAATTTTTGTATCTCCTCTGTTCGATAGCATGCTTAAAAAGTTTCAAATCGACGCAACTTACAAGCGATAGAATAGTTAATGACTTGCAAGAGTTGCAAGACAGTGGTGTAGCTATACAGCCACCACTGAATCACGATTTCCACCCTGATACCACCCGTATTGGTGGTAGCAGGGTGGAAATTGTGAAAATGTCACCCAAATCCTACCGTACCCGGCCACTTAGGTTCTAGTGTGTGAGGATGAAAGCCCCGCCAACGACCAGCGGCGCGGGGGTAGAAAACAGCCGTGGGCATCATATGAAATAGTACCATCATCATGGTACGTCATACAACTGGGCACATGTACACAAGTGTTGGTTGTGAACTACAATTACATCTCAAAATAAATACATAGGTGTTAGGTAGATATTAAAATGAGTCACATCTCCAGGGTCCCTCTAGGGGGCGCAGCCTTCTATCACGTCTTCACTGAAAATCAGTGTCACGGAGCGCGTTCTGTGAGTCGCTTTGTGACACCAAGCTGAGTGAAGCAAGACAATTTACATAATTAAGTTCTACATTACCATGGAAACTTCATACATTGAAATACTTTATTAAAACAACACAAAAATAAATGATTACTAGAAATAAGTTAAACTACTTATAACTACCGACTTATAGATAAAAAATGGGCTCAAGCTCGGAACCCGGCGGTAGGGTAAGGCTGGCGGCATTGCCTCGCTGAACTGCAAGTTCTACATTAGCTATTTGTTATTTTATTTTGTTAGTTTCGCTTGCACGTAATCTATTTCTTGCGGTAATTAACCATTTTGACGGTCTGTTTAGCCTAGTTGGTAGTGACACTGCCGCCGAAGCTAGAGGTCCCCGGTTCGTATCCCGGCCAGGGCATTATTTGTGAATATAGCACGGATATTTGTTCTTGGGTCTTGAATGTTTTCTATGTATTTAAGTATGTATTTATCTATATAAGTATGTATATCTTCGTCTAGTACCCATAGTACAAGCTTTGCTTAGTTTGGGACAAGGTAGAGGTGTGTAAGATTGTCCCCCATTAAAAAAAAAAACTTTCTTCCTATTACCCTCCTGGGGGTGATGCACTCCCAGATGTCACTCTCAGAATACAAGCATAAGTACTTAGTTACCGGTGCAGTTTTAAAATAATGCTTGGAAATATATAGGTGTAAATCTTTGCTATCCTTGGATTTATATTTACTTTAAATATTTTTTTAACTGATATTTTAACGAATACTTATATAATTTCGGCATAATGCAAATCAGTTTGTTGGCGAGGATTCTTTTTAACATTTGAAATATTTGAATAACCTAATATCCTATACCTACTCTTGTTAACTGTCCCAGTGCCTCTCACTGCACCAACAGAAGGCACTACAATCTTAATTCCCAAAGACAGAAATACTTATCATACTGGTAAATACGAGTATGCTAAATTGTGTAGTAGGTATGACTCGCTACATTAGTAGCCATGCCAAAATGTCTCATTTAGTGTTAATTATGCAGTACACGGATATAAACAAATACGCGACGAGCCAATGGTCACGTTGTGTAATTTAGTTGACGCTTGACATGCTCCCGCGCAACGCAATGTAATGAGAAAGTTTGACATATGCGAATGTTCGCCTGCTTTTTCTTGTAAAAAACAGTGTATGCAAATTGCTATTCCGTCATCAGCCTAGCATGATAGTGATGAAGAATTCGTCCCATTCGCGCTTATATTTAGATCTAATTATTAGTAATAACCAACTTTTTAAATAACTGCAGTGAAGTAGTTTTTGAACCATTTATAATGACATTTTTAAGAACGTGCTAATTTGGTACAACCTGGTCAACTCAAATGATTTTAAGTATACATGTTTACTAGTATTGTGCCGGTTTCATTATTTTCTAGAATTTTTTAGGCGAGTCAGTTTTTGAAAATTTTGAAATAGGAAAAAAGTTTTTTTTTGCGAGTTCTACAGCTAACAGAGCCACTAGTTTTAACCGACCGAGTGAAACGAAGGTCCCCCGTTTCAGTTTCGGCAAAAATTCTTTCTTTTGCCCGGCTGTTCTCCTCTACAGATTCTTGTGAGCAGAATTGATAATTATAAAGAAAGTTTTTGACGAGTCAGTTTTTGGAAATTTGATGTTAAAAAAAATCGCGATATCTACAGCTCCCACAGTAGTTTATAAAGTCTATATTGTATTTATTCAAGATATTGTAAAAATATCAATTTGCAACGTATGTAGTTATGTCAAAATGTCTAATTTCAAAATAATTATACACAAAATATTGTACGTGAGGTCACACAGGTCAAGTTGCCGTGTAATCGACTCCCGCGCACCGCTGAACAGTTAGTCGCACGCGCAGCCCGGCAAGCACAGACGCCCAGTGGGTGAGGCCACGCGAGCGTAGTTTTATGAGTTGTGATGTGAGTGGTGTATTTTCCACCTTCGCCGTATTTGAGACTACCACTGAAATGTTCGGAACATGACAAAATAATGGCGGTGGTAAAAATTACGACGCTCACAACACAACGCACAAAATTACGCTCGCGTGGCTTCACCCTAAGTGATATTACATGGAAAAAATCCCACAACGATGGCAAACAACCCCGATGGCATACAGCCCGCGAAGCCTATGGCCTAACACTTTATTGGTTTTGATTGAGAAGTCGTTGTTCAGGGTGCATCACTGCATTCAATGATCACGTGATGCTTTTTAGGGTTCCGTACACGAAGGGTCCAAACGGAACCTTAATATTGCTGTTACTCGTGTCTGTCTGTCGTCTGTCACACAGGTTTTACAGCCAAACGGTTGGAGCTATAGTCCTTAAGGCGAAGGGTAGGGCAAGCCCTTTCCATACAAACTTTGTGCACATTTTTTTTTCGTTTCTGTTTGCGCTACAATTATTATTTTCAGTCAATATGCTTCTTTTTCTAAAAGCTATATAATTTATGTTTTTTATTTTTGTAATATTATCAATTTTTTTGGATTGTAATTTATTTGAAATAAAGCTAAATTTAGCTACACCAACTTCTGCGTATATCCAATATGTACAAGCAAAACAATTAAATTAAATGCTGTAGTGCCAAAACTAATGTTTGTATGGAGAATGCCTTGCCCCACCCTTCGCCTTAAACTTACACACTACACAGTGGTAGGTGCTCTTCAGAAACTGGTGAAAATATGTGAGCCATATGCCGGTGCCCATGGGCTAAAGTACAATACTTCGAAAAGCCAGATATTACAATTTAAAGCAGGTAAAAAGTCATATAAAATGACGCCCGTCACGCTTTGCGGTACCGCATTAAAAGTTGTGAACAAGTTTAAGTACCTAGGCCACTGGGTAACCGAAAATATGTCTGATAATGAGGACATTGAGAGGGAACGTAGGGCGCTGTGTGTTCGTTGTAATATGCTGGCCCGCAGATTTGCACGCTGTAGTAATGAAGTAAAGCTAACGCTATTCAAAGCGTATTGTCAAACATTCTACACGTGCAATCTGTGGACCAGTTTTACACAGAGAGCATACAGGGATTTGCGAGTGCAATACAACAACGCGTTTAGGGTGCTGTTTGGACTGCCGCGGTACTGTAGCGCGTGGACAATGTTTGCGGAGGCGCGCACCGATAGCTTTGATGCCATAATTAGGAAACGGTCCGCGGCGTTACAGAATCGTCTCCGCCACAGCTCAAACAGCATTTTGAACGTGCTGGCGCAGCGTTGGGACTCGCCGCTGCTCGCGCGCTGGGTGTGGCTGCACGCGCCTGTTGTACCCGCACCACGTCAATTATAATTTTATTTATTTTCATAAATGTTTGACTAACATAGTCTTGTAAGTTTTTAATTGTTACTAACAAATGTGTATATGGATTATAATTTGAAATAAATTAATTGAATTGAATAAGCATCTCGTTAACCCGAAGCCATACAAATAGTCAAAAAAATATTTAAATGTTTTTAAGGGGGGCGCGAAAAAAAAACATTATCTACCCCATCGAATAGGGTCGTTCGGAACTCGTTACGTTAATAAATGTTGAATTTTTGTTTTTAAAAATATTGAAAAGCAAATGAACGAGAATTCACTAAAGTCAACTATTTATTCAATACTTTGATCCGAAGAATTTATACTTATCATTGACTCGTACTTTTTTAGACCCCGGTTTTTCAGACTACCCTCCTCCCCATCAAACATCATGTTTAACAATTTTGTTGTTGTTGAGACCTGGTCCAGATAGCCATAAACGCTGCACACTTTGCGGCAGTTGGCGCAGTTACGTTGCGTTTTTGTAACGCTTTACGAAAATAAATACACGTGATATCTAAGTAGCCCCCCCTTTCGAACTTCGCGTGATTAATGGACGACCCCATTAGCTATGTCAAAATGTCCACATTATAAGTGAATAAGTAGTAATATGTATTTTATTACACATAAGACACCGGTAAAATACAGACAAATCGGTACAATGGCGAACCCTGTAAAGTATTTTTTTCAGTTAACCTTTGAGCAGAGTATCATCATGTCAGCCGAATCAGTCCACTTCCACTGCTGGACATAGGCCTCTCCCAAACACTTCCACAATGACCGGTCCTGCGCCACCCGCCTCCAGCGGACACCCGCGGATATGAATCATTGTGGTCAAAACAAAATAATTTTTTAATCATTGTTATTAAGTAAGATAGTCAGCTTTTTTTAAATTGTATAAATTCACGCTTTGACATGTAAAAGTGCCCTTGTGGCCTATTTGCAGAATAAATATTTGAATTGATCTGATTTGTTATGTAAATCTAAATTGTAAGTAAATTAATCGTACATATTTACCTAACCATTTCCCCATATTTATTCAACCAATTGTCACCGTTTACATAACCACGGTAATGCCTTTCGGCCCTTGGTTAGAAAGGCCGTTACGCTAATTGTCTATGTACTCGTGCCTCGTGCTCGCCATTTCACCGCTTTCACTTGTCTGTGGTCAGTTTGAGGTCCGAGGAAAACAAACGTTTTAGTTGGATCTTTATTTATACGTCACCTAAGGGCCGTACATAAGCAGAGCATATTTACTTTTCTTTTATAACGATGGTGGCTACCAAACCTACGATCGTCACGGTGTGCGATGTTCGGTGTGGCAATGGCAATGAACCTGACAACTTAGACTTTTTTTTATTGGCCTGTGGACACATGCGCGTTAAAAAATTATACACTCCTTTCTTGAAGAATCCCATACTGTAGTTCCTCAGGAAAACCTCGGCATAGGAGCTCATTCCACAACCGGAGCGTCCGAGGGAGGAAGTTCCTCTGAAACCGTACCGTACGCGACCATTTAGGTTCTGAGGTATGAGGATGATAGCCTACACACCCCGGGTGTCGCCCATTTTAGAGTTTATCTAAGAAAAGGATCATTTTACGACAGGCCTGTTGACACCCAAACGATTCCCACCCCGGGTGCCACCCATTTTAGAGGTTACCAAAGGCAAGTGTCATTCCCCGGAAACTTTTAGTGGGACAGGCCTGTTGACTTGACACCTACACGATTCACACCCTGGGTGCCGCCTATTTTAGTGTTTATCTAAGAAAAGTGCCATTTCACGAAAGCTTAGTGGGACAGGCCTGTTGACACTCACACAATTCCCACTCCGGGTGCCACCCATTTTAGGTGTTACCAAAGATAAGTGTAATTACACGGAAACTTTTAGTGAGACAGACCTGTTGATTTGACATCCACACGATTCCCATCCCGGGTGCCACCCATTTTAGCCATTAACGCCACTGCTAATTATAAAAGTTAAATGTATTCTTAATTTTATTAAGGCCGCTAGTACAATGTACTGTTGATATCTCCCACGTAAGTTTCATTCACGCACCAACTGCTTAACTAATTGAAATAATAGCACCAGATTATAACATTCTTCAGTCCACGCAAATTTGACCGTTTCATAACCTAGCAACCAACATAAATGCACCTGTTAAAGTAAAAGCATTGCTAAAATGAACTTTAACACAATGGAGTAAGGATTAATTGTAATTGCCAGAAACGCATTGAATTGGCATAGTTGTTAAAATGTTGATAAACAAAATCTCAAGCGATTTTATATCTTAATATAAAAGTGTAAGGATTATGGTCGGTTTGCCTAGGTGTATTTTTATTGTGGTTTTTTTAGAAGATTGGTCGAAATCACGCAGTTGTAGAAAACGCGAGATTGCATCATTTTTAACGATTTGAATTCGGTTCGAAGCAAATCGGTATTTGGTTAATGGCTAGTTTAAATGCGGGCTCAATTATTTTAGATTTGTGTGTGTATGTGTGTATGCGTGTGTGTGTGTGTGTGTGTGGTTCTTTCAAGGTGTATTGGATAATTTGAGAGGTTTATTGATAAAGTTATTAACTGTAGTTCTAGCCACAGATTATCAAAATATAACAGAATCAGTATGGATTTGGTTGACTTCCTAAAAAGGCAACTTAGCTTGTATTGCCGGAACCTTTCCGCCCTACTAGTTCGCTCCAAAATTCCATACCAAATTAATTAAAAATAATTGAACCGAAATAATTACTCTTGTGAAACTAATTCCAACCCAAAAACAGCAACATTGTAACGTAGGCCGTGGTCTGGAAGCCAGCGACAGCGGCACAACGAGCGCGCGTTCATAGATTGAGCATCAATGAATGAATTTCCGCTCGTCGCCCCGCTACACGCTAGCGTCGAGAACACATCCTTAGTGGTCTTACGGCATTTTAATACTAGACTTAATTCTTAGTAAAAAATTCGGGACTAAGAAACCGATCAGCAGGGAGCGAAACTTTGGTGCCGATGACAGACGTATGACGTCAAGCTACATACAGAGTGTTTTATCTGGATTATTGAAGGAATCGATTTTGATGATGAAAGGTTAACTTACAACAATAATTTTGTTCTAGTTGCGATTACAGGCATTATGTATATGTATGTAGGTTTGTATTTAAATTAAAAGATGCGATGTTGTGTTTGAATTCTAAGCGTTCTGCTTATTTTTCAACAATCCACGAAATTCTATTTGTTGTTTTTTATTTATCCGAATATATTTTTTGCAATTACTTACTTATTAAAATTATTTTTTTCTTATTGTCTTTGTAAGTAATTATTTTAATATTTACATTATTTTCAATATAGTCATTTTTTATTAATAAATTTGCCGATCAGAATCCACATCCAAAGTGTCCAAAGTAATGTTTAGGTACGGCATTATATTACCCATTACTACGTATTACTTCTACTATTCTGTGACTTCGATCCCACCATATCAGCCGAAAGACGTCCACTGCTGGACATAAGCCTCCCCCAATTCCATGGGGGGTAAATGCCATAATCGCCACGCTTGGCATGCGGGTTGGCGATCGCAGTATCTCCACCGCACTTCAGGGATGCTGCTGCCCATCCCCCGGTGGTCTTGGCCGTAGTTTTAGGACATACCCGGGTCCGGGTCCGGGGTGACTTCGATCATCAGTCATCAATTCATCTATTTTCATAGTGTGGTTGTAGATTAGTTTGACAAAGTTGCAAAGTTGTTGGAGTTTCATTTCTGCTAGAACCTTCGTGTTTATGTATTGACTGTATTACGTAAGCATTAAACCTAGTACTGTTTAATAACGAGTTTAAATTTACCTGCTAAGATAATTCGCCAGATTTCAACCTTAATTTTACATAATTGTAATAGCTATTTACGATACAAGGGTTGTAAAACAAAGAAAGGCCGATATCGTAGATGTTTGAGGCCCGAGCCGCAGGCGAGGGTCATGAATATGCGAGAGAGGGCTTTCTGTTTTACGATCCGTGTTTTGCACACAATTTTACGTCACCACTCGGCCAAAAGTGGGTTTTTCCGGACGCGCAGTAAAGAATGTAGAGTTGTTCTGGCAAGATGGTTCATAGATCTTTTGTCTTCTTTCTATTTAAGAGTTTCACTCTTGTCGGTGCAGTTCTCTCCAGTCCGTTCTACTTAATGCCAGTACCTTGACTTCTCGATACGACCCGACGTCTGCTTTTTTCTTGATCTGGTTGCAAATAACTAATCCTCGGCCTTCCTCTTCCTCTCCTTCCCTCAATTTTTCCCTCTATTATCGTTTGTATTGGATCGTCGTGTCGTATCAAGTGACCTATCATTTTCTCTCTCTGAGTTTCCATTGTATGAAGTATATGTCTTTTCTCCTTTACCCTGTCCAAATACTTCCTCATTGGCGACTTTTTCTTTAGGCAGATCTTTTCTATACAATATAAATTGTGCCTCAAAATCTAATAATACCTAAAATATCGTTTGCTACTGCATCTCCATTAATCTGGTTCGCAAATCGCCCAATTCTAACGAACTTCATTTGACGAGGTTATAAAGTAGCTTAGACGTCATGGCGGTTAGAACCTTTGTAAAGTAAGTGAATAATGATTAATTTCCGATTCCACTGGTGCCCCAGTGCTACAGTTCGGACCGGTTGGTTTGGTAACTGTCTGTAATCAACTGGTTTGAAATGTTTTAGGATGTATAATCTAATGCGGATTGAGCGACAACTCAAATTAGTCTAGAAGTATTTTGGGTTTCTAACGTATCTTCACACAAAATTGCAACTATACTAGCTCCTCTGGAGATGTGTGATGCTTAGGAATCGGAAATTACGATGCCTATTTACCTAATACACTTTGGCGGCGACCTTTGATGGCAGCCGCCAAACTGTAGGTAGGTATATAGTTGTATGGAAGCGGACTCTATTTTTTAAAGTAATACAATTCACGGGATTTTGATACAAACAAAGTACGCCAATATGAATGCATATTTAAATATTTCTATTAACATTACATATATTACAAGTTAATTTCCATGTAGAAAAGTCACAAGATATTATTCTGTAAATCATTCAACTAACGGAGTTTGAGGAGCAATTTGACGCAGTTTTATCTTAACTATAAAATAACGAAAACTTAGCTATTTAAGTTTTGGTATATTAAAAATCCGACTCCATATTTTGCCACGTGTAGGTAAATAGGCATCGCAATTTCCGATCCCTGAATTGCTGTTCCTGGTGATGAGTATCAAATTGCCCGAGTTGTCGAACATGCTTAAACCTAAATAGCATATTTCTACAGGTAAATTACTTTGGAGACGTTTTTGCATCTGTACTAGTATTTGTATATTAACAGGGACACACTTACACGTTGACGTACACACACACACGTCAACGTGTGTGTGAGGCTGGCTACAGAGGTCACAACTACAAATGCAAGAAACGACTCGAAATGAATTTACCTGTATTGTGCACAAAACACGGGTCGTAAAACAGAAAGCCCTCTCTCACATACACACAACATCTGCGATATCGGCCTTTCTTTATTTTACAACCCTTGTGTCGTAAATAGCTATTAAAATTGCATAAATAAGCTGAAGTTTGAATTTTTCCGCGCTCGGTTAGTATACTTTGAATTTTGTAGGGAAATGTGCCTAATAATGATGTCACAATTTTCTATGGTCAAACGGCGTCTTTTTCTTCATGTTTATGCATTTAAAAATCTTTAAAATTGTATGGTTTGTTCATTGGTAAGGTAAAAAAATATTTTTTAGTGTTGTGAAATACCCTATTGAGTATGAATTGTAAGGAAACATATCAAACGATAAAATTTATAGTCTTCCATTATATTGTATCTCTATTTCCATTATTGTCTATCTCGAATTTGGTACTACAGTTTCGACATGTTGTATTGTTGAACTACGCATTAGGTAAAAATATTTTCTTTTCTTGTTTGTATTCATACTCAGATTTGATTATTTTAAGTAGGTTAATTAATAGTACATTACTACAGAGGCCGGGACGAAAGGGGTTGCCGGCCGAAGACATATAGACGGCCGAGTGAAGCGAGGTCGGATAGGTCTCAGGCGGGCAACCCCATATTTCCCGCCGAGGTATGTATAGTGCTTTTCTCAAACATGCAATGAAATAAACAACAAAAAAATCAAAGTTTATTTTTAATACGCATAGTGGCAGAATGTCATGATGCCTGTGCCACAAATTTATGTGGAATGGAAATTAAAAAAGAGGACTTTGCCGGCCTAGGCCTGCAACATTTGTATGAAATTGCATTAACGACCTCTTGTCCTAGCCGCACCTGAAACGTCATACTTCGCAGCCTATTATAAGGAACATAACATCAATATTTCATTGCATGTTTGAGAAAATATTATTATTATAATAAGCATATATTGGGAGCAAAATTAGTGACTGTCGAGTTCCGGCGTTTCATCTCGGCAGTGGTCTTCTTTTTCAGAAACGCCAGTAGATTTTGACTGTTATAGATTTAGACTGACAGTAGATTTAGGCCTACTTGCAGAATATAATTCATTTATTTAATAGGCGTGTATATGTATGGATTAATTGAACGAGGTTGCAACACATTTGATTGGTACCAGGCAAGCTGTAAGCTTGTTGGCCTCTGTCGTTGTATAAAAAAATTACGAACGTCAAAATACGCGTCTATGACCTAAATTACGTATACATCAAATTAATTATAACAGTACATGTCCTACCCCACCAAACCAGATAATTAAGTTAGTCACTTACTTACCGGACGTTCGTACGGTACTCCGGTATTCGGGTCATAGCGGTGCGTGACGTCACATCCGCGGCTTCTGGGTAGCCAGTCAAGATGTTTGTTTGATAACACGATAGATTTGTAAGTATAGATAGTGAATTGGCCGTTGGGGCGGAAAGGTTCTCGAGTGGCGACCATGTACCGGAAGGCGCCGCGTAGACAGACCTCACAAGGTGGACTGATGATTTCGTAAAGGTTGCGACCGGTCATCGTGGCGCTCTTTGGGCGCCTATGTCCATTTCATTAAATATATGTAAAGTATCACAATTATTTTGACGGCGTAGACCGCCACAGTAACATTAGGAACAACTTTATTGCCCAGTAAATAGTTGTAAATACAAAAGGCGAATTTAATGCCATAAGGCATTCTATAACAATCAACCTTATTTACTGCACGCCTCTCATAAATACACATAACAAATAAAAAATAATAATAAACAAAGATACCAGAAGACAGAATTAGGCTATAGAACGATCTCTTTCAGGCAAGCTTTGGGCAGTGCAGAAATGAAATATACCTAAAACTTGATGTAGATAGTAGATACTTATGATGATAAACAATAACACGAGACAAACTAGTACAAAATAACACGAAACTATTTAATATAGATAATACAAGTGCATTCCGAAAATTTTTATTTCATAATTCTTAATTTCTAAAGTCTGACTTGGCAGAAAAATTCTATAAAATTACCTTCACAACAAGGAGAACAACCATAAATCCGGACATTACACATACGAATTCATATTTGTCGAAACTAAAATGGACACCTTTTTTCACTCGGTCGATTAGGTAGGTATACTTATATTATATGTAATAGTATATAACTGTGTTTGATACAATAATTTTTCTACGACAGTAAAATAATTTGATTTAAATAAATAAAACTTAAACAAACAAGTAAATTTATATAAAAAAAAAACACCGGCTCCATTTCCATACTCCCACTCAGCCTCTCCTGCTATATAATCTGAGGAGTTCCCTCGAGTTCTCCAAGATCCCGTCATCAGATCCAGGCTTGATGACAATGGAACCAACTAGAAAACATACCCTTTCAAACAAAAAAAGAAATTTTGAAATCGGTCCAATAGTCGCCGAGTAATCGGTGAACATACATAAATATATATATATATATATTCCGACGAATTAAGAACCACCTCCTTTTTTTGAAGTCGGTTTAAAAAACGATATGTTGGCAGAATACGGGCATTGTCGTGTGCCTCTTTAAAAAAAACAGTTGTATAATAATTAATGGAAATCCATTTTGATTCTCCCACCATTCATATAAGTAAATGACTTCTTAGGTAGTATAGACTTGCATTTGTATGAAAAGTTTATTGTTTTAATACTGCTGTCAGTCTTTTAATTGACAGAGTATAATGCTGGAGTAGAAAAATACAATTACATACAAAAGTCATAGTCATAATAAATGTGCAAAAGACATAATTTTTTATGTATGTATGTATGTATTTGTTGACATAAAACTCTGGTGTAGACATGGGGACTCGCCGTCAAAACGTATCACTGTGAATTTTCACAAAAGAGCAACGTTACAAATAACGTTACACATACTACGTTCCTACTGTTCCCAGCGCAGTCTCTGTTACTCAAATCACGACAAACGCGGAGCGTGACGTGACGCTCCTGACGCTATGGAGTGCTGTGACTGTAACTCGGCTCTAATATCGGCGTAGTCACGTTGAAATAATAGTGTGACAAAAAAACGTTCATTACAGGACCGTGACGTGCCACAAATATCATGCAGTGACACCAGTAACAGGCGTGACAAAGTCACGATGACTTTTCACTGTGACTTTTTTGGAACGGGATCGTCAGTCACTGATATTGAAATGTAACGCTTTTCCCCATGTCTACTCTGGTGATGTTGGTACTCACCACCAAAATCACAACACGGACGTCGGGTAATTACGTTACGTTTTTGAGCGTGCGTAAGGTACCTACATTTAAATGTCATAATCCATACTTACTAAAAATGACACTAACCTAACAGAATTTCTACATGGCATATAATAAATCAACTAGATATTACATTACTGCATTTTTCAATAAAATAGTTTAAGGATTTAATCAAATTAATAATGCGATAATCGCGAAAGTTATGTTTTTATATCTTTTTTATACCTTTTTTTCCGGGGTGAAAATCCATTATGGATACCACCGCACCGCGGGGACAGTGCGGAGGTTATGTCGGACTTGCCCGACTAAAAAACCTCCCGATCGTCCTCCTCAACTCATTTCGGACGGCTCTGGGATCTCCGTCGGAACGCACCAGTACCGCCCTAGAGTCACACCTCTGTGGGTCCCACCGTCTATTTTCATAGACGATCACAGCCCCCAACTGCGACCGTCTTCGACCCCAAGGACCCCTTGTACGACAGGCAGAGAATACCGTTTCACTAAACTCAGGGATTTGATCTAATCAACTGATTTTTTATAGGGAAATGATGAAATAGAGTAATCATTCCATTTTAACATTCCTTCGTTATAAATGCATTCTCAGTTCAGGTCATTTCTCTGCAACATATGTACACTTGTTAGGTACGAAAATGGCAAGATATGAGTGTTGTGTACACAAGGTTAAGGATCAATACCCCATAGGATAACCCCATACTAAGTCACGAGTAAACAAAACCATAAAGATATTGACAGAGCGCGTGATTCGGTTACAAAACACACCCACACATCATTTTATTGTCGCTTACGCCCTGTCGTGTCAGCAGCAGCTATAGTATTTGTACTCGAGTGAAATTAGAAAGATGACAAGTGACTATGACTATACAATTGATTAATTCCTGTTTCGCATGGTTTGCGGTTTTAGGAAAGTTCGGTGAATGGAATTGTGAGGTTTGTGTTATATGTTTCCGTGATAATGGTATAAATGCGAAAGTGTGTTTGTTTGTTTGTTATCTTTTCACGCAATAAACCGCTAAACCGCTTATTTGACATTTAAATATTTACAGTACTTTTCGTTAAAGGTAATATTGAGAAAAGCGCTCTAATCCCAAAAATTTTTTTAAATTAAAAAAATATGAGGCCGATATTTAGCTCGAATTGCCCACAGCTGAGCATAGGCCTCTAGGGAGGGCGACTTTTCCTATCATCATCATCATCATCATCATCATCATTATCGTCGTCAGCCGTTTGACGTCCACTGCTGGACATAGGCCTCCCCCAGAGATCTCCACAACGACCGGCCATAGGCCGCCCGCATCCAACATAAACCACCTGGCATATGCTTGAGGACCACTTTGGCTTAGTTGGTAGTGTCCCTGCCTACGAAGCCGGAGGTCCCGGGTTCGAAGCCCGGCCAGGGCATTATTTGTGTATGTTTTGCACGAATATTTGTTCCTGGGGGCCAATTCTCGGGTTCGATCGAGATGATCTCTATTAGAGATTCCATACAAGTGACTCTACCATTCTATACAATGTCACGATAGACACGCATCTCGATCGGACCGAGAATTGCCCCCCTGGGTCTTGCATGTTTTCTATGTATTTAAGTATGTATTTATCTATATAAATATGTATATCGCCGTCTAGTAGCCATAGTGCAAGCTATGCTGTAATACACTGCCAAGTCAGAGTCCCTAGACAGTTCTGCGTGCATTTTTTATTTTTTATTTAGCGGAGTTATTGAGCCTTAAATCGGTGCCAGAGAGTTTTTAAATGGTAGTTTTCTTTTTGCAATGACTTAAATAACTACTAATTGCTGGTTCATACAAACACACTACACTTTTCTATGAAGATGTATGGAAAAAGGTATGGGTGCCTAAATAATTATGAGCGGTACGTGGTTGTTCTTCGAGTGGGTAGTCGTCTATTGAAGGCTCATGATTCTATGATTCCTTCCGGGAGAGATCTTTCATTAAACTTAAATTGATCCTCAGTGGGTCCGAGCCCGAAACGAACCGATATCATGGATCTACCATTGGCTTAATCGATTTCGGTAAAATATAGTACGTCGGTACTCATTACTCTGAAATGTTTTAAGAAAGCGACTGTCATATATGACGTTCCACCTAGATAGTAAACTAGACCTTGATGGAATTAGACCTCAAAATGCATATAAGTGCTAAAAATTTTGCCTTAGGTACTTGTATACCCGCCATATCTAATGTAAAATACATAAAAACGTTCCTTTACAAATAACATACAATATGTTTCATCAGATTTCGAACTATTTCGAAATAATAATTAGTTTTTTTAAATCACTACATAGTGTATAATTTGATCCGCTCGCCCCGCACCTATTACAGTAACGCATCACTAATCACTAATTACTAGGGATGTGCTGACAGTGTGGTTGTGGTTAGATGGAAATATTCATCGATTCTTGGAACATTCTGGCTGGCCAGCCATGAGGAATAAAAAAATATTTAAAAAAAAAACTTTTACTGGCGATTTATTTTTTTGCAGATATATTTAGTACTCGTCGATACGATTCAAACGTTACCCCCACGACTGGTTTGTCATGTGTAATTCTAGAGTTCCTACGGGTAGCTTTTAATTCGTCATTTATTTCAAAAATCGAACGGAAAGAATAACACTATGACAGTCCAGGCGTATGATGGTTGCCATTTTATCACTTATCATCGTGGATAAGATGCTCGTCACTCTCGCACTCGTATACTTGTTAGAACGTGACGAATGTCTTGGTTGTCGACGATTAGTGATAAATTGGCAACCATCACAGGGTACCACATGCGGGTTTCGGTAGACAAGCTTCACAATTCCGGGTACCACATATGGGTTGAGCTACCTGTGACATGTATGTGTGTATTGTGAGTGTCTGTCCATCATTACGTTGTATACTTAATATCAATTTATTTATTTGCCTTCAAGGCATACACTAACACATGCAACTTAATGCTAGTATTAGTAGTAGCAACTTAGTACAATAAAAGAACCCGGATAAGGCGCACCAAAATATGAATTATAAACATTATTCCACCTTTAAATAGTCGATTAAAATGAAATAAATTAAATCTATTAAAACCATATTATGCCAAAAATAAAAATTATGTCTGATATTCACGAGTTTATATGCGTTACTGTAACTGTAATAGTGTAATAGATGGATGAGTGGCGTAACAAGAATGGATCACATAAGAAATGAGTATATAAGAGGAAGCCTGAAAGTGACACCCATAGATGATAAGTTGAGAGCTAATCGTCTACGGTGGTATGGGCATGTTATGCGGAGGGATGAAAGTCATGTGACAAAAAAGGTATTAGACATGAATGTGGAGGGATGTAAGAGGAGGGGTAGACCAAGGAAAAGGTGGATAGATTGCGTGAGAGACGATATGAAAAGGAAGGATGTGAGTGACGAGATGACGGGCGATAGAGAGTTATGGAAGAAAAAAACATGCTGCGCCGACCCCAAGTAAATGGGAAAAGGGCACGCGAATGATGATTCACGAGTTTATTCTATTTTGTTCCATGGCATCAATTTTAGAGGCTGGTTACATCACTAAAAACTAGTTATATAACCTAGGATATTAACCGCAGATACCGGTGTTTGTTTAATCCGGAGATATTACCCGTAATATCATCGGTTATAAAGTGCCGGAGCCGGATTTCCGTAAATAACTCGTAAAGTTGTAAGATTGAGTTTATTTGTGAATATATTATTATGCCTACATAGACTTGACTTGTTGCATGGGTTAGGTGAGTATGTCCTCGACAATGTTTACTACAAGCATTAATTGACAACATTTCATTTTTTCAAGCAGGCTTTCTTCCGATGAAATAAAATAGAGGATAGAAAATTAAGTAAAACCACATTTTTAAATTCTCGAAAATATCCCCCTTTCATATAAATAAATCAATTTCAGAAGTTCCTCATTCTAAAAGAGAGTAAGTGACAAGTAAGGCGTCACAGCGTAACAAATCATACAGAAGCACTGTTACTAAGACAGATTTACTAAAAAAAGTGAACTGCTATTCTTTTTGTGCGCTGTGACTGACACAATTTAATAAGGTGGTGTCACAGGACAGGCTTGGCCCAGTGTGAGCCGCTGATCTTTCATGCCCTGACCGGGATTCGAACCCGGGACCTCTGGCTTCGTAGGCATGGTCACTACCAACTAAGTCAAAGTAGTCGTCAAATTTATGTATGGACCACTAAATATTCCTTGCTCTATTCCACGTTTGGTTATAATTATGTCTAACAAAACTAGGCAAAAAAACAGTTTTTCAAGATTCAAAAGATTATTTTTAACCCAATAAAAAAAATCTAAAATTGTGGTTACGGTATTATTCAATTGCCAACTTTCTTTCTTTGGGCAAAGCCGCAGACATTCCCTAGTGTATCTGTCTCTGTAACTCTAGCCTGTTATTATAAATTATTATGCATCCTGGAGGCTGTTATGCAATGAGAGCGATGAACTCGCACTGCGACGTCCGTGGAGACGCACCTTGAGAGTTTTTTTTTATTAAAAATGGGATTGCGCTTGGCTAGCCAGTGGGCAAAGATGAGGCCGACGATGAAGTGAACTAACCCAGAAGATGCCTATATTCACTCGTGCCTTAAAAATGTGATGTATGTGTGTGTGTGTGTGTCACACACACACAAAACGAATCCTTAAATCTATCTAGGAAGATGGATTTAAGGATTTGTTGTGTTGACGGCTAGAGACAATTGTAGGATAAATTGTAGTATTCAACACAGCCCATTCTCGGGAGCTCTGGCGACCGTAATCACCACCAGAAACAGAACGCTGTATACCTATAAAGCAAGTAGTGGTGTTTTTATGGCTGAGGGCTTCCGTGAGCCTACTTTTTCAGTTATCATCATTATTATCATTATCAGCCCACTGCAGACCATTGCTGAACATAGGCCTCTCTCAAGGTACGCCACAAAGAGCGGTCCTCTGCTTTGCGCATCCAGTCGCTTTCCGCCCGCCATACGTCGTCTCGCCAGTTGGTCGGCGGGTGACCCACACTACGCTTGCCGAGGGGCGGTCTCCACTCCGGTTTCAGTTTTAGGCTGCTCAAAATAAGAGCGAGATGACATTTTGCCGTACCCTCTCTAATGAATGTCTTGAAAAATATAATATGAACAGGAATAGATAATCGACTGTATATCAAAATATAATATTGATTCTTTGTGCCTAGCTGCTGATAGGTTAGGATATATTTGTCTTTTTTATACCACGTCCGTGACAAACAAGCATACTGCCCGCCTGACGGTAAGCATTCACCGCAGCCTATGGACGCTTGCAACCCCAGTTGTGTCACATGCGCGTTGCTGACCCTTTTTACACTCATTTCTTGAAAAACGCCATACTGCAGTCTGGAGGACAAGTAACGTTAAATAGTATTACGTCGTCTCCATAGCACTCCTGTCCGATAGCACCGGTACCGCAGGAAACGGGCCCTCATCCGACAAAGTCGCCTTGCAGTGCAGGACATTCATCTGAATACCAGTACATGTTCCCGTATACATTGTATAATAAGTGGCCGAGGAATCGAATGATCCACTATTCGATTTCATTTCAATGGAGTGAGTTCTTAGCTAGACGGAAAAAATAATAAGAAGAGTGCGGGAGAAAATGAAATTGTTAAAAGTTATATAAGTTTTCTTTTTTTCCTGGGTGAAAATCCGTTATGGATACCACCGCATCGTGCGGGCAGTGCGGAGGTTGTCGGCCTTACACCGACTAAAAACCCCCCGATGGTCCGATCCCAGAGCAGACCTCAACTCATCTCGGACGGCTCTGGGATCCCCCTCGGAACGCACCAGTGCCGCCCTAGAGTCAAACCTCTGTGGATATCCTCTATGGATATAGCGCACGGCAGCGCGCCGGAGCGCGCCGCTGCCGCGCGCGCTGACTCTGCTCAATACGAGGGGCACACCGAAATGATCGGGAATAGAGTACTTTAAACTGAGCTACATTAAATCTTTTTTTATCACACGCGTACTGGCAACTGACAGTCACGATGCCGTTTTCACAATTTAAAAAAATAGCGTCATATTTTTTAAATTCCATTTTCAAATTGACAAGTCGCTGAACGAAATGGAGCTCACCCGTGAAAATTTTCGTGCCATTATTTATCACAACTTTCGCCGAGGGTTATCTCCAGATAACTGTCTTAATGAGCTTGTTTCTATATATGAAATGGAAGCACCGAGTCAAACGACTATATATCGTTGGTATGCAGAGTTTCGAGGGGTCGTGCCTCTCTCAGCACCGTGCCTTCAACAGGTCGGCCGAAAACAGCGGTGTCGCCTGAAAACGTCGCGGCTGTAGAAAAAATACTGAAAGAAGATAGACATGTGACATACGAGCAGATTCGGGCATCCATAGGCATTGGAATGACTGCAATCCACACGATTTTGCATGGTGAGTTGGGTGTCAGAAAATTGATTTCCCGGTGGGTACCCCATAATTTGTCAGAAGAGCAAAAGGCGGCTCGTGTCGATTGGTGCCGATCTACTCTAAAACGCTACAATGGAGGAAGGTCAAAAGCCGTTTATAACATTGTCTCGGGTGACGAATCCTGGATTTATTCCTATGAGCCTGAAAGAAAGCACCAGTCGGCAGTTTGGGTCTTCGAAGACGAGGTCAAACCAACGAAAGTTGTGCGTTCCCGCAGCGTGTCGAAGAAAATGGTGGCTTCGTTCGTCTCAAAAAAAGGACATATTGCCACAATTCCTTTACAAGAACAAAGAACGGTTACCGCTGATTGGTATATTACAGTTTGTTTGCCTGAGATGCTGGCCAAACTTCGCCGAGGGAACCCCACACGACGTGTCATCTTACATCACGATAATGCGAGCTCCCACACCGCCCGTAAAACAAATCAATTTTTGAACGAGGAAAACATTGAGTTGATGTCCCATCCTCCATACAGCCCTGACCTGAGTCCAAACGATTTTTTTACATTCCCTAGAATTAAAGATTTATTGCGTGGTCAACGGTTTGAGAACCCAGAAGCCGCCGTCGAAGCCTATAAATCGGCCATTTTGGCAATGTCGAGTTCAAACTGGAATTACTGTTTCAATGACTGGTTTAAAAGAATGCAAAAGTGCATTGATTGTAATGGAGAGTACTTCGAAAAACAATAAAATATAATTTATATATCTAGTGTACTTAGTTTTTTAAATTCCCGAGCATTTCGGTTTGCCCCTCGTACGCTCTTGGCATCGGTGCCTGGCGATGGGTAAGCCTGTGCCGGGAATGTATGAGATTTTGTGAGGCGATGGATGATAGGCAATCCACCGTGACGCGTAATATATACGTGCAATTTTATGTTAAATAACTATTGTTAGTTGTAATTTGTTGTACTGTACATAATTAAGGAATCTGGTTTCTCGACGTATTGGTTCGCTGTAAGGTCGTGTAAACAAATTAAATAATAAATAAATAAATAAATATGATTTCATAGACGATTGAAGCCCCAGACTGCGACCTTCTTCGACCCCAAGGATCCCCTTTTAGCCGCCTTGTATGATTGGCAGGAGATACTGTAGCCGTTTTCTATGCCCGGGCTACAGGGCGCGATAGAAAAAATGTACCTACACTTTTCATTGTAAATATCATATGATAAAACAAACAACATAATTAACGAAACAGTTTATTTATTTACTTACACGCAATTAAAAAATATAATAATGATATGCTTACCATCAACACGGCTGCCATTTTCATCATCTCGCCAGGTGTTTTTCACTTTACATCACTTAACACTATCACAAGTTCACTTTACATGATATATCACTTAGATACACTTGTATGTAACTCTATTCAAATGCTGCTGAAGCAGAAATTAGTGTTAGAGATCCGATAATTTAAAATAATAAGATCCATCATACAATAAAACATGCCACAATTGAAGTGCCATAAGGTGCATTGATGACCTGGTAAAGGTCGCGGCAGTCCGCTGGATGCGGGTGGCGCAGGACCGGTCATTGTGGCACTTTGGGGAGGCCTATGTCCAGCAGTGGACGCCCTTCGGCTGATATGATGATGATGATAATGGTAAAGCAAATTGAACCCTGTCCCAATTGAAAACGTGCGCCATGGGCCTTAAATATATAAGAAGCTTTATTGGTGGATTTGATGAAAGCAAAAAATTGGAATGGAATTCCAGTAAAAAGTAAGTCACTGCCGGAAATAATTCGGTCATTGCGTTCATTCATAACAATCTATAGAAACCAGAGTATTGGTCAATTGTGTTTGAGTTTTTATAATACATTTCATCTTCTTTTCGTCAATATTGCCGACACTAATGTAGGTCGAGTCGAATTAATCGAGTGATATTTTTTTTGTTCACCAGCACTTTTGAGACCTCTATTGATTGTACTATTGCAGGGATAGTTTTTCTCAGAGTCTAAGGAGAAATTAGATCTCTGAAACAGCACACTGGACAAAAAAAAACAAAATTGAATCGATCAAATAAACCGTATAATCATCGAACATGCTCACAAAACTTCACGAGAATCGATTGAGAAATGCGACGTACGTATAGAGGAGAACAGCCGGTTAGCCAGACAGGCATAACCTCCTGAGGTCCCGTATACTAGTCAGCGGCGTCATATAATTATGTAGCAGCCAAAGTGGCCAAATAGTTCGGTACACCATATAAAATATATAACTGGTTGTACTGTATGAACTAGCAGCTCTTTCGTCGCAATTTTGTTTTCAAATTTCAAAATTTTAAAAATTTACTTAATAAATGGTTGAGGACCAAATTTTTGGACCATGATTAAGGCATTTAATTTGCCTACAATTTGTTTCCGCTGTGACACGAAACAATTTATATGGGTAACTTTCGTGTCACAACGGAATGCTTTAACGATGGTCCAAAAATTTGGTCCTTACCCAAATAAAGTTGTATATAATTATCAATCTGCTCACAGAATTTGACGAGAATTGTTTGAGAACTGCGACTTGTAGCAAGCCAGAAATTCGCCGGACATACAAAAGCATTTATGTCGAAGCTGAAACGGTTCACTACACGGAAAAAAAAACTTAGCTGTAGTAACTACAATTTAGTTGTGATAGCTAAATTCCTTACAAACTATACGGACAGCGAAGTTTTTAGCTACCATAGCAAAGTGTTTTTTGCTACAAAAACTTAGCTGTGATAGCGAATATTTTTAGCTGAAATCACTTCGAATAATAAAAAAGTTAGCTGTGGCAGCTAACTATATTAGCTTAATTTAGCTGTGGCTGCTAACTGTATTAGCTATATTTAGCAGGGACAGCTAAGTATTTTATCGAAATTTAGCTGTGGCGGCTAACTATTTTCGCAGGGGCAGCTAATTTTATTAGCTATATTTAGCTGTAGCTGCAAAAGAAATTAGCCACAGCTGCTAATTACTTTGGCTGCGATAGCTAAAAAAATTCGTCGCCATGGAAGATAAAATTAGCTTTAGCAACTATCTCAGTTTGATACTTTATCGAATTACCTTAGCGATATTTGACAATGATCTTAGCTGTAGCTGTGAATCGCATTTGTGACTATAACTAAGAGTTATAGTTGTAAGTTTTAATCGGTTTAACTGTGACAGCTAAAACAATTTGTAGCCATGGAAAATAGTGTTAGCTATAGCAACTAAGTCCAGTTTGATACTCGGTCGAATTACCTTATCGGCATTTGACAATGATCTAAGCTGTAGCTGCGAGTTGGATTTGTTACTGTAACTAAGAGTTTTAGTTACGAGTTGTAATCGGTTTAGATGCGACAGCAAAAATAATTTGTAGCCATGGAATAAAGTGTTAGCTATAGCAACTAAGTTAATTTGATACTCTATCAAATTACCTTATCGGCATTTGACAATGATCTTAGCTGTAGCTGCAAGTTGGATTTGTTACTGTAACTAAGAGTTTTAGTTACAATTTGTAATTGGATTTGCTGCGACAGCTAAAATAATTTGTAATCATGGAAAATAGTGTTAGCTATAGCAACTAAGTAAGTTTGATACTCTATCAAATTACCTTGGCGGTAATCGAAAAAAGTTTAGCTGTGGTTGCTAATTGGGTTTGTTACTTTAACTAAGGAATTTAGTTGCGTGGTGCAATAATTTTGTTGAGACGACTAAAATAATTCGTTGCATGTAAGATAGTTTTAGCTGTAGCAGCTAAGTAAATTTGTTACTCTATCGAATTAGTTTTAGCTGTAGCAGCTAAGTAAATTTGTTACTCTATCGAATTAGTTTTAGCTGTAGCAGCTAAGTAAATTTGTTACTCTATCGAATTAGTTTTAGCTGTGGCTGTGAATTGGGTTTGTTACTTTAACTATCCACTTAGTTAAAGTAACAAACTCAATTCGCAGCCATAGGGAATTAGTTTTAGCTGTGGTTGTAAATTGAGCTCGTTACTTTTAACTAATTCAGTTAGTTGAAATAACAAACCCTATTCACAGTCACAGTTAAAACTAATTCGATAAAGTTTGCAATTTACGCAGTTGCTGCAGCTCAAATTATCTTTCATGCGACTCATCCAAATATAATTATCGCCTTAACAGTAGGCTAAGCTGCATGAAAGATGATTCAGCTACAGCAACTAAGTTAATTTGATATTCTATCGAGTCGTAATAATACGATAAAGTCAAATTAAACTTAATGCTACCGCTGCTGCTAAAAAGAAAATAGTAACAAAGAATTTTACGTAGTGTCCATAATTAAGTCATCACGCAAGTAAGTTTCATGTTATAAAAAGAAACAAATGCAGAAGTTATTGTAATAACATTATGTTTATTATAGAAGAGGTGTCATATTGTATCTTAGGACACTCATTCACTGCGAGAATACTCGTGTAATATTATATAATATATTATATATTATTGAACAGCTTAGATACTACAGTGGTATATACGTCAATGCTAATACAAATAATGTTATAAATAATGTAACAATTTAAGATACGAGACTCAGTAAAACAAGTAACACAATTACAGCACGTTTATAAAGCATTTTGTTTTATAAAAAAGATATTCTCTTGGAAGTGGGAGATGTATAAAAAAAGTATTTCAGAGGGAATCGAAAAATCACCGATGATGGAGATATCCTCACCAATTTTATGACAAATATTAGTTATCTATCATTGATTTTACTTATGATACTACGATACAATCCCTTTACGTATGGATGGTTACTACTTTGTCTTTCTATAATACATTATTTGTGTGTATGTTTTTAGAAACAAATAGATTATCTATGTTGAAAGAATCAATGGAAATCCACAAATACATGGACGATTTTCCAGCTCTCGAATGTTCTGATGGAATCTATAGAGATTAGCACTTCATTAACAACTATTTATTACAGTTTATAGATACCCAGTACTCAGGGACAATTTTAGAGGAACGTTCATAATACAAGATGAACGATAAACGTTTGTAGTTTGAATTAATACAATTACAGGAAGCTTATTGGAAAACTCTCAGTGATGTTGTCTTCGTCCGGTACTGCAAACAACTGAGGACCAAGCGTATGGCCCCGTTGGAAACAGTTTTCCTTATTATGCAGGTTGGTTGCCAGGACTCCAGCGGTACACTGAAAAATTAAAACATTTGTAAGACAGGTAGATGAGGACATCACAATTCACATAGATTAGGTGTGAAGTTATAAATTATAATAAATAAATATATATTATAGGCATTTTTTTCCCAAATTGAACTAGTCCCATAGAAAGCTCAATAAGGCTTGTGTCATGGGTACTAGACGATGATATATTTAATAGATATATACTTAAATACATAAAAAACATGCAAGTCTCAGGAACAAATGTTTGTAAATGCCCTTACCAGGATCAGAACCCAGGATCTCTAGCTTCCGAGGCAGTGTGCGTGGTAGTAACCAACTAGGCTAAACAGGCTCACGTTAGTTATTCTGATATTATTATGATAAACTGATGATTTACTTTTATATATTGAATAAAGCCATATTTCGTTTCCAATCTTGATAGCCTCTATATATTTCTCCACAACAATATTTTTCATTGGAAGTAACATTGGAAGGGCTCTCAGAGGGTTTAATTTGTTTTCCTTCTGCAAACAAAAAGAACAAAATCACCTGATGTATTTATAATACTTATATTGAAATATTATTGGGATATTAGGATGATAGCGTCGGCTAATCGTTATACAGGGTGTCCCAAGAAGTAGTGATATACTGAAGCTGGGAGGTAGAGGACCTAGAGGGCTATCTGAATCACCCCCATGTATGTTCCGCGATTTTTAGTATTTTCGGAGTTATAATTTTTTTTTAATTTTTCACTTATCGCCGCGTACGATGAGATTTTTATTTATGGTGACGTGAATTATTGCGGTAGATGCTTGATTTTTTTTGTGTGCTAAGCTGATAGATAGGCCAATTCAGTATGGTAACATTTACTATCGTTAGATCTTTGAATGGCATAAAAAAAAATTAAATGCCAAGAAAGATAACATTACCCTGTATGTTCACAACTTCAAGGGCCCTTAAAAAAATAAAATCACATAAAAAATAATTACCGATTGGCTTTTAAAAACTTGCTCTATCTATCAGGTAGCTACCCTGAAAATTTAATTTTATTATTAATAAGGCTTCAATCAAAAAAATGAAATCTAAATGTGGTAAGTGCACAATTTTAATTTACATAATGATTAATGCAAGCAAAGCAAAACCTTTCTAAATAAATTTCGTTCTAAATCACGCACTGGCCATCAATAGAAAAAGAACAAAAAACAAAAGACGGTTGACGCATGAGAAAATTTTCACGTTGTTTGGTCATCGTTGTTATTTTTCAATAATTTAAAAATTGTGTTTTAATACTGCTAATTGTTCGTTTCCCTAATCATTTTGGCTATTCATATGGACTTTGACTTGCATTTAGATTTGGATTAGTGTTATTACCTGGAATCGACGAGTTGGCATCATTTAACTGGACTTGAGTTTGCGTGTAAGTGATGTTTACTTCACGTGATTACGCAGAAATGCATTACTATTACGGATATGCTAGGGGAAATGCAGCGGAAGCTTCAAGGCTGTACCGGGAACATGTGGAACGAAGAGGCGGGCCTCAACCTGAAACGTTTACGAATACCGGGTACGAAATCAGGCCGTATGGCCACTATGCCGGATCCTGATGTAGTAGATGCAGTTGTTGAAGAAGTAGAAAGAGACCCGTCGACTAGTGTGAGAGTTATGGAACGTCGTACCGGACTTTCTAAATCTCAGGTACACCGTACACTACCGAGCGTAGGATATCATCCATTTCACATTAGAAAAGTGCAACAGTTGAAACCGGAAGATTACAATTGGCGAATTGAATTCTGTCAGGAAATGCTGAGGAGACAAGCTGAAAACGAAAATTTGTTTAACCAAATTTTGTGGACGGTTGAATCCTACTTTAGACGCAATGGGATTTTTAATATGCACGATTCTCACTCATGGGCAATTGAAAATCCGAATTTAAAAAGGGAATCGACATTCCAAGAACACTTTAGTGTTAACCTTTGGTCTGGCATACTTAACGGTAAGTTAATCGGGCCCTTTCAGCTGCCAGACCGCTTGGGCGGCAATCACTTTTTAAATTTTCTACGCGTCGATCTGCCCCTGCTGTTAGAAGATGTGGATTTGGAGACACGCAGAAACATAGTACTGCAGTGTGATGGTGCACCATGCCATTTTGCCTTGGACGTGAGAAACTATTTAAATCAAAGATACCCTGAAAGATGGATTGGTCGTTGCGGCCGGGGTGACGCCTGCCTTATAGCCTGGCCTCCACGTTCCCCCGACCTAAACCCCATAGATTTTTTTCTATGGGGATATTACAAAGATCTCGTCTACTCGAGAGAATGCCGCAATTTGGACGAGTTAACCCGGAAATTGAGAGTAGCAGAAGAAACCATTAAAAATAATAGAAGTGCATTCAGGCGTTTAAAAGACAACTTTTTCCGGCGATGTCGCACTTGCATTGAGCAACAGGGGGGCCATTTTGAAAATTTATTGTAATTAAACACCTTGTAATTGGTTTTACTTTGCTCGCATTAATCATTATGTAAATAAAAATTTTGCACTTACCACAGTTAGATTTCAATGTTTTGATTGAAGCCTTATTAATAATAAAATGAAATTTTCAGGGTAGCTACCTGATAGATAGAGCAAGTTTTTAAAAGCCAATCGGTAATTTGTTTTTATGTGATTTTATTTTTTTAAGGGCCCTTGAAGTTGTGAACATACTGGGTAATTTTATCTTTCTTGGAATTTAATTTTTTTTATGCCATTCAAAGATCTAACGATAGTAAATGTTACCATACTGAATTGGCCTATCTATCAGCTTAGCACACAAAAAAAATCAAGCATCTACCGCAATAATTCACGTCACCATAAATAAAAATCTCATAGTACGCGGCGATAGGTGAAAAATTGAAAAAAAATTCATAACTCCGAAAATACTAAAAATCGCGGAATATACATGGGGGCGATTCAGATAGCCCTCTAGGTCCTCTACCTCCCAGCTTCAGTATATCACTACTTCTTGGGACACCCTGTATAGTTGCATTGAAAATAATAAAATTGTAATATAATCGACATTAAGCATTTAGTAAACTACACTACTACTATTACCAAAGGAACAAAATTAAAGTAACACTTATATAAGTTATAAAACAAAATGCTTTATAAACTTTCTATAGCTGTGTTAATCGAAACTATGTAACTTTCATCGTTCATCTTGTATTATAAACGTTCCTTCAATTTTGTACCTGACTATATATAAACTGAAGTAAATAGTTGTTAATTAAGTACCAGTCTATATCCGTCAGAACATTTTGAGAGCTCGAAAATTGTTCATGTACGAGTATTTGTGGATACCCATTGATCCTTTCAACACAGATAGTCTATTTCGTCCAATAACTTACATACAAATAATGTATATTAGCAGTTGTAGCAAAGAATATAAGCTAAAGTTTGAGAATAAGTTAGTCACAGCTAAAATATGTTCTTAGCAGCCTCACATAAGTCTGATTTGCTACTACCACTAATATGTTATTGCTATTCATTGCATAGGAAATTCGGTGCTGTGACTAACATATTTAGCTACAACACGACACACACATTTTGTCGTCTGGTTACTTACACGCTTGCATTCTTACTTGCATACTTCTAAGTTTGCTTGCTGACTCGCAAGCTTCTTTGAAAATGCCTATGGTTCACGGGAGCGAAGCCGGAAATAAAGTATAGTTTTCTATAAAAATAAACTTTAAAATTAAATAAATAGTTTAAAGAATAAACAAAACTACAAACCTTTTCTGAATGTCATGTCTCAGCTCTTGTTTAACAATTTTATCGGCTTGCATTTTGTGTATACTTACTTATGTAAGTATAGTCAGTTAATTTATTTTCCATATTGATTCACCTTGTTTTACAGTTTAAATTATCGCATGAATGTTATCCTCTCACCCATCTTTGGAAAGACTTGTTCTATTCAATATTCGGTCATCTCACAGACAAACTGAAAGATGCAACCCCTTCATCTAAAAACACATGATAGTTAATTTCTAATAATAATAATAATAATACCTAAGTTACGTAAGATTCATTGGCAGACACTCAAGTCAGCCTATGTACGTCCCACTGCTGGGCACGGGCCTCTTCTCATTGATGAGAAAACGAGCATTAGTCCCCACCACCACCACCACCACCATATCAGCCCTAGGACGTCCACTGCTGGACATAGGCCTCCCCTAATTTCATAGGGGGTAAATGCCATAATCGCCATGCTTGGCATGCGGGTTGGCGATCGCAGTATCTCCACCGCACTCAAGGAATGCTGCTGCCCATTCCCCGGTGGTCTTGGTCGTAGTTTTAGGACATACCCGGGTCCACGCCCCCACGCTCCCCACGCTCGCCTAATGTGGGTTCGGGACTTCACATGTCACTCCTTTGAATTTCATCAATGGGAGAGGCTAGTGCCCAGCAGTGGGACGTATGCTGATGATGAAGATTCCGTACTTACACTATGCAAGATGTGAATGAATTGTAAAAATGGTAAAAATAGCTCAAAACAAAGTAATCGCGCTAACACAAACTTAAGAACTTCAGTATTGGAGAATCAGTCACTCAACCAAAAATTAACATTGGCTGGAGCCAATGCCAACTGAATGGCCCAAGCCTGTGTTCACCATATCAGCAATAGAATATACGGAAAATTTTATATTATACTATTCACTTACCTTTAATTTTCTCAATAATTTTTTGCTCATAGTACCAGTGATGTAGGAGTAGGGAAATGTCCTGGGTTTCGTTTTAGTCTTCCATTTGTTTTTTAACTTTTCACTAGATTCTTATTGCCTTTAACTTTTTACTAGATTCGCCTTTAAATTTTGAGGTTTACAGATTGAACTGCTTTTCTGATATATTTAATTACATATAAATACTCCTTGGAAGCGTCAGAGCGGCAGCGGCTCGGCTCGAGTAGAAAGCCGGAGCGCGTCACTGGAGTGCGCTAGCGGCAGTGCCAGTGTTGCCAGCGTAGACGTTTAAATTGCCGTGTGCGCTAATATACTTGTTTTTGTTTTTAGCTTTTATTTAACTTGCATTGTTCATATGTAAGTATGTAAATATAGTATGTAAGTTGTCATCAAAATGTGCAATCTTTTTTTCATCCTGTTGCCGGTATCTGATTGACCTAAAATTTAGCATATTTATGTAAGTTCGGTGACAATCCAATATAATTATTGTACCACTGACAAACTGATCTGATGATAGAGACAGACCGTGGTCATAGGGACTCCTAAACTACACTAGACAAACGCATCGTGTTCGAGCTCACTGGAACCCTTGTGGTTAAGGACTGAAAAAAAGGACAGTCGGCAAAAAAAGCTTTTATTTAAAATATTTTTTTGACAGAAACTTATTACATTTCATGTTTTTATTGGATCTAGATAATTTTACTTTTTAAAGGCTTCCGTTTTTTCTTCTCAGGCAATACTTTTTAAACACCAGCTTCAAATTCAACTTGAAAAGAAATGTAAACTTACCAACGGTGAAGTAATTTCCAATATTGATGAAAAACAAAGTCATGAGAGGCCGTCAAATTAACTAAACTTTATTGGCAAGAAAGTTTTTATAAAGTACTTAGTGACTTAAAAACTAAAAAATATGTGAAAATGGTACCTATTAAGTATGTTTGAAAACAAAGTCATGAGAGGCCGAGTGCCTAAACTTTATTACTTAAAAACTAAAAAATATGTGAAAACCACCACCAAATAATATTATTTTAGAGAATTGGAAAACACTAGAAAAAATCTCTTTTTCTATTATTCACAGACAATATTGCGTACGGACAAACAAATATTTTTTGCACGAGTACGGTGGTACGGAACCCTCGGTGCAGATGTCCGACTGGCACTTGGCCGGTTTTTAGGGTTCCGTACCAAAATGGTAAAACAGGACCCTATTACTAAAACTCCGCTGTCCGTCCGTCTGTATGTCGGTCTGTCTGTCCGTCTGGTACCAGGCTGTATCTCATGAACCATGCTAATTATACAGTTGAAATTTTCACAGATGATGTATTTCTGTTGCCACTATAACAACAAATACTAAAAATAAAATAAAACATATATTTCTAGGGAGTTCCCATACGGAAAACTTTTAAAAAGTTGCTCGTTGTGTTCATCAGGCGCTGTGTATGGTAAAACTAAAATCCAACTCGCACTTGACCAAAATTCTACTTTATTTTATTTTACGTTCTTATTATTAAAACTGATAAAAAAAAAAAGGTTATAATAAAGCGTCTAATGTTGTATAGATAACAGTACGGAGGCCTTCGTGCGTGAGTCTGACTCGCACTTGGCCGGTTTTTATAAACACTCATTTCTTTGATTGTAATATTTGTAGCCTATGTCACTTTAACAAAAAAAAACTTAAAATATAAAAAGCCGTTACATGCCCAGCTACATACATCTTCTAAATATATAAAAGAAGAAACTGACTGACTGACATATCAACGCACAGCCCAAACCGCTGGTCCTAGAGATTCCAAATTTGGCACGTAGGTTCCTTATAAGGTCTAGGGGTGCACTAAGAAAGGATTTTTCAAAATTCAACCCCTAAAGGGGTGAAATGGGGGTCCGAAGTTTGTATGGGGAAACAAGATTAATTGGACTATTTTATTCGAAACTTCACAAGAGTATTTCTAACGATAAATGAGTAAATACGTGTTTCAGGTTTTTAGAGAAATCAACCCCTAAAAGGGGGAAAGGTGGTGACAAATTCTGAAAATCGACATGGGTATTGTTTTTATGATATACCGGGTCGCTGATAACGAAAACAACAATGATTTTAAAATCTCACGTGGAGGACGTGAAATACCATCCCCCCTGTTGGGGTGCAAGGGGGATGAAAAGTCTAAATATTAATATGGGTGTCGTTTTTATGGTTTTTTGGGACGTTAATTACGAAAATGGCATCGGTTTTGTAATTTAATATTGTGGACATGAAAACGTTTGAAAAATTGTGCCAAATTTCAAGAAATAACTGACCGACTGAGAGACTGACATATAACCGCACAGCGCAAACTGGTGGTTCTAGAGATTCCAAATTAAGTATGTAGGTTCCATATAAGGTCTTGAGGTGCATTAAGAAAGGATTTTTCAAAATTCAACCCCTAAGGGGGTGAAATGGGGGTCCGAAGTTTGTATGGGGAATCAAGATTAGTTGGATTATTTTATTCGAAACTTCACAGGAGTATTTCTAACGATAAATTAATAAACATGTGTTTCAGGTTTTTTGAGAAATCAACCCCTAAAAGGGGAAAATCTGGTTACAAATTCTGAAAATCGATATGGGTGTTGTTTCCATGGTTTATTAGGTCGCTGATTACGAAAACAACAATGATTTTAAAATCCCACGTGGAGGACGTGAAATACCATACCCTCTGTTGGAGTCCGAGGGGGATGAAATGTCTAAATATTAATATGGGTGTCGTTTTTATGGTTTTTGGGGACGTTAATTACGAAAATGGCATCGGTTTTGAAATTTAATATAGTGGACATGAAAACTTTTGAAAAATTGTGCCAAATATCAAGAAATAACTGACTGACTGAGAGACTGACATATCACCACACAGCGCAATCTGGTGGTTCGAGAGATACCAAATTTGGTATGTAAGTTCCTTATAAGGTCTAAAGGTGCATGAAGTGCCGTGAGTTCCCTATAAAGATACGACCTTTTTTGATTCAATGTATTGTAAATGGTTTTATTAATCAGTGCCGTCCGATACGATTTCGACAAAAATCGATATTTGAGCGTCCGAGAGAACTCTTAATAGGAATCCGAGGTACCTAAACTTTGAATAAAGTAACGGCCATATTGATTTGCTTCATTTCCGTCCCGATTTCGTTCAAAATCGATATCTGAGCGTCCGAGACGTCCTCTAATACGACTCCGAGGTAAAATTTAGAAAAAGTCGCAGTCGTATTGATTTTCTTTTTTTTTCGTCACGATTTCGTTTAAAATCGATATCTGTGCGTCCGAGAGCTCCCCTAATACGACTCCGAGGTAAAATTTGGAAAAAGTCGCAGTCGTATTGATTTTCTTTTTTTTCGTCCCGATTTCGTTCAAAATCGATATCTGAGCGTCCGAGAGGTCTCGTAATACGAATCCGAGGTACAATTTAGAAAAAGTGGCGGCCATATTCATTTTTATCATTTCCGTCCCGATTTCGTTCAAAATCGATATCTGAGCGTCCGAGAGAATTTTTAATACAAATCCGAGGTAAAATTTAGAAAAAAAGGCGGCATATTGATTTTCTTTATTTCCGTCCCGATTTCCTTCAAAATCAATATCTGAGCGTCCGAGAGGTCTCTTAATATGAATCCGTGGTAAAATTTGGAAAAAGTGGCAGCCATATTGATTTTCTTCATTTCCAACCCGATTTAGTTCGAAATCTGAGCGTCCGAGAGGTCTCGTAATACGAATCCGAGGTATAATTTTGAAAAAGTGGAGGCTCTATTCATTTTATCATTTCCGTCCCGATTTCGTTCAAAATCGATATCTGAGCGTCCGAGAGAATTCTTAATACGAATCCGAGGTAAAATTTGGAAAAAGTGGCAGCCATATTGATTTTCTTCATTTCAACCCGATTTCGTTCAAAATTTATATCTGAGCGTCCGAGAGGTCTCTTAATATGAATTCGAGGTAAAATTTGGAAAAAGTGGCAGCCATATTGATTTTCTTCATTTCCAACCCGATTTCGTTCAAAATTGATATCTGAGCGTCCGAGAGGTCTCTTAATATGAATCCGAGGTAAAATTTGTGAAAATGGCGGCCATATTTATTTTCTTCATTTCCGTCCCGATTTCCATCAAAATCGATATCTGAGCGTCCGAGAGGTCTCTTAATATGAATCCGAGGTAAAATTTCGAAAAAGTGGCAGCCATATTGATTTTCTTCGCTTCCAACCCGATTTTGTTCAAAATCTATATCTGAGCGTCCGAGAGGTCCCCTTATACGAATTTGAGGTAAAATTTGAAAAAAAGCGGCGGCCATATTGATTTTCTTCATTTTCGTCCCGATTTCGTCCAAATCGATATCTGAGCATCCGAGAGGTCTCTTAATACGAATATGAGGTAAAATATGGCACTCCATTCATACCTGTATGCAAAAAAGTTTAATATTACTATATAGGCGTGTGGGGTGTCTATGGATTTGCTTTTAAAAACGACATAGTGGTTTCGAATTTTTTTTGTCCATTTGAATCAACCTCCAATTTTTTTTTCGTATGGCATTTATTTACGATGCGTGAGATTTTCGAGAAGATTAGTACGGTTGCCAGTTTTTGTTGCACTTTTAGCACCACCCATGCGTTATGTGTAGGGTAACGGTGGGTACTCCCTACGGACGCGGTGCAACTTCGACCCCCCTTTGTCAAGTTAGTGGGCAACTTAACTGTTAAAAGTTCGCAAGCCGCTCGAAGGCCTCTAACTTGGCTTAACGATTGCAGCCGGGATCAACGGCTTAGCGTGCCTTTCAAAGCTCGAGAGTCAGTTAGTAACCACTCAAAGCGGTCACCCATCCAAGAACTGACCTGCGCCCACATTGCTTAACCTCGCACACCGCACGCGGTAGGCGGGTGCCGTTGGGCCACGAGCGCTCTTTAATCTTGATAGTTTGTGCCAAATTGCAATTCAATAGGTCCAGTAAAAGCAACTTGGTTGTAACAGACGCACTGACAGTAAGGAGTGCAAATGGAAGTGAGGCCAAATTTTCTTTTTGGATGCTCCAATGGTAACTGGCAAAACCTACCTAATAAATTTAATTGTAGGAAAAATAAATGATATTGAATTAGCCGTATTTTTGTACTTCAAAGGACCGACCACTGCGCGTTGCTTGGTCGTTTACAGACCCTTTGGTGTTACTGTAGTACACAGATACTTTTACTAAGGGCCATTTAAGACACGCTTTTATTTCATCGGCCCTTTCCCCTACGGCCTCTCGGAAATGTATGATAATAGTTTTCGATCCTTATTTTTGCCAAAATCAAATGAAATTCAACAGTTTACCGGTTCTCAGAATTTATACTGACTTTTCATCTGTTCATCTGTTAATGAATTACAATGACCAAACTTCGTATAGCGAAAACCCAGAATGTAACAACTACTTTTCTGGAGACCGCATCTAAATCGGTTCATCCAAACGCGAGATAATCGTGGACAAACATACGCGCCTGTTTTTTGTAGACGGTTAAAAATTTCGCTTAGTACGCGGGCGAAGCCGCGGGCAAATGCTAGTACATACATAAATATTAATTATTTTATACATACATACATCATCATTCTAGCGCTATTCCCAGTACAGTTAAATTCTGAAGGATGCATGGGGTCCGCTGCCTAATCCTAAGAATTGGAGTAGGCACTAGTTTTACGGGAGTGACTGCAATCTGACCTTCCAACCCAAAAGGGAAACTAGACCTTATTGGGATTAGGCTTGTCAAGTGAGTGGGCAACTTGACTGTTAGAAATTCTCAAGCCACCCGAAGGTCTCTAAGTTGGCTTAACGACTGCTATCACAGACAGCAGCCGGGATCAACAACTTAACGTGCTTTCCAAAGCACAGGAGTGCTCAGTTAGTAACCACTCAAAGTGGTCACCCATCCAAGGACTGACCCCGCCCGACATTGCTTAACCCCGCATTCCGTACGCGGTACGCGGGCGCCACGGCCACGAACGCTCCAATATGAAGTCCTGAATATTCGTTGAAAATTGTACGATTTTGGGATTTTTAGTTAGCTGCTGTGTTTTTGCTATTTAAGCTACAGTTATGTAATATTTGGATAATTGCACCAGAATTAGGCAAATTTGATTTCATCCTGTGGATACCCATGGCTTCGCGAAATTTAACACCCCTGCTTGGACGGCCCGGAGGTCTCTGGCCACAGACCGGCCTATTGTTTTTGCTGCTCGTGGCGCCCGCTTCCCCACCACCGCACGTACCGCGCGACCCCCACGGTAATCTGCGTCGACGCGAACATAAATACATACATACACTCGACAAATATAACCCTTCTCACGACGCAATCGGGTAAAAATGAAAGGAGGTACTTTGCTTCAAGTTATAATGTAGAAACTGGCTTGAATTTGTAAAGAAATAAACACATAAAGAGCTTATTTCGTTTACCTTCTCTTAAAGTCGATTATTAATTTTTGAATGATTATTATTATTTTATTATTAACACGATTTTTTATACACAGACAGTTAAATAAAATGTAATTCCTGTCTTTTACTAGAAAATCCTGGCGTTTCTCTATGGCAACACTTGCTAAGTTACGTTTCCCGCGTGAAATTCGAAAAAATTCGTCGTAGTAGCAAAATGCATCTTAGCTACTGCAACTAATATGACATTCGTTGGCATAACTAAAACATTCGAGCTTATAAACATTTTTTATGCCACCGGCACGGTTCGCTAAAATACTATACGCTGAGCAGTTGCAATGATTTTATTACCATTTTTAGGGTTCCGTGGTGAAAAAGAATCACATTGTTTCGCCATGTTCGTCCGTCCCTCCGCGGCTTCGCTCAGAAATCGTAACTACTAAAAACTGTATTTCAGCGTGGGTATACAAATAATAAAAACATATATTATAAACAAAATAATCACGCCAACAAAACGGTAAAATAAAGTCTTGAAAAACAGTTTTTTTTACTTCGCAAAATCCATCGTATGGGTTATCATTATTGGATCGCTCGTTTTAATATAATGAGGGTTTTCTGAAAACATTTTTTGTTTCAGAAATCTGATTGCGTGTTATTATATTTAAAATATTAATATCACGCAATCACGGAGCGCTTTAAAAAGATATTTTTTGTTAGAGTTATGCATTTTTAATATGTCTCTAGACACATTGACATTCGGCCCACGCCTACAAGTCCCGACACAAGTCCAGTACGTATAACTACCTACCGCGCGATACTTTCGATCACATGACAACAGAATCTATGTTATATAGATAGGTACGTTGTAATCTTCATATTGAGGACTGTAGTTTCGTCGCTAGCTTATTTATCAGACTGCGTGGAGGATTTTCTTTAAGCTGGTCTATCATTACACGGGTTTTCCTTTCATGAAAAATGCCCTTTAACTGGCAGAAATGTATCGTGATGATTTGGTCGTTCAAAAATGCATAGATTATAATGCTACAATTTTTCTGTTCTAAAGTGGTTTCTGTTAAACCAGACTTGGATTTGTGGCTTGATTGAACAACGATCGACTTTGTACTAGGGTATCGCGTAATACTCGTAGTAATCGATTGGGACGGCAAAATTTTAATAGCCTACAGACGAAAAATGAGTTATTATTAAACAGTTGCAACAAACAATATTAGCTACAATTGTGAAAAATTTAGTCTTAGCTACAAAATATCCTTAGCAGCCTTACATAAGTTGGATTTTCTAATACTGGTACTATATTATTGCTGTTCATGGCATAGAGAATTCGGTGGTGTGACTAAGATATTTAATGACATTAGCGAAGAATGGCTTAGGAGTTGTAACAAAAAGTATTAGCTTAAGTTTATTGCTGTTCATTGCATAAAAAACCGTTGGTGTGGCTAAGATTGTTTAGCAACATCGACGAATATTTATTTAGCAGTTATAGCAAATAATATTTATTAAAGTTTGTGAAAAAGTTAGTCACAGCTAGAAAATATTCTTAGCAGCTACACCTAAGTCTGATTTGTTACTACAGCGAATATATTATTGCTGTTATTTGCATAGGAAATTCGGTGGTGTGACAAAGATTTTTAGCAACATCGACGAATTTTTACTTAGCTGTTGCAGCAAAGAATATTAGTTAAACTTTATGAAAAAGTTAGTCACAGCTACAAAATGTTCTTAGCAGCCTCACCTAAGTCTGATTTGCTACTACAGCTAATATATTATTGCTGTCATTTGCATAGGAAATTCGGTGGTGTGACAAAGATTTTTAGCAACGTCGGCGAATTTTGACTTAGCTGTTTCAGCAAAGAATATTAGTTAAAGTTTTTGAAAAAAATAGTCACAGCTGCAAAATGTTCTTAGCAGCCTCACCCAAGTCTGATTTGCTACTACAGCTAATATATTATTACTGTTAATTGCATAGGTAATTCGCTGGTTTGGCAAACATATTTAGCAACATCGGCGAATTTTTATTTAGCATCTGCAGCAAATAATATGTGATAAAATTTCTAAAAAAGTTAGTTACAGCTACAAAATGTTCTTAGCAGCCTCACATAAACCTGATTTGCTACTACTGCTTATATATTATTTTTCTCTATTGCCTAGGTAATTTATTGATGTTACTATGATTATTAGCAAGACTGGCGAAGGATATATTAGTAGATGAGTATGAAAATAAAATTAGCAGCTGTTGCAAAACTGTTGTTAGTGATTGCAAAATATTTTTATCAAATGCAACAAACATTTGTTTTTGCTGCCTTATACATGTACAATTGGCAATAGTAACGAAGTTCTTGTCCACTACAACAAAACATTATTAGCAGTCCCAGCTAACAACAATGACGAATACAATTTTGTTGGTACGGATAAATAAATTAGTTATAGTTGTTAATCAATTAGCAGCGGTAGCAAATTATTTAAAATTCTTTTAGCTAAATATCGTTATCAAGCTTAGCTAACTGGTTTTAGTTGCTATAGACAAGGCTTTGTTACAGTAGATAAGAAATTGTATACAGCAGCAAAGGAAATTTCAGCAAAGCGTGCTTAGCTACCACAGCTAAATCATTTCTTTCCGTGTAGCACGGTTAGCACAAGACCGATGTTTATTGGTAACGTATGGTACGTACGTATGGTAATGGCGATGGCATAAGACTTTAAAGTACTTGACAAACGATGAGGGTTGGTGTCCCGTGGCATACGCAACATTATATGATTTAACGATTACTCAATGCGTTGACAAACGGTTACATAGCCTCCCACTGCTCGCTCGACCGTTTGCAATTGAGTAACGTTAGGAAATTGAACGGGACTTTCAGGAAAATTATTACCTATTCTTCGAGAAAGATGTGGAAAATTATTGATGAAAATATGCTTCCGTGTTTTGGGCATGTTGAGGGAATGTGTGAAAGCAAACTGACTAAGAGGATTTATGTTCAAGACGGATCGGAAGGGGGCAACCAAGGCGATATCTTGATCATATTTCTACGATACTGAACAAAAGGCCAGATCAGAAGTACAGTAGTCAGGGGTCACGTGTAGGGTAACGGTGGGTGCTCCCTACGTACGTGGTGCAACATCGACCCCCCTTGTGAAGTGAGTGGGCAACTTGACTGTTAGAAGTTCTCAAGCTGCCCCAAGGCCTCTAACTTGGTTTAACGACTGCTGTCTTAGACATCAGCCGGAAGCAACGGCTTAGCGTGCCCTTCTAAAGTACGGGAGCGCTCAGTTAGTAACCACTCAAAGCGGTCACCCATCCAAGAACTGACTCGGGCCCACGTTGCTTAACCTCGCGCATACCGCACGCGGTACGCGGGCGCCGCTGGGCCACGAGAGCGCTCCAAGGTGGACTGATGACTATATAATAAGCCAAGATAACTAAGTTCAAGTAATAGATGCTCAGTACACAATTACTATATTTGGGTGACAAAAATGTGCGTATGATAAGACATGTTTTAACATGTGTATGAAACAGAGGACTCCCGAAACTTTCCACTGGCAACAAAAGCCAGAGAAAGCCATACACGGTGTATGGATGTCAAATTGACACCGTCATGTAATTTCCTCGCGTGGGTTATGCAAACGATGACCGTGCGTAATATCCGTTATTGTAATGTGTAATGCAACTAGCTTTTTATTATGTGGTGGAAAATGAACTCATAATATGCCAAGCTCATATGGCTTTGAAGGAATAAATCGCGTTTAAGTATTTTTATGGTAGCAAAGTATAGCGTCATCATCATCATGCCAGCCGAACGACGTCCACTGCTGGACAATCTGGACATAGGCCTCCCCCAAAGAATTCCACAATGACAGGTCCTGCCCCACCCGCATCCAGCGGACATCCGTATAGTATAGCGTATATTATATCATCATCCTCCTAGCGTTATTCCCAGTACAATTGCATCCTGAAGGATGCCTGGGGAGGGGATGGCCTGGGGTCCGCTACCTAATCCCAAGAATTTGCGTAGGCACTAGTTTTTACAGAAGCGACTGCCATCTGACCTTCCAACCCAAGGGGGAAACTAGACCTTATTGGGATTAGGCTTGTCAAGTGAGAGGACAACTTGACTGTTAGAAGTTCTCAAGCCTCTAAATTGGCTTAACGACTGCTATCATAGACAGCAACCGGGATCAACGGCTTAACGTGCCTTTCAAAGCACGGGAGCGCTCAGTTAGTAACCACTCAAAGCGGTCACCCATCCTAGGACTGACCTCACCCGACATTGCTTAACCTCGCATACCGCACACGGTACGCGGGCGCCGCTGGGTCACGAACGCTCCTTCTATATTATATCATTGTGATAAATTTTATTATTACTTGGCCCTTGCATTGCTGTATCTAGTATTAAGTTGCATGTGTTTATATAAATGATTTTAATTTAAAATACAATCTTAAAAAGGAGCGCTCGTGGCCCAGTGGCACCCGCGTACTGCGTGCGGTATGCGAGGTTAAGCAATGTCGGGCGAGGTCAGTCATTGGATGGGTGACCGCTTTGAGTGGTTACTAACTGAGCGCTCCCGTGCTTTGGAAGGCACGTTAAGCCGTTGATCCCGGTTGCTGTCTATGATAGGAATCGTTAAGCCAAGTTAGAGGCCTCAGGGCGGCTTGACAAGCCTATTCCCAATAAGGTCGGTTTCCCCCTCGGGTTGGAAGGTCAGATGGCAGTCGCTTCCGTAAAAACTAGTGCCTACGCTAATTCTTGGGATCAGGTAGCGGACCCCAGGCATTCTACAGGATGCAACTGTACTGGGAATAACGCTAGGAGGATGATGACAATCTTAAAAAGGAGTTTAGGTAGTTGTGTCTCGCGTTTTTGGGGATTTTATGACACCGTAGCCAACGGACATGGATGCATGCGACTGCAGAGGAATCACAAGCCCGTTACCGACTCTTAATTGGCTTGAGGATTCGTTGCGTTGACAGCTAGAATAAAGATATTGTATGAACATGTATGATAGACCATCCTCTTAAAAGTCCATGTCAACGCAAAGGAAGCACTTACGAAAACTTGTAAATAAAAGTGGTCAGCAGAGACATAATAAGCGACTGCCATAGGATGTACCGAAGGAAGAAGAAGAAGAAAAATATTTATTCGTGACCAAAAATAATTATTATACCTACAATAAAAAAAAAAAAGGAAGGAAAAATGCGGTTTCGCGGCAAGACCACCACCACTACCACCATTTCAGCTCTAGGACGTCCACTGCTGGACCCAATTTCATGGCGGGTAAATGCCATAATCGCCACGCTTGGCATGCGGGTTGGCGATCGCAGTATCTCCACCGCACTCAAGGAATGCTGCTGCCCATTCCCAGGTGGTCTTGGTCGTAGTTTTAGGACATACCCGGGTACGCGGCAAGACAGTGTTCTCGTTTACCTACTTCAAGCTATAACGTAAGGGAAAGGAAACTAGCGGAAATACCAATACATATACGTATAAAATGCGAAAGTAAGTAAAGTACAGTGAGCTAAGGAAAGGTTTACTAACGTGACTCAAATAATATTAGGATTGAATTCTCGCTGCAGATCACTAATGGTAGTTTTAAAATTCAAAACTACCATTAGTGATCTGCTGACAAGTAATTTTCTGATGTTGATTTTGAAATTTTACGAAATATATTTTGCTCATTCTTATATTTTGTTTTGTTAACAGAAATGCATTATCGTCACGTAGGTATTTGTAGCGTTATTTTGTTTCTGTTCAATATTTTGTATACAAATGATTCGATGTAAGAAAGGTCGAAACGAAAGTGCAGAAAAATGTTGAAATACCAGCAGTAGATGTTGGCGAGCATCACAAGACAAGATGGCGTTTTGACGGTACTAATATTACTTGAATCGCTTAGTAGAGTTAATAAGTGAGTGCGATAGGATGTCCCTGTCAGTCAGTGCGGTAAATATGCGGCTAAGCAACCAGAGCGCTGTAGAAAGTACGTTCAATAAAAATAAACATCGCGAAGGAAAGTCGGCCGGTTAGATTACAGCTATTATTGGGCATCTAAATAACGCTACATATTTCTATTCTATCGCTATACGCGGCAGCGTGTCCAGCCAAGTTCACCCCAGGAACTGGCGGCCAGGCAGCCGTGTCTATGCAGTATGTTATAATACCATAAAAGCTGTTGGATATTTAAGAAAACTGCCAAGTTAAAACTCAAAATGCATTAAGCGGCAGTAAACTAGTTTTACTGTAAACAATGTAGTGCAGGACTTGGCACTATTACAGATAATCTACGGAACTTGGCACCCATTTAGATCTCAATTCTTTTTGTCGGTGAAGACGACAACCTATCATCGCATATTCTTAATATTGAACTTGGCTCCCATTTTCACATTTATGTTTTTGATGGGATACCTAAGCTATTAGTCGATCAAAGATCGTTTAAGGAGTCACGGTCCTTAGCAAAGGGACCGATCAAGAAGAGAGAACGCTTTGTATAACTACAACTTAGAAAAGTTGAAAATCCCCCGACGATTTTCATTTCCAAAGCTCAATATCTCAAAAACGGCTGAACAGATGTTCATGAAACATGGCTAAGAACACTCGGGACAAAATTATAAGTGACATTAAAAAACTAACCGTAAATCGGTTCATCCGTTTGGGAGCTAGAATACCACAGACAGATACACAGACACACGTTAAACTTAAAATAGGTAAGTTTGTCCATGAGGTATTTAGAAACAATCTATTTACCTGCCTATGTCGGTCGGCCTGTTTAGCCTAGTTGGTAGTGCCACTGCCTCCGAAGCTAGAGGTCCCGGGTTCGATTCCCGGTAAGGGCATTTGTTTCTGTGGTGAGCAGAGACATTTGTTCCTGAGACTTGGATGTTTTCTATGTATTTATGTATATATCTATTAAATATATCGTCGTCTGGTACACATAACACAAGCCTTATTGAGCTTACTGTGGGACTAGTTCGATTTGTGTAAAAAATTGTCCCAATAGATTTATTTATTTATTTTATGTAATGATACTTATGATTCGTTAACACGCATGTGACACCCCTGGCGTTGCAGGCGTCCATAGGCTGCGGTAACCGCTTAGCATCAGGCGGGCCGTACGCTTGTTTGCCACCGACGTGGTGTAAAAAATCATTTTATTTCGGTAACATAGGGTAAGGTCAGGCAAAAACGATCCATAGCTGTTTAACAACATCTATGTATAAAAAAATTATTAATATAAAAAAAAAATAAGTTAGGTAAATTTCAAGTATTTAGTAATGCAATGCTGGATCGCAAATGGGATTTCGGGGAGCACTTTCTACAACTGGCTCCCAGACTCGTCGGTACCGCATCCGCACTGGGCCGCCTCCTACCAAATGTAGGAGGCCCTAAAGCCCCATGTCGGCGCCTCTTTGCCAACGTCGTGCGTAGTATGGCCCTGTACGGGGCGCCGATATGGGCAGACCGGCTGAAGGAAAAGACGAAAGCCCTCCTCCGGAGGCCACAGAGGGTTATAGCTCAACGAATGAGCAGATGTTTTAGGACGGTAGCGTTCGCGGCGGCTTGCGCTCTTGCCGGCACCCTGCCATGGGAGCTCGATGCCAGGCTGCTGGCAGAGCGGCATAAGGAGCGGGTCGACGCTAGGACATCTGAGGAGGGTCTGGCCCCACAAGAGGTAGCTGCGAGACGCCGTATGGCAACGAAGCGAGAAAGAGATCGGTGGAAAGAGATGTTGGAGGAGTCCCCCTATGGCATCCGAACCATAGGGGCACTTCTCCCATCAATGGAGGCGTGGCTTGATAGGAAGGAGGGAAGCCTAACTTATAGGCTGGTGCAGGTGATGACCGGACATGGATGCTTTGGTCATTACCTGCACCGTATTGGGAGGGAAACTTCCACAGTCTGCCACCACTGTGGCGAAGAAGATGACACGGCCCAGCACACCCTGGCGGAATGTACAAGCTGGGCCGTAGAGCGCCGACAGCTGGAAGTGGTGCTAGGGACGGGCGATCTCTCGCTGCACAACGTAGTCTCGTGTATGTTGGGCAGTGAGAGATCGTGGGACGCTGTGACAAACTACTGTGAGAGAGTAATGTCACAAAAAGAGGAAGCGGAGCGGGAGCGCGAAGAAAGAGCCGACGCGCACCCGCTCCGGCGCAGACGGATGGGGAGAAGGCGGCGGCAATTTATCAGCCGCCAAATCCCTCAGTAGAGCCGGTGGGATGGGGACCCACCATATAAGGCCCTGCAGGTCTGGGGTAAGGGTTAAAACATCGCCTACCCTTCCCTCCTTTGGTGCGAAGGTGCCTCCGGTATAATGGCCGGAGCAGCCGGGGGGACGTCGTGGTAGAATGCTTGCGATCCCATGACGCCCCCCTATAACGGCAGTGCGTGTGACGCCGGTGTGTTTTTAGTGGGTATGCTCCTCCCCTCCCTCCTGACGGAGGGGGCTGTGGAGGAGAGAGTCCCACATAACCCCCAAGGGCCTCCCCGGGCCGGGGGTATGCGTAAAGCATTTTCACACCGACAAAAAAAAAAAAAAAAAAAAAGGCAAAAACGATCCATAGCTGTTTAACAACATCTATGTATAAAAAAATTATTAATATAAAAAAAAAATAAGTTAGGTAAATTTCAAGTATTTAGTAATATAAACAAACATAAATAAATACAAAATTATTGGCTACATATTATGAAATATGTATAATAAATAATCACACATAACCCTAAAATTGAGATTATCGTGAACGAATGAGTGGTACTAAGTAATAATATGATTATAAATATACAATAGAATATGCTTTATTGCACAACCCAAAAAAGAATTACAGATAGAAACAGCATAAAGATACAAGCAGAGGTAAACAACAGGCGGTCTTATCGCTAAATGAGCGATTTCTTCCAGACAACCTTTGGGTAGCGGAGAAAAAAAGTAAACAAACATGATAAGTGGGTGGTGCAAATTACTATGCAAATTATTATATTATTTATTATTATATACAATAAACATACATAAATAAGTAAATAAATAAACATACATATAAACCACAAACTTAAGTGAATATTCTTTTATATAAAAAATAATGTAAAGGCTATTTTTTTATACGGACATTCTTTTACCGCAATTTAACGGAAAACTAGTTAAATAAACAACTGTCACGTTTTGTTTACATAATTAAACTGTCAACGTTTCGCGATATCCAACTTGTTATGGCATTATGTAAAATATTCGCATAAAGCGCTATAACGAATTAATTTATACGAGATATACCTAGATATCCAACAAAGATAAAAACTGCGTAACCAACACCGAAATACGTGAACGTGAATTTTTGTCACGGATGTCAGTTGACATGTCAAAGAAAAACCATGCTGAATTGATTCCTTTTTAGACTTTTTCTAAGGCATGACTTCTATAAAGGTATTTGTTATGAATGTGAAGGAATGTAAAAGAAGGGGGTAGACCATGGAAAAGGTAGATGTATTTGCGTGAGAGACGATATGTACAAACAACCCTCTTATTCACAAACTTACTCGTCCTTACCTTTAACCTCACACGTCACACATGTCATTTCTCAAATTTTTACAGTTTCGCCTGTCACCTCACCCGTTTTTTATGGAAACTAACAAAATTTGAGAAATGAGTTTTAAAATGGGTGAGGTGTGAGGTGAATTGAATAAAGATAGAGGATAAATGAAAAAAACATGCGACGCCGACACCAATATGGAATAAGGACAAGCGAATGATGAACTAAAGCATGACTTTCAAGTAATTCATGGGACTGGGAGCTTATTCATAAAACCTCAGATCAAACTTAGATTGATCTTTTGTTTATTCGGACACAGATCGTATTCAATACGTCCTTAATATTTGTAAATTTATTTTCATTGAATTGTCAATCAGTATATTTTTTTTGTATCATTATTATTAAGTAAGATTGTCAGTTTTTTAAATTGTATAAATTCATGCTTTGACATGTAAAAGTGCCCTTGTGGCCTATTTGCAGAATAAATATTTGATTTTGATTGATTTTGATTTTGATTTTGATCACCTTACAGAATGTTGGTTAAGTATTTAAGTTTGAATTGTCCACCAGGATAATTTATATTTTTTGTTTTTTTTTACAAGTTTAATCTACTGGGTAGGCTCGCTTCATCGTTGGCATCATCTTTGCCCCCTGACTAGATGCTGGCTATAAGCAATCCCATATTTCATAAAAATAAAAGTTAAGTTGCCTTGAGGCCTTCTTTAATTGTGGTCATTTTTGGGTGATGACGTCGAACAAGTTTTTGTTCCAATTTTCGTAGCGAATACGGTGTTTTTGCTAACGGAACTTTTATAGCATTGTCATTGGACGTACCTACAATTTAAGCAAAGCCATACATTGAATGTAGGTTGCAAGATTTCATAAATACTATAGAATACTATTTTAGTTTCTGACAACTTCGAGAGAACATACAAGTAAATTGAGATAAAGACGAAAGATTTGATGTTTGTTTGTATTGAATAGGCTGAAACTGCTGAACCGATTTGTTGGAAAGCTATGCTACCCCCGGGTGACAGAGGCTATATTATATTTTCATAAAAATTAGGGAGCCTTAGTTAAAACTCCAATAATGTAACCGAAGGTATAAAAAAAATACCTGAAATATTCTTTACATCGCGTGCGCTGCGAAAACTATTGTTGATAGAATAATTATTTGTGTGTATTATAATTTTTAATTTTTTGTTAAATACCCGTACGAAGCCGGGGCGGGCCACTAGTACCTACTATATAATTGCAAAAAATTACTTTTGAAATCAGGAGCATATATATTTTTATTATTTTTCTACGTACACCAGAATAGTTTCCAATATAGTGTGAGCATTTATTTATTTATTTATTTAATCTTTATTGCACAATAAGAAATCTTAACGTACAAAAGGCGGACTTAATGCCATGAGGCATTTTCTACCAGTCAACCTTTAGGCAAAACAGAAAGACTGTAGGCGGTGCAACTATAAAATACCAGAGAACAAATTTGGTAAGCTTGTATACAAAATATTGATTCAAATACATACATCTGTCATGTAGTTACATAAATAATTATTTAAACTATTACATAGACATACACAAATACATAATTAGAGATAAATAGATATAGGTACTTATATAATAACGAATACCTACTAAACAGATACCCTAAGAATTCCGTAGACTAACCAGCAACAAAGACGCGTACAGCTTTTTTGAAGGCAAATTTGCTGGGAATATTTTTAATTTTATGTGGAAGACCGTTCCATAGACGAGCCACCTGGACGGAAAAAGAATTCATCAACCCTTTCTTGCCATGGGTGTCGTTAAAGTTGACTAAGGGGTGAGTAGTGACGGGCTGGGTTGGGGGGTTGAAGTGTGTTGTGGTCGTTGTAGGTAGGCGGTGGGGGAGCAACCTGTTATTTGCAATATTTATGTCATTTTCTCAGTGGCACTGTAAATTGTATTTCCCTGTTTCTTCTGTGTTAAGGGCGGTTCATGGTGCAGTTAGGTACACCGTTCGATATGTAGGTATATTTCACAGCAGCATTTTCTTACTAAGCAGAGAAAAAAAAATTAAACTGTTTATTTCATAATTAGATTTAGGTAGGTAGGAGATATGTCTAACTGTGACTCTAACTCACTTTTTAGGGTTCCGTAGCCAAATGGCAAAAAATGGAACGTCATGTCTCCCCCCCTCCTCTAATTTCCAAACTAAGTTTAAAATTCTGAAAAAAATCATGATGATGTACATTAATAAATCCTTTCAAAGATTTTTGATTTGAACAACTTATAGGTAAATTTAAGGGTTCTCGAGTTATTGCTGAAAAACTGTCTTGCCAAAACAAAAGGGAGTAAGTGTCGTAAGTTTCTTATGAAAATACGACCTTTTGTGATTAAATGTATTGTACGAGTAGTGGTTTTAAATGTAGATTAGGAGGTGTCGGTACGGAACCCTTATTGTGCGTGGTCCGACACGCACTTGGCTGGTTTTTATTAACCGAATTTTAATATGTAACACCTAATCTCAAATCACGTTACTTTTGTAACATAATATTATTGTATTATGGTATAGTGTAAACTTTTTAAAATCTCGATTTCTACTTGAAAGCATCAAGAGGAAATCGTGATTTTAAAAAGTTTTAACCATACGTTAGGTATAAACCTCTGTTCTGAAGTTGGTAGGGCTGTGTCGTACAGAAAAGATAGCGAAAGATAGAAAGCCCAAAAGCAAACCTTACATAAAGCCCAATAAGAAAAAAACAAAAGGCAAACCATTTTGTCACAAGTAAACCTTTTTCACAGCACTCTCACATTTGGTACGATCAACTGCAGAAATATGTACCGATTTAATCCTTTCATAAATACGTACCGCAACCTAATCCGGCGAAATAAGAGCTATGGGACACATTTTTGAGCTAGTTGTATGCACCCATATTCTTGCACTTGACTGTACTATTTGGTATCTATATTTTGTATGTGTCTCTATTAAGCCGCGTATCCACTAGAGGCAGCCTCGGGTTGAGCGGCTGCCTCGACAACCTGAGAGCTCGGGTTGAGGCAGCGTCTCCATTTGCGCAGTCTCGGGTCGAGGCAGCCGCTCAACCTGAGGCTGCCTCTAGTGGTTATGCGGCTTTAGACTACCCATAGAGAAAATGACCCTAAGAAAGCCCTAAACAAACCCAATTCTAAAAACTCTTATATCTACCCGATCTCAAAACACGTCACAAATCCTTATTCACAGCACTATCACGGCAGGTTGGTACACAGTACTGTAGTTTACCTAAGTATTTAGTTTGGTACTAGACTACCCATAGAGAAAGGGCACTAGAAAGTCCTAAAACAAAACCTTCAATTTAATAACCAAACTTTAAAAAAATCCTAAGTAATTACCGGATCTCTAAACACAGAACAAACTTTTCACAGCACTGTCACTTCACTCGGTACACGGTCGGTACACTAGTACACGGTACGCGGTACACGTGCTGTGCGGACGGCGGTCGCGGGAGAATGCGCGGGCGCATTGCGAGTGTGCGCTGTTAAGGGGGAGTGCCAGTATAGTAGTAAAGTTTTAATTTTGTAACAGGCCTTTAAATATCACTATTTTTTACATGGGCATGTTCATTAAAAATTGTACACCTGTGCTTTTTACCAGAAATTGTGATAATTGATTTTAATCTGCTCAGAATCTGCTTTTATCGGAATCAAGAGTGCTCATGTTTTCTCACTATGTTTCTTAACATTATAAAAAAAAAGGTTTTACTCAAAATCATAGGTATTTGATCGGGGGCGTCGTGGTGAAATGCTTGCGATCCTTGCGAGTGACGCCGGTGTGTTTTTACTAGTTTTTAGTGGCTATGCTCCGTGTAACCATTACTTGGATGGCGGCGGGGAGAGCGTCCTACATAACCCCCAAATAGCCTTTTCCTGGTTGGGGTATGTGTAAATCATTTTCTCACCGTAAAAAAAGTAGGTGCGCATCAGAGCATTGATAATATTAATATCGATATCGATTTGTCGTTATAAAATTAACTTCTTCATATACAGGGTACCCTGTAAATAATGAACTAGCTTCTAACGACCGATAAGACCTTAGAGCGGTCTAGAAAATGGACTTTTTGGTTTAGAAAAAGTTCCGTGGTTTTCGAGGTAAGCAATGATAACTTTGTAAATAATATAGATGCACTCACAATCGAAACGGTGAATCAAACTCATCAAATTGACGTTGACATAACCTTCATTTTTAAAATCAGTTGAAGATCCATTATACCTTGCCTTCCCCTTAAGAGGATGCACCCAAACGCGGAAGCCATCGCTGACCGCGGCCCGCCCATCATACCTTTACCGTCCACCGCGGCGCCACCAGCCCACAACTTTATACAAACTGTATCGAGCCCGGTTAGTTCGCCAGTTCGCCAACCGCAAACCCAAGTTGGTATAACGGTTAAGATGGCGACTTGACAGTATTATGGCCGCGGCGATAAAGGTAGTAATGAGTGTACTTTCTGTACTTTCATCCGATCGCTCAAGGTTGAGTTGGAAGAAATTATTTAGTTTAGGTTTACTGTTTAACTCTACGGTGCCTGCGGGACGCGCGGCGTAGGGAGGCTGAGCTAAGTGATCTTCTTCTTCTTCTCTGTCGTTTCGCTCTTGGCAGAGCGGTCGTGGTCACGTCGAGGCGTCCACGTCGGTGGTAGAGGCGGACACAGCTCTCCGCACGATCTCCCGCCATCACTCCCTGTTGGCAGACTGTCTGGCGCAGTCAGACACGCGGTTTCCTACAGCAGATTTCACTTGGTCAGTCCAGCGCATAGGTGACCTGCCGCGTGATCGGACACCCTCCACCTTTCCCTGCACGACCAGCCGTTCGATGGAGTCGTTATCCCGTCTAGAGACATGTCCAAAGTACTGTAGTATGCGCGACTGTACTATGGCCGACAAACGTTGCGTGATGCTGAGCTCCTGGAGTATGGACGCGCTCGTGTGGAACTCCGTCCGCGATATCCCGAGCATCTTTCTCCAGCACCACATCTCCAGAGCACCTATGTATCTTGCCCTTTTCCAACTCGTGCACGTCCACGTCTCTGCCGCTTAAGGCGACGCATTGATAAACAATTAAACTCGAATAGAGCCCTCTTACCCTTTCCCCGCATCTACCCCTGTATTTTTACGCGGCTTGCGATCGCGGAGCGCCGGCCGGACAGAGCCCGGTCGTTCGACTCGTGCGCTGCGCGGCCGCGCGCTGGAACATAGACGTCCAAGGAGATTCTATGCTTTCACATTTATTTAAATATTTTTTAACTATACATTACTTTTTGGAATTTACACTGCTGGTACGGATTAGGTTGTATAAGTCTAATTGATAATTTTTTGATTGTCGAATCCAAAACTTGATTTAATTTGCGGTAGGGTAAAGTGCAACAAAAAACATCCTTACTCTTTAGGGGTAACTTATAATAATAAACAATAACTTATAATAACAAATTAAATGATCTCACGGTCAGCTACATAAATATGCATACACTTGTATTTATATTCGAACCTTCTTTCCCTTCCCTTTTTTAAAACCCAGTTTCAATCTAAGAAAATTAATATTTTTAAGGAAACTTAGCGGCGATATTGTTTTTATTTTCAGCTCCTTCAATAAAGCTGAATGTTGTTATCGAAAAGGATGTCTCTTGTCCGCCTGTTCTTTTTAAATGGCACGAACAGCATATATTTTTCCATTTTTCTGTCGTAATGTTGTATTTCTATCAAAAGTATACTGAACACCAAATACCAGTTTGGGTTCAGAGGATAATCTCGAATTAATTTGACTGTGGTAACAACCCTCACAACTGTTGGTAGTGCGATGAGTGTCTCCCGCACAACTTATCAAATTGTGGTTCCTGTTATACCATGTTTCATGGAAGTAATCAAAAAATAATTTCATTTTCTTCGTGGCAGGAGCAACATTTTTAATAGCCTTTCAAGCTTGTGACATAAAAGTGTGTGGAAGTAAAACAAAATTGGAGCAAATTCTTGCAATGTTTCTTGCACTCCTATCATCACTTGTAGGTTTTCGGACCCTTGCTATTTTCAGCACTTTGCCTTCCTCCAGATGGCTTTATTAAAGTGTTGATAATTTAAATAATAACATCCAGATAATTTAACGTTTGGAAACCCCCAAACCCTTCTTCTCCCTATTCTCGATCACGCGGACATCTCATATATATTGATATAACTGAGGAGCAACTCAATAAACTTGAGCGTATTCAAATGTATGCATACGGTTCATATTTGGGTTACGCAAGTATGACCATGTCTCTAGTTTCCGTTTAAAACTCAAGTGGCTCCCAATCCGTCTTCGTCGTAACTCTCACATTCTTTCTCTTCTCTTTAATATACTTTTTAATCCGGCAACCTCTCGCTACCTCAAGGAACGATTTAACTATCTGCGTTCAATTAGATCCTCTAATAAATTTCTTCTTGCTGTGCCTTCGTCCTCCTCTAAATTTTATAACTGTTCATTTACTTTTCAAGCAGTCCGACTATGGAACTCTCTGCCCCTTGAGTCTGAAAGAGTACTATTTGTCTCTTCCATAATATTTTTCGATACTGGTCTGTAGTTTACTTTTGGGTCTCACTTAAGTTTGTAGTATATATGTATGTTTATTTATTTACTTATTTATGTATGTTTATTGTATATATATTTATATATAGTGCTTCATGTGGTTTTTATTATTATTATATTTATTTTTATTTCTAATAGTTATTCCTTTTGTTTGCACCACCCACTTATCATGTTTGTTTACTCTTTTTTTCTCCGCTACCCTAAGGTTGCCTGGAAGAAATCGCTCATTTAGCGATAAGACCGCCTGTTGTTTACCTCTGCTTGTATCTTTATGCTGTTTCTATCTGTAATTCTTTTTTGAGGTGAGCAATAAAGCATATTGTATTGTATTGTATTGTAATCTCCACGCTTGGCATGCGGGTTGGCGATCGCAGTGTTTCCACCGCACTCCAGGGATGCTGCTGCGGTGCTGCCCATCTTCCGGTGGTCTTGGTTGTAGGTTTAGGACATACCCGGGTCCAACAACACCGACCGACCAACATACATACCACCACCACCACCATATCAGCCAAAACACGACCACTGCTGGACATGGGCCTCCCCTAAATTCACGAGGGGTATATGCCATAATCCCACGCTTGGCATGCGGGTTGGCGATCGCAGTATCTCCACCGCACTCCAGGGATGCTGCTGCCCATCCCCCGATGGTCTTGGTCGTAGTTTTAGGACATACCCGGGTCCAATATACATACATATATTGCAAGTTAAATAAAAGCTTGTAATATAAGTAGGTATTATAATACCTTTAAATTAGTTTATAAGTACCTACCTATCTCCCAAATACTAACCTTTCTAAGGACTTATCTGACATAGTTTCGATTTCGCCTAAATCCGGAGACGACTCCATGGCTTTGCCTTGTTCTAATTATTGTTTTCTAAAATAGGCAAATAATATATATTTTTGCTTTACTTATAAATTTAAAAGAATATTTTGTCAGTAGAAACATCTCGGTTTAGTATACACGAGTTTAAAAAAACGATTAATTTTATAATTGGGTCATTATTTAGTTTGGTAAATAAAGTTATTTTGGGAAAATTACTTTAAAAAATTTACATTGCTCAATTGAACAAGCCTTCCTTTTTTTAGAGATCTTCACCAATTATTTCATTATTTTTAAATGAATAAAATACCACTTTAGATCAAACAGTATCCATAACGCGTGGGAGCTCGCCTAGCACAGGCCCAACGCTGACAATAGTCGGTAGCGGACTGAGGGGGCACTGATTGCATAGAAAACACGCGGGCGGCTAGCTTATACCGTAAGGGCGTATGCGACAAAACAGTCTTTTTCAGTTTAAATAAAAACCATTGGTAATTTCATAAAATCCTTTTACAATATTGAAGTGTTTGTTTAGACAAATTTAAATGGAAAACTAAGAGACTTTAACAAGTGCCGTTTATCTGTACAATGCAAATCTCTGTTTTTAAAGAGGTTTAAAAGAGAATTATTTTTGTGTTATGAAAGTTATCCAATCATGTAAAGCTATTACAAAAGTAAAGCCAAAGATACTATGGATCATATAAAAAATAATCGGGTTCGTATGTTTCTTGGTTGCGCAGAAAAATTGGAATCCCTGTCGCCAATATTTTCAATTCGTCGTCTTAAAGAAAAATGGGGAATACAAGTGTTCGCACGAGGGGAAGCCTGAAAGTAGCGCCCATTGGCGAAAAACTAAGAGCCAATCGCCTGGCGTGGTACGGGCATGTAATGAGGAGGGATGAAAGCCATGTAACCAGAAAAGTATTGGATAAGAATGTGGATGGATGCAAGAAACGAGGTAGGCCAAAGAAAAGGTGGATGGATTGTGTGAGAGATGATATGAATAGGAAAGATGTGAATGAAGAGATGACGCGTGACAGAGATATATGGAAGAAAAAGACACGCTGCGCCGACCCCAAATAAATGGGAAAAGGGCAAGAGAATGATGATGACAAGTGATCGCACGAGCCTGACTGGTGGCTTTCGTAATGTTGCGATTCCTCCACACTTTCCTTAACTTCCCCATCGCAGTTCTGGTTATGGCCCTACGTCGTTTTACTTCATCTACGCAGCAGCGGTTATTTGAGATTAAAGCCCCAAGGTATATTGGAGCTAAGTGATAAGCCTAATATCATAATTATCAGCCTATACGTATACTTTCCACTACTGGGCACAGGGCTATCGGACTATAGCATCGTTTATTTTACGAGTATGATACGGTGAATAATACCTACTGTTCCTTTTATGTATAAGAGAAGCTCTCTGCCCACCAATGGGACATAATATATAGGTTAATGATGACGATAATGAATTAATTGGGCCATTCTACTTAAATTTTTCGACACTTGCTTAAGTGGGCGCAGTACGCTCGATTCTCCATGCAAACGTATTTATGCTCTCATTTTAAAACGCCATGCTAGAATAACATGAAACTTTGTATAGACAATGCGATCCGGCATATCTAGGTCGAAAATTAGTTATTGTTGCTAGAAATTGTAAAAGAAAAAAAAATACAGCGGTTTTTTGAGTTTTTTACGGCTTGTATGAAAACCTTAATAATCGCTGTCTTTTTTCTCCATTATAATTTCAAGCGACAGAAACTAATTTCCTACCTAGATATGCCCAATCCCATTGTGTATACAAAGTTTAACGTTATTCTAGCATGGCGTTTTAAAATGAGAGCGTAAATACGTTTGTATGGAGAACCGAACGTACTGCGCACTCTTAATATGCATACTTTGGAATACTTGGCCCTCGTTTCAATTTCTTGTTTAGTGATTGTAAAAGGGGTTAAATTAGGCTGTGACTTTCGACATATTCGGTAAATATCTAAGTACTGTGAATATCGATAAATCAAGTAAATCTGGTCATAAATTTATGTGAAAACTGGGCAAGCAATACACAGAAACTCATACGTGTATGTTGAATTGAAAGAAACGCGCGTTCATTTTAAAATTGTTTTTACTCTATAAATGACGACCACTTTAGCCAAGTTGGTAGTAAACCTGCCAACGAAGCTGTGGGTGTCGGGTTCAAATCCCATTCAGGGCATTTACTTGTGTGAAAAGCACGAATATTTGTTCCTGAGTCTTGGATGTTTTCTATGTATTACAGATAGTTCAACTCAGTCTTGCGCGCGGCTGCATGTGTGCGTGCTCTTGTAACTTTCGCTGTGTGTGTGCGAATGCTTGTAACAACGACTGCCGTGTCACTGACACACAAACCAAACCCATATAGTTACAAGCGCACGCACACACAGCGCCGCGCGCACAACTGAGTTGAACTATCAGTAACATTACCATGAGTTTGCAGTGACCGTACTCGCTAGCGACTGCGTAAACAATCAGTATGGAGAATAAGTACAGCGCCTCTGGTGGTCACTCATAGAACTACAGATTGGTACTCGTACCATGAGTCAATTACACGTTTACTATACTCGCTAACGTTAACTCGATTCATCGAGTAGTTTACGTTACGATCGGAGTGACGTGCCTAACTTCACAGCATACAAAGCTCTCTTTCTAACTATACTGAAAAGACAGAGCAAGGACGATATTGGACAAAAGGCTAAGTACCCAAGGCTTCCTTTCAAAAGTATAGAAATAAACCTGCTAATTTAAAGTGTCGTAGAACAGTAGCACAAGGTCAAATGTTAGTGAATCTTGTATTTGCTTTGGTTATTTTTAGTTATTATTGCCATACCTATAAACTGAGTGATGCAGTCTTCCCAGTTTTTATGATGATTTTTTTTAGTTTCATGTGATTAGATGTACATAGATTATATATAATTAATAAACCTAATCTCATTTTATAGTATGTTGAAGCGGATTTTTTTTATTTATTTCTCATATCAGCCTCAATTTATCTCTGTTATTTGTCGTTCATCTTCTTACGCAGCCGTCGCTAACATATTCCACACAAAATAATGCCTTGCCGATATTATTTAGATAAATAATTATTACAATAACTTACGAAACAAGATCTCTAATAAGCTTTCACGCTCCAATTTGCTAGTGAAATAGTTTACTACAGTCGATACGGTATTTTTCGATAGCGACTGTCAAATTGGTGACTCATGGTACCGATCTACGGCAACCGCTACAAAACGTTAGTCGCTAGCGAATATTACGTTAGCTTCTGGCGGGCGCAGTGAACGCGCGGTTGACTCATGGTACGAGCACAATCGAAATCTACTCGAAACGCGTTTATTCGGTAGCGACTGTAGTAACGTAATGTATATTTTCGATAGCATCTCATGGTAGCGGTACTGTAAGCATTTATTTATCTATATACGTATGTATAATTTATTCATCTATATATGTATAATTATGTTTGTAAATTGTAATGCATGTACTTGGAATGATATTAAGGAATAAATGGCTTATATTATATTATTATTATTCACCTTATTTATTTCTTTTTATTAGGTTAGATTTTTTACACTAAATTTTTACAAGTAAAATATAAAAATATACATAAAGATTATAAAAGCATTATAAAAAACCTAAGAGAGGAACCCCGGACTATCCGCGCCGTGTCCAGGAGTAACGCCTTGTGTACTTGACGCCTTATTATTATTATTATAAGTATGTATATCATCGCCCCCATAGCAACAAACCTCTGCAGCTGACTCTACAAGCTTTGCTTAGTTTAGGAGTAGGTAGAATTGTGAAAACTTTTCCAATCTTTTGAATATTTCATACCCATAAATAAGCGAGAAGCAAAGTGTCACTTTTACTTGGAAGCAGCTAATACTAACTGCTTGGTCGTATTCCTCACGCCTCAATTGGAATCAACACATTCGCATTTAAATGCAATATGTTTTGATCTCTTTCTAAACGCTGATTCGGTGCGCGCGGAAGCGAGAAACTGAGTCAAAAACTGTCACTAGTAGGATGTTGATACTCACCATAAATATTTATCACCGTAAGAGGTGCTCACAAAAAAAACCCCGAGTCAAATTGATTCAAGGGCTGACTTACTATGGAAATCCGACTATAGCCTTTCAATATGTTTTGATCTCTTTCTAAACGCTGATTCGGTGCGCGCGGAAGCGAGTGCGCGAGTGAACGAACGAACAAATACTCCCAGGGCATTTATTTGTATAATGAGCACGAAATTGTTCTAGAGTCTTGGATGTTTTTTATGTATTCAATTTTAATATACCCATCATTATCATCCTAGCGTTTTCCCTGTACAGTTGCATCCTGAAGGATGTCCGGGATCCACTTTAGATATATCTAATCCCAAAAATTGGCGTATACTACTTTCCGTGTGGGATGCTACGCGACGAACGAAATAGACCACCTCGTATGAACAACTTCTACGAACATGGAAATGTATTCTTAATTGCAGTGAGTTATTATGCAAGGGACGCCATAAAAACTGTAGTACATACACGATTCATAGAAAAACTAAGCATTTTAATTTAACGAGATATCGTCTTACTAGATAATGGTAATTTGATTCTTAGAAAATCATTTCTATGTGTCAACGGCTGTCTTGTTTGTCTACAATTGAGATGATTATTTAGAATTCAAATCAGTAAAAAATATAATTATTTAGGTACCTACCCGGGAAAACTTAAAAATACTTATTTCAAAGTTCAATTTTCAACCAGCTGAACCGATTTTGATGAAATAAATCTAAGGAAAACCAGCGATGCGAAATAAAAAAGAAAACAAATAAGATCGAGCTGTGTCTCGCTAAAACGTTTCATAGGCATCGTAAAACCCAGTATTAACCGAGATTGTAATTTGTTCGAAATCTTTAGAACAAGAATCCATTTACAAACGAATAAATGTACTAACTTATGTTATGATACTGTTATCCAAGATGTAATTAAAGCTCAATCAAAACATTGCCTGAAGTCTGCTAAAACACTTTTAGCAAAAAAAAACCATGTAAAAACAGAGTAATAGAAGCGACTGAAGAAATAAACTCTTGGTAAAATAAATGCAAATGGAACTAAAAATATCGAGGATAATAAATATTGGGTACATCATTTTCAAGTCATTCATAAAACTGATGGTACAAACGCCTACAAAGTTGACATAGCAATTGCCGCCCTGAAGCATTGCTGTTAATTTCTTATCAGGCGTTTATTTTTAGTTTCTTTTGTTATGGACTATGGTGTTATAAATGTTTGTATATACAAAAAAAAACAAGAAGATGATCATGTCATTTGTATCGTTTGAAAGTTAATAAGAAGATACGTTTATGTGCCGAGTGTAGCGAAGGTCTCCGTTTCAGCTTCGGCAAATATGCTTTCGTATATCTGGATTTTCCGGCCGGCGGAATTCTGGATTTCCCGCTGTTTTCCTCTACAGGTCGCATTTATCAACCGATTGTCGTGAAATTTTGTGAGCATGTTTGATTATTTCATAGATTTAATTTACAATCACATTAGGTATTGGAAATTTTGAAAATAAAAAAACTTTTTTTTCGCGACGTCTGTAGCCTGCAGCTCACAGAGCCGCTAGTAACTAATAAGTTATGTACTTGTCATTAAATATTATCATCTTGTGGTTTACAAGTTAATACCGTTACCTCAATACCGTGCGTGATATATAAATATTGGGGGACAATAATAATAAATTTAGTTTATATAGTCCTCCTCATCGGTTTCGATGACGGCGACTCCAACAAATCATGGATTTGCCCCACCATGAGCTCTTATGTGGCTGGCTAGGCCCAACTTGGTTTTGAACACTCTAATGTACGAGTGACAATACAGCTGGCCAGACGCATTATACACTACACGTAGGAGGGTTTAGGCCTCACTTTCCTCAATTGGCGTTTTCGGTCAATGGCTATTAGGCGATTCTCCTCAAACAAATTAATACGGTGAAAGATGGTAGAACGCCAAGATGGCCTGTTTGCGGCCAACTCCTCCCAGTGCTCAGGATTGATAGCGCAAGCCGTCAGGTGTCGTTTGAGCACGTCCTTATAGCGTAGATGCTGACCTAAGGCTGCCTTTTTTTCAGAGTTAGTTGAGGGTAAGCGGAAGCATGGCGGTCAGCATCAATAGTACATTACGATACAAGTGCAGAGAACAGGAAATTCGAACCGGTGGTGATAAATTGAAACACGACCGAAGGGAGTGCTTTAAATCGACACGAGTTGCGAATTACCTATTCGCACGTGTATCGTACAACGTTTTACGGTACATATGGCTCTTTAAAGTTTCGACATATGCACGTAATCTGCTGATTACCGCACTCGTGCGGTAAAGTAGCACCATATGTACTGTAAATTTAGTTTAGTATAGTACATTACGATACAAGTGCAGGAAATAGGAAATTCGCAACTCGTGTCGATTTGAAACACTCCCTTCGGTCGTGTTTTAATTTATCACCACTCGTTGTGAATTTCCTATTCTCTGCACTTGTATCGTAATGTACTATTATTGTACAACAAAGATTTACAAATATGGAACATCACATGTAGAAAAACGTGCAGTCTGATATTTTCTTCAAGTTACACTGATTCTTACACTTGGCTAGGCCTGTCCCGTAGGTATACGCGGTTGAATCCCAAGAGCGATCCTGCGGCGCCCCAATACAAGGCGGAGCTGGACTTCGTTGGTGGTTTTAGACGGTAGTCCAAGGCTATCTAGCCGCGGTTAGTCCGTCATACCCGTGCTCCCCGACAGGACGGGATGCGTAAACGCATTTCCCCAACGTTAAAAAAAATAGTTTTGTCCCGTAGGTAACCAATTAGAAAGAGGATTGGCAGATAAGGCATAATTACATGCACCTATGTGTGCAAATAAACGTCCATACACTAAATAGCTAGGTACCTATGGTACAGTCAACAGCAAATCTAGATGATCATCTTTAGTGTTCCGTTCCCAAAGGGTAAAAATGGGACCCTATTACTAAGACTTCGCTGTCTGTCCGTCCGTCTGTCTGTCACCAGGCTGTATCTCAAGAACTGCGATAGCTAGACAGTTGACAATTTCACAAATTATGTATTTCTGTTGCCGATATAACAACAAACACTAAAAAACAGAATACAATAAATATACGAACGAACGTGATTTTTTTTGCCGTTTTTATAGATTTTTGTACTTGGTCGCACTCGCATTAACGTAATCGATACTGCGACAGTTGGGATGCGTCAAAGTACTGAAAACGGCAAGGTACTAAAATGATCATCTATCTATATAGACGACCTGTTTAGCCTAGTTGGTAGTGACTCTGCCTCCGAAGCTAGAGGTCCCGGGTTCGAATCCCGGCCAGGGCATTTATTTGTGCATTTTTCACGGATATTTGTTCTTGGGTCTTGGATGTTTTCTATGTATTTAAGTATGTATTTATCTATATAAGTATGTATATCGTCGTCTAGTACCCATAGTACAAGCTTTGCTTAGTTTGGGACTAGGTCGAATTGTGTAAGATTGTCCTCCAATATTATTATTATTATTATTATTATCATCTACATACTTTTGCTGTTATTATTATTATTTATTTATTAGACACACCAACAAGATACAAGGCTTATACATTTATAATAATAGGATAACAGATGAAACAAGTATCGCCTGTATCTCAATTATAGGCGTGCAACAGCGTTTAATTAAGATACCAGGACAGTATTATTTTGAATTTTATATAAGACAAAATGACAATAATAAGATATCATAATTTATATTGAGAGATGAAACAGACTTTTTTTATGATTTCTTGAGAAGTGTTCGCTTCCATTTAGTGGCACTTTCGAAGTAAACATCCAGGTCGTATACCTTTTGGTAACAGTTGTACTGCGTGTTGACTGGTACATAGGTACATGTTAAACCATGAACGGCCTTCCATTCCGAAAGAGCGGGCCCTCGATCGGTTTAAGACCCGTCACTCGGTCAATGCATTATGCAACCAAGGCTCACGCACCTTGCCCTATCTAGGGTTGCTTACCGTAAATCTGTCTTTATAGTGCAATAGGTATCATCATCATCATCATCATATCAGGCATATCAGCCGAAAGACGTCCACTGCTGGACAAAGGCCTCCCCAAGGATCTCCACATTGACCCATCTTGATCAGATCGTCAGTCCACCTTGTTGGGGGCCTCCCCACGCTGCACTTTTGCCTGTTGGCCACACTGTTAACGTTTAATGTGTTAATACATTGGCAACCCTAATATTAATAATCGACTCTTGCGCATTAAGTTAGCGTAGGCACGCTGCACTTGCTTAGGGAGTTGCGCAACTTGAACTGGCGGTTATCGGCAAGGTCGCTGCAAACGCGAGCCACGCATGCCGATAAGGAGACATTTCGCGTCAAAATTGTAGATTTACAAATAAAGTTTCCATGTATTATTTGATGTGTATGTCAGCATAGCAAAGCGAAATCTGTATTTTCGCGAAAAACAGCGGGTTTCGTCAAATTTTGTAAAATCACTTTTTACGCGGTCCTATACCTGATCTGACCCGTGATTTCGCCGAAAAACGGATTGAATCCAGGGTTTTCTTGAAACAACTAAATTAGTTTTGTGGAATGACGATTTTTACTCGACAACAGTCGTGAATCTGAAATGACCCGCGTTTGTGCGAAAAAATTAAGAGAATTCAGGGTTTTCGCGAAACAACTAAACTTGATTCAGATTCATTTATTCACAATATACGATTACATTATAAATTAAGTATGTCAATATACAAAAATCTCTATTGTGATCGTCAATAACATTAAATGAAAATAAAGATAATTTAATACAATTAATAAAATAATGAATTAATAATAGTAAAAATTAGGATGATGTATGTTGATTGTTTAGTGGTATGGTATGAGTATGACGGACTTCACTCTACAACTGTTTCGAATACCTACTCATTTTACACGATCCCACTGGTTTGACCCGCGTTTACGCGAAACAACGGATTGAATCCAGGATTTTCGCAAAAAACCAAGCAAAAAGGACTACTCGACAACAGTTCTAACAGTTGATTCACTCATTTTACGCACCTACTGATATGACCCCTTTTTTTCATAACCCGAGCCCCGACCCAAAGAAATAGAGGGGTGTTATAATTATAAGTTGTGTGTATTTGTGTATCTGTGTGTCTGTCAATGGCATCGTTCGTAGCTTCATAACGGATGAACCGATATTAGTTCGCATTTTTTTATTTGTAAGCCGGTTTTCTAGTGATGGTTCTTAGATATGATATATCAAAATCGGTTCAATCGTTTTTGAGATTGAACTTTGAAATGAAAATGTCGAGGTTTTCAACTTTCCGAAGTTAAAATTGATTGAATTGAAAACGCTGCTTATTAGGCAGCATAGCTCTTGTAGAGCCTAATCGGCAGGGCTGCGATGTTGCAAACAAAGTGCCCTATGGCCTCAGTTACCTAATATATCGTCCTCATTCGTCGGCAGACGCTCGCATACCGGCCAAATGTCACCCGGTTCCCGCGGTTAGGCCGCTTGAGCTCGTGTATGTTGTTGATACCAAGGCACAGATGTAGTTATGATGCTTACCGTTCGGCTAATCTCGGAATACGACTAGACACGAAGTGGCTATCAATTATCGCATTAAACCTCGACACGCACAAAGCGGGGCGCGGCGCGGTGCGGGGCGGTTTTGCTAGGGTTCCGTAGACAAAATGGCAAAACGGAACCCTTATAGATTCGTCATGTCTCTCCGTCCGTCCGTCCGTATGTCACAGCCGATTTACTCGGAGACTTTGAGCACTATAAATATGATGTGAAATTACGAAAAAAATATTACCGTTGGGGTGCACCCCATACATGGACTCTAAATTTATGAACTGTTAGTCACATGCATTTGATTTAGCAGTTATTCATTATTAATAACATATTGCATAACGGCCCACTAAATTTAATAGTTGGTTGCTAGCCGAAGTAATGACCCTACTCAATACTGTATTGGGTGGCGCTACTCATATATCTATTGAGTAGAGTTTTACTTATATTTATTTTTGCTGGTATTACCTATCGCCTTCCAAAGCGCAGTACAGTACATGCAATGTGCAATGACTTGACGCACAAATCACATTCGTACGGCGTCGCTCCTACATTCCAGTAACATTACCATGAGTTTGCAGTGACCGTACTCGCTAGCGACTGCGTAAACAATCAGTATGGAGAATAAGTACAGCGCCTCTGGTGGTCACTCATAGAACTACAGATTGGTACTCGTACCATGAGTCAATTACACGTTTACTATACTCGCTAACGTTAACTCGATTCATCGAGTAGTTTACGTTACGATCGGAGTGACGTGCCTAACTTCACAGCATACAAAGCTCTCTTTCTAACTATACTGAAAAGACAGAGCAAGGACGATATTGGACAAAAGGCTAAGTACCCAAGGCTTCCTTTCAAAAGTATAGAAATAAACCTGCTAATTTAAAGTGTCGTAGAACAGTAGCACAAGGTCAAATGTTAGTGAATCTTGTATTTGCTTTGGTTATTTTTAGTTATTATTGCCATACCTATAAACTGAGTGATGCAGTCTTCCCAGTTTTTATGATGATTTTTTTTAGTTTCATGTGATTAGATGTACATAGATTATATATAATTAATAAACCTAATCTCATTTTATAGTATGTTGAAGCGGATTTTTTTTATTTATTTCTCATATCAGCCTCAATTTATCTCTGTTATTTGTCGTTCATCTTCTTACGCAGCCGTCGCTAACATATTCCACACAAAATAATGCCTTGCCGATATTATTTAGATAAATAATTATTACAATAACTTACGAAACAAGATCTCTAATAAGCTTTCACGCTCCAATTTGCTAGTGAAATAGTTTACTACAGTCGATACGGTATTTTTCGATAGCGACTGTCAAATTGGTGACTCATGGTACCGATCTACGGCAACCGCTACAAAACGTTAGTCGCTAGCGAATATTACGTTAGCTTCTGGCGGGCGCAGTGAACGCGCGGTTGACTCATGGTACGAGCACAATCGAAATCTACTCGAAACGCGTTTATTCGGTAGCGACTGTAGTAACGTAATGTATATTTTCGATAGCATCTCATGGTAGCGGTACTGTACCATTGCGAAACCCGACAACTGTACAAAACTATTAGAGAGAAGTTTCTTCATATTAAGTTACCGTTGCTTACGCCCTTTTTGCGAGCGAGTTTTTACAGAAAGGTCGTGATTTCATATAAATATTGTGTCACTTAAGACCTTTGGTGGCGAGCGAGTTGGGCGCGTGTCGATGAAAGGAGTTATTATAAGATTATAACCTGTAGTAGTGACAAGTTATGGGGGCATTTCTTGTAGTCGCTACTTTTTGTATACGTACTTTTTAGTGATCCGTATCAAGATTGGACAAACACTTAAGGTCCAGCCACACCGGATCTCAAAAACAGACGAACAGCTCGACGATAGAACTAGACGATAGCTCAGCTGCTCAAAATACGTTGACGGTGGTACCGGAATCGCGAAGAACGAGAGGGAGAAAATTATGAGTTAAAAACGTCACGCATGAGCTAGGCACCGGAAATTCGGATATTTTTATTTTATTTTATTAAAAATGGGATTGCTCTTGGCCAGCATCTAGCCAGGGGGCAAAGATGAGGCCGACGATGAAGCGAGCTCACCCAGAAGATGCCTATTCACTCGTGCCTTAAAAAGGTCCAGGTTATATGAACTCGGAAATACAGACGCCGGCAGAGAATTCCAAACCTTAGAAGTGCGCATTATAAAAGAAGATGCAAAGCGCTTGGTTCGAATTAGAGGAATTTCGACCAGGTAAGGATGGTAGCCAGCCGTACGTCTAGATGTCCGTTGGAGTAGGGGGAAGGCGGTATGAGCTCATGGAGCTCCTGAGCACACTCACCGAAGTACAGTTTGTAGAAGACGCACAGACATGCTACTTTGCGTCGATGTGCTAAGCTCTGCTACAACTAGCAAAATCCCGGAAAATTCTTAGTAAGTTTGGAATCAGCTTTTTAAAATTAATATTTCTCCTATTTAGTTTCCAGGATTCCGAAATTGTATAAAACATAACGATAAGGTTTTTTAGGTTATGACTATTTTCAGTAGATCTTAGCAACGTTAATGTATTGGTAAACAATTTTAATGACGTACAGATTGTAAAAAAAAATTGTGGTGGTCCGGTTAAGGGCGTCATAGGTATTGTGTTTTGATTACGGAATATGTATGTGTTTATGTTATCCTAATTTTCGGTATTCCGGGAAATTTATTAGTACAATTAAATTGAGTTCGCCTCCATGCTACTCAACAACAACGCGGTGTAGATACTGAGGCCGAAGTCTAGGTATAAAAGTTACTGGATTTCCGATCCCTTGACGCATGTCACTGCGTTTACGGAGCGGTGTGGCCGGACCTTTATGCGAACGGTGTCCGTCTATCGCATGCGGTTTTTTCCTAATATGTCAATCTCAATTTCAACAGATGAGCGTTTTTAACTCCCGACGCAAAAAGAGGGGTGTTATAAGTTTAACGTGTCTGTCTGTGTATATTGTATCGTAGCTCCCAAACGGATGAACCGATTTTCGTTTAGTTTTTTTTTGTGTCATAGATAATTTTATTCCGAGTGTTTTTAGCCATATTTCATGAAAATCTGTTCAGACGTCTTTGAGATATTGAGCTTTGAAATGAAAATGTGCCTATTATAAGTAACATAACATCAATATCTCATTGCATGTTTGAGAAAAATAATATACTACAGTATTGTACACCCTTAAAAGGTCTACAAAAATATGTCTGCATTACACCCGTGCGAAGCAGGGGCGGGTCGCTAGTTGATAATAACGAGAATAATTGATAATAAAGAGAATAATGGTGATGATTGTTAAATAGTTGACAGTTAAGGATGATTCACAGTAGGCCGTTCCGTGTCCGGGCCGGGCCCGTTTTCCCCTAGAGAAATACGCCGGCCGTTGCGTTTGCTGTCATAGAAAACGGGCCGGCCCGGACGCGGAACGGTCTACTGTGAATCATCCCTTAAGGCTAGGTCGTCAAGCGAGTTAGCGTTTTCGAGTTTTCTAAAAACAATCTGAAACGTAGAATAAGGGTTTTAAAAATTTGAAAAAATTATATGTTTTACTTAAGGATCTAGTCTAGTCAAAGTTGCACTCAGTTACACGATCTAATGAACTTTGCTCGATAGAAAGAGACCCCAAAGTTACTCCTTTTTGTAAAGCATTTACAATCTGACGACTAAACTATTGATGTTTTAATTAAAGTTTTTGAACTAAACTAAAGCCATTCAGTATTTCTAGACATTTTTGCAGAATTTAAAAAGATAAAATGATTGTATTAATTAATATGTTTAAATACCTACAAAATGCCGAGCGCGGAGGCTCGGCAGGCCCGATCAGTCGCGCGCTGGCGCTTACGGACAACGGACCTGTGTCAGTTTTATCCGCGACAGTTTCGTGCACCAAACAAGCAGTTTTTGACGAATTCATATAATTGTTGCAAGTTATTTAAGAAGGGCAATAAAAACCCAAACGAAAAACGTCGTATTTATTAACAAATAAATTATGGTCATAGTGCCACAGTATAGAAATGACAGTATAACAACTAAACTGAACCCCTGCAGAAATGGAACCAAAGATGGTAAATTTATAAATGATTTTTTTATTACCAGAAATTATAGATATAGTAAGAGATCTACTGCTTTGCACATGAATATTTTTATTAAGCTATGAGCTTCACCACATTAATTCCGACCGTCTTTTTTTAATACCATGTCAGTGGCAAACTAACGGCCCGCCTGATGGTAAGCGGTCACCGCAGCCTATGGACGCCTGCAACTCCAGAGGTGTCAAATTCGCGTTGCCGATCCTTTTGAAATTACTACACTATCTATCTTTCTAGCTAATCTTCTTTTAATAAATCTACCCATTTCCAGGTAGCTACCGTGGCAAGTTTGGTATCATTTCATATACCATATTGATTCTTTTATCATCTTTATGTAAAAATCATTTCTGGTATTTATTTTAAAAGAATACAGTAATCTTTCGCGTAAATAGTAAAACAGTAAAAACTTCGCAATGTTTTTAATGCTTTGAGAGCTAATAACTTTAGACGAATAAATTAAACCACCAAAAAATATCTGTATTTAATTAAATTAAATTAACGTTTTTTCCAAGCTCGTGGTTCCTAAAGTGTTAGCTGTTACAATAAAGCTTAAAACTAGTGGCTCTGTGAGCTGTAGACCACGCAAAAAAAATATTTTTTCAAATTTCAAAATTTACAAGAAATATAATTAAACCTATATAATTATCGAAACTGCTCACAAAATGTCACGAGAATCGGTTGAGAAATGCGACCTGTAGAGGAGAACATTCGAACAGACAGACATACGAAAGAATTTTTGTCAAGATGGTGAAACGGAGACGCTTCGCTCTCTCGGTCAAAAAACTATGTTAGTATAATTTTATGACAGTCGTGGTTCACTACTACTGGGCCTGTGTATATGAAGAGTCGAACATTATCAACTTATATCCATACGCTTCGTCCGGTTTTACAGTAGACTGAGTAGTATACCCTGTTGCCTGTGCCCTCTGTTTGCCGTTTGTGGACTACGAGAAGGCCTTCGATTCGGTTGAAACCTGGGCTGTACTACAATCTCTCCAGCGGTGCCAAGTAGACTACCGCTATTATCGAAGTACTGAAGTGTTTGTACAAAAACGCCACTATGTGAGTCCGACTCCAGGACCAGAACTCGATACCTATTCCGTTGTAGCCGCGAGTCAGGCAGGGAGATGCTATTTCTCCCAAACTGTTCTCCGCTGCACTGGAGGATGTGTTCAAGACTTTGGACTGGAGAAGCTTAGGCAATAGGCATCAACATAAACGGCGAGTACATCACTCGCCTTTGGTTTGCTGACGATACAGTAGTCTTGGCTGAGACCATACAGGATTTAAGTACCATGCTCAATGACCTTGGTAAAACCTCCGTGAGAGTTGGTCTTAAGCTGAATATGTACAAGATGAAGGTCATGTCAAATGCCCATGTAGCACCAACTGTCGTTACTATCGGACACTTTATACTCGAACTTGAAGTTGATTATGGTATACTAGCGACCCGCCCCGGCTTCGTACGGGTGCAATGCTGATACTAATTATAATTATATACTACAGAATGTATTTATATACAACCCGGCCGATACCGCCGCAACCGCTATGTTCCTTCATTTTAAATCTGTAATATCTTCAAAAATATTTATTTAAATTACATGGTGTCAAGTGCCATATTGATCTATATAAAATGCAAAATGTATTTAAGGTATTTTATTGGAGAAGGATTAATGCTGTATTGCTTAAAATAGCTTCGTAAATAAGCCATTATTTTTCGTAAAAAGTAAAGGATAAAAAATGGTTATTGTGGGTTATCCCTAAGAGATAGACATATACCATAATCGACTTTTTTGTAGACCTTTGTAAGTTGTACAATACCGTAGTACATTATTTTGATTTATCTCGTAGGGTTCAGTCAGCGTTTGCAATGTAAGCGCAATAAAATATGTTTATTTACGACATCACAATAGAAACCTATTAAATTATCTGTGTTTCTCTACTATACACCTGTAACCAAGAGGAAAGAGCAATGAAGAGGGCTACGCTGGAAGTATATCTGCGCGATCGTATCAGAAATGAGGCCATCCGCAGAAAAACCAAAGTAACCGATATAGCCCTCCGAATCGCTTAAATGGCACTGGGCGGGGCACATTGCACGTAAAACCGATGGCCATTGGGGCGAAGACGAAGGTTCTCGAGTGGTGACCACGTATAGGAAGGTGCAGCGTAGATAGGCCCCCACAAAGTGAACTGATGACCGGGTAAAGGTCGCGAGAGTCCGCTGGATGCGGGTGGCGCAGGACCGGTCATTGTGGCACTCTTTAGGGGAGGCTTATGTTCAGCAGTGGACGTCCATCAGTTGATATGATGATGATATATTTACATTAATAGTTGTTATAGTGTATACAAGCTTATTAGTTTTATGTGTATTCATAATCTGTCATTGCTTTCTTAAATATCCGTGTTTGTGCAAAATTAGTTTGTTGCCTTGTGTACTATATTTATTTTTCTCATTTCATCGAAGGTTAGCTGGAAGAGATCCTTTATAGTGTAATATATCTTTTTTTTCTAATAAAATAAAACCAGAACTGCTGCGACAACAATTTAATTTCAGTTCACTTAAGTTCTAGTTACCATCACTTCGGTATATCTAGATTTATATTAAATACAATTTGGGTTCGGTATGTGCAATTGGTCCTGGCTAAACTCAACAAGGACGCCTGAGACGAAGGCCTACTGTCCCCAGCTAACCCAGTTTCGCGCCTGGGTTAGCCCGGGCAATAGTCCTCGCACAAACATATCCTACACTCCCCACTTTAAAAACACTTTAAAACTGGTACCTGGTAGCACAGCAAACCTGCGCCCAGAGATCTTCACCCCGGCTGGTGTAGCCGAGGATCAATATTTCGCTACTGTCCCTCAGCACCACCAGAACAGTCTGCTAACTCCGGAACGTTACCCGCCTCCTTTTCAATCCACAGCAGTTGAACACTACCAATGGTAGCCTCGGTAAGACGCCTCCTAAAAGCAATATCTATGATTAACTAGAATACAGCGACGTAGGCATATCCCACCCGCCAACGTGGCATCTACGCGATGACTAGGTTAGCATACCCGAGAAGAATGCAGGGCATACAAGATGACCGCTACGCTGCCGAGCTATCAATCCTCGAAGAGGCGTCCAATGGCCACCAGCAGAGCCTTCACGTCCACATACTACACCCTCAAATGAGGCAAGGCATCGGCGTCGTTACCGCTCCACCCAACACCAAACGAAGAGAATTTTAATCCAACATGAGACGACAATTTCTAGTAAAAGGCTATAGAGTATCGACCAACTCGACAAAACTCTCTGCCTAACCTTTTTTTTTTTTATTATTTGAAGACTGAGCCACAACACACAGGAGTTTGAGCAAGGACCTTCTGCCACCTCCTTATTTTTTATTTATTTACTTTACATATACTTGTCCAACAATAAAGACTTTTCTTCTTGGTTATAACATTTAATAATAATGAAAGGAAAGAAAGTCCAGTAGCTACATCCGCCGAGTTAAAATATTCGACTCGAACGGTGTGACAGTGACACTCAGGTTTGACAGCCGTCAAAGTCTGACAGCCAACAACCTTACACACCCCCCTAACCAGATGAATTTCCCGTATAAGCGGGAAATTCCAGCTGGTCCCCAGCTGTGAAGACACTCCAGTAACTCAACAGACAAGATGTACGTCGCAGCAATTTAGAAACTTAAGCATGCATAACTCCTGACGACGATTAGACAACGTCGGCGGCACGGCGAGCGCGAGCGAGCAACGCGGGCCGTACGTCCGACGATCTCAGGTGTAAATCAGGCAATAAAAATGAAACAACAAAAAAAAAATTTGAAAGCCCTTGCGAACGAGGGGAAGCTATATATTAACTATAAGGGATATAATCCGTTGAAAAATACCCGAAAGAAATTACTAACTAAGTACACGTAAATAACCCCTGCCTTCCGGCCGAGTAGACGCTTTGTTCCTAACTACAATTATAGTAATATAATATTTTAACACTAAAGCTTGCATCCCTGTAATCGTTCTTTAACCTTTACACCACAACGAGGCTTTGTGTTGAAAAGGTTAATCCAACCGCCAGGACAGATGATCAGCATACTACAACAATCCCAACTGGACCGGGCATGGTTCAAAACCAGAGGAAAATTTAGTTAATTTACCTCGAAGTCGCTCGCCAGGAGGTCGACGTCGGCGGCACGGCGAGCGCGAGCGGTCTACGTGGGCCGTGCGTCCGGCGTCCACCATCCGGGTTCGTGGGAAGACAGTCAAAGGAGCGCAACACCCAGAATACAACAATAACACCAATAAAGCGCCACAAAATTCAGTTATGAATAAGACCCTGAACTTCAAAGGCGTCAACGTCGGCGGCACGGCGAGCGCGAGCGGTAAACGCGGGCCGTGCGTCCGATGCTAACTAGCCCCTTAAATAAGACCGCTTTGATTAAACGAAGGTTTGTAGAAGTTATATATATTGAAAAATGTAAAAGTGTATATAAAAGTTTAAAATTGTCGTCAGATTCTCCTCGATTGGCCCCGGATGGCCGCAAACTTCCCGCCTGACCCATATACTTATATTAAACTACTCCTGATAACACTACATTGGTATGCCATTCGGAATCTTGTTATTACAAAAGGTACAGTTTGAGATGAATTTTGCCGTATCCTGATACATTCCAGGCCAATAATAATTTAATTTCAATTTTTGATAAGTCTTTCCCACTCTTAAATGGAGACCTGAATGACTCGCTACTAGGATCCTCCTCCTAGAGTCACGGGGAATTACCTCCTTCCAATTGACTTGTGACTCAGATTTACTATTGCATTTTGTATACCGAAATAATTTATTATTTATTATTTGATAGTTAAGACAACTACTAGGTTTCTCACTGCAACGTTTATACATCTCTTTATACCACTGATCCGAAGTAGCTGGTTCAATTGTAGGCACTGGCCCTACTCCAGTGAGAGTGTCAGAAACCACAATGTCCAACCCCCTTCGGCGTTCCGTGGCCACACTACGCGGCAGTGAGTAGCTGGTCGGTGGTGGAAGTGTATCCTGTTTTGTCGTTAAAGAACTGGGCGGGGAAGAGCCGTCGTCCCTTGTCTCTAGGATGACGGGACTATCTTTCCGACCAGTACGAGATTCTACTGTACCTTTACGTACCATTTCGTCCAATTTTCGATCAAGTTCTTTTAAATGCTGAGGTGACATTCTGTAATGTCGATTTTTGTTCAGAATGGCACCCTTAGTGCTATAGGCTTGTGTGACGGAACTCATCTTACTACCTAATACATCAACCCCCACTATCCCTTTCGTACGTGTCACCTCAGTATTCATTTTTTGAACCCGTGACAAGCATTCAAGATTATTTACTGGTATTGCAGGAACATCACAAGGGTTTGTGTTTTCACAAGAATCCTTACACAGAGAAATAATTTCCGGTGCGAGACCAAAGGCCCTCCAAAAATCAATACCTAACAACAATGACGCGGTCACACTTGGAATAATATAAAATTTGACATTGACAGTCTTAGCGTCCGCCGTCACTGGGAGTAACACGTACCCACTGACGGTGGACAAAGTCCCGTTTGCCGTCTGTATTTGGTCCAAATCACATGATCTGTGCACGGTAACTTTGCATGGTAGTGCATTTAAGACTGTGTTATTAACTATTGAAATTTCCGAAGCGGAATCTAGTAAGCCGTTATACACAGAATCATAGATTTTTACCGGCATAAACGGTCGACAGTCCTTTCCACCAATTACATTAATCAATGGTTTCCTCAATGCATGTGGTTGGCAACATACGCACTGCGGGCAGTTGCGCATCGTGACTCCTTTGTATCCACAGCGATAGCAAACTAATGCCCTCGGAGCTGCACAATCCTTCAATACATGACCTCTAGACCGACACTGAACACAAAATAAATCCTTGCTGTTGGTGTTTGAACCATTAGTGAGCTCTATTGGAGTGCTAATGCTATCAACCGATGGTGAAGTTGGCTTATACGCCAGGTCTGGGCATAGCAAGTTACTAGAAAATGGTGGTGGCTCTTTAAACGCCAATGCTTGATAATTTGCATGTTCCAATAGTCTGCACTTATTTTTAAGTTCCGCCCATGATGTAATAGTTACTAAGGCCAACTGTGTCGAATAAAAAGGCCTAATGCCATATTTTACTATGGTCAATTGTTCTTCCTCAGAAATGGGCTTCCTTAGTCTATTAAAATAATTTTTCATTTTACTTAAATAAGTTATAATACCTTCCTCGGGACCCTGGGTCCGGGAACGGATCTCTTGCATTAGTCTATAATCAAAGTCAAATGGTAAATATTCATCTAACAATAGTTGTTTTAATTCACTCCAACTATTCACTTCCGCACATACACTACGGTACCAAAAAAAGGCATCATCAATGAAGAGCTCAGCTGCCGATATAAATAACTCATCCTCAGTAATGTGCCTGCTAAGGCATAACTCCTCTAAACGTTGAATGAAAGCTATCACACATGTACTACCCGAAAATTTAACATTTAATGTGTGAACACCCTGATTATCCGAACAATACACCCTAATTCCCGGGGCTTGTAAACCTTCCATTTTGGATGTGTAGGAACTTTTAATGCTGACCAAGTGCACACACTAACAATAATTTTCACTTAATTTAATTTCAACTATATCTATATGTTTGTAAATATTAGTAACTAAATTTTTGACACTTATATGAGTGTATCTATAGGTATAAATTGCATAGGTATTGCATACAATAGTCATAAAGTACATTCAGTACCACACTAAATGCACATGTTCAAGATAACCTCTATTTCCACACAACAATGGAATTGCAATCACATGTAAGTACTTATTATAGGTATAACAACAATATCAACCATGGATGAATTAACTATTAGGATTCCGTTTAATAGACCACACTTGATGTCATACAAATTATGATACTTTAAACTTCAATGTTACACAAATATATTCAAAGGTTATATCACTGTACTGTTTAAAATATTATGTAGTTTTAAATGTTTAATATCAAATTGTAGTTATTCTTGTCCACACACACAAAATATGGTCTTCAGACACACTATTGTTCACCACTTCAGTCAGCCATATGCCTAGTATAACCATGAACCAATTTGAGAATTATCCGCAGACAATTCTCAAAGCAACCACCTTGCACATACCGTGTCAAAAATGTTCGGGCGCCATGTAATATATCTTTTTTTTTCTAATAAAATAAAACCAGAACTGCTGCGACAACAATTTAATTTCAGTTCACTTAAGTTCTAGTTACCATCACTTCGGTATATCTAGATTTATATTAAATACAATTTGGGTTCGGTATGTGCAATTGGTCCTGGCTAAACTCAACAAGGACGCCTGAGACGAAGGCCTACTGTCCCCAGCTAACCCAGTTTCGCGCCTGGGTTAGCCCGGGCAATAGTCCTCGCACAAACATATCCTACACTCCCCACTTTAAAACTGGTACCTGGTAGCACAGCAAACCTGCGCCCAGAGATCTTCACCCCGGCTGGTGTAGCCGAGGATCAATATTTCGCTACTGTCCCTCAGCACCACCAGAACAGTCTGCTAACTCCGGAACGTTACCCGCCTCCTTTTCAATCCACAGCAGTTGAACACTACCAATGGTAGCCTCGGTAAGACGCCTCCTAAAAGCAATATCTATGATTAACTAGAATACAGCGACGTAGGCATATCCCACCCGCCAACGTGGCATCTACGCGATGACTAGGTTAGCATACCCGAGAAGAATGCAGGGCATACAAGATGACCGCTACGCTGCCGAGCTATCAATCCTCGAAGAGGCGTCCAATGGCCACCAGCAGAGCCTTCACGTCCACATACTACACCCTCAAATGAGGCAAGGCATCGGCGTCGTTACCGCTCCACCCAACACCAAACGAAGAGAATTTTAATCCAACATGAGACGACAATTTCTAGTAAAAGGCTATAGAGTATCGACCAACTCGACAAAACTCTCTGCCTAACCTTTTTTTTTTTTATTATTTGAAGACTGAGCCACAACACACAGGAGTTTGAGCAAGGACCTTCTGCCACCTCCTTATTTTTTATTTATTTACTTTACATATACTTGTCCAACAATAAAGACTTTTCTTCTTGGTTATAACATTTAATAATAATGAAAGGAAAGAAAGTCCAGTAGCTACATCCGCCGAGTTAAAATATTCGACTCGAACGGTGTGACAGTGACACTCAGGTTTGACAGCCGTCAAAGTCTGACAGCCAACAACCTTACAATAGGGATAAGTTCGCCTTTGTACTTTTACATTTTGTTATTTTGTTTCGATTGGTATTATTTTTTGTGCAATAAAGTGTTATACATACATACATATACATGATGATGATAACACGCTCACGACAAATAAATATAACACCCTGTATAATATAACACAATTAGATAAAAAATTGCATGACCTATTAATCAAATCGAGTAGAAGGGTATAAGACATATTTCTTAGTTTCTTAGGTTTCATAGATTAAAATAAAGAATTTCAGGGTTGTAGGTATGTACTACGAATTTTGTTTTTTTTCCATTATAATGGATCTTACCGTAAGTTCGACTTTCAATTATTTATTTACTACCTTATTAAAAATATATATCAATTACATACTAAAGTTTAATCATAATCAATGCATTTCTTAATTCAAAATACAGTTATATTTCTATACTGTGACCAGTATGAAGCTAGCGGGGTCATCCGAGTTCACAGTCGCTTCGTCCGCGCGGGCTTGTTCACGCACCGCCAGGACAGCGCTAAATACCTACTCTCGCAGAACTAGAGGGCCTTAACCGTTGCTAAGAATTCACGATTGGCGCCTTGAAGATTCATATTTATGTATGAATCTATAACCAATAACCGATGGGAGGCCGTGGGTGGTAGTTTAGCATACAATGGTATAATCAAATCTCACTGCCAACCCATTTTGATGCCAGATGGCGTGGAAACAGGCCCACAGAAGGTCAGCTTTGAAGCTACAAATTATTCATTAGAATTAAAAAGAAACTGGGGTAATTCTCTTCCCTGAAAACAGGTTATACAGGATGTGGCCTGTAATAGGAGCAAAAAATTTAACGGTACACTATTGAGTTCTCCAGCAATTATTTCCAAATGATTATAATTGAAAAAGAAAGTTTTTTTTGCATTATTTTTTTCGCAAATGTGTACTTTTTTTTACTCTACTGGAGTGATATTAATAACAATTTATTAAAAAAAAAAAACTAAAAATTTATAAAAAAAATTAATGCGACAACGATTATGAGTCATGACTTGAAGCAACCTCAAAATCAGCATTGACCGCCGCGCTATAATCGCTGGGTGCCAAGATCCATTACTTAGAGGTCATAACTTTAGATCAAAATTTCTCCCAATTGAAAAAAGATATTTTTTTTGGACACAAGAGGTTACTGCAGTGGGGCTAGTATGATCGCTTATATGTCGGACATATAGCATTCGTCCCTCTCGCACTTACATACTTGACAGTACGGGACGAATGCTATATGTCCGACATATAAGCGATCATACTAGCCCTGCAGATGCTATAAGGAAGCGTCCTTTAAATTTATTGCTCCTATTACAGGCCACACCCTGTATAAACGGCATTACATTGTTCTGAATTTAGCATCCTGCCGGCGTATGATGGTTGCCATTTTATCACTTATCGTCGTGGATAAGACGCCCGTCACTCTCGCACTCGCATACTTGTCAGAACGTGAAGAATGTCTTATCCACGACGATAAGTGATAAAATGGCTACCATCATAGCCCCGGAATAGGGGAGGGGACTTGAAGCCTCTCGCTCTAGGTCCCGCTCCAAAGGTTCAGAATTCAGGAAGGTGTATTCAACTAGTGGTTCTGAGCTGAGGACCTCACTTTTTTTTTCAAAATTACAATTTTCGAAGAACTGAGTCGTCTAAAGAATCAATACTAATATATATATAATATTATAAATGCGAAAGTCACACGTCTGTCTGTCTGTCTGTTCCCTCTTCACGTTTAAACCGCTAAACCGATTTAGATGAAATTTGTTATAGAGATAGTTGGAGTCCCGGGAAAAGACATAGGATAGTTTTTATTCCGGAAATCGTTCCTTAGAGTCGCGGGAAAAAGCTAGTTCTACATAAAATTAATTATCAAACCTGCTCACAAAATTTCACGACAGTCGGTTGAGAAATGCGACCTGGAAAGGACAACAGGGTGAAATCGGAAATGCGTCATCCGCCAGCCGGACATACGAAACTTGAAAGCTTTATTGCCGAAGCTGAAACGGAAACCTTCTTCTCACTCGGTCAACGAACTTATGGTTGTTGTGATTGTTGAGTTCCGGGTGGTGAGTTGTTTGTTTGTTTTCAAATGATCTTTATTTCACAGAACAGTTACTTACAAATTTTACGTTAAATTAAATACTTTACCAGATTTAAGCACCATATTTTAACAATTATTTGGTATAATTTATACGGATGAGTAACATACACTATCAATTGTGAACTTATTAGTGGTAAATTCACTTTTAACTTTAATAATTTACAATGGTTTACATTTCAACTAGTCCTAGAACAAGTACAACAATAAACATTTGCGGGTTGGCGAGCAAAATCGGGGTATGCACTTAACAACCATTCTTAATTGACCCGTCCCGGCCCCTACTACAGCGGCGCATTACGCGTCGGCGCAACGGCCAGAGCGTCCACCGAGGTTCCTATTATACTGGACAATTTATTTGGTGCGATAACGTTGTCGCGGCTGCAGTCGTCAGGTGGGAACAGAATGTAGTGATGGGGTAAACGATAAGTACCATATCTATCGACATTAGGTATATCACCAGCGAGTGATAAAGATCGCCAGAATTTCCGAGGACGCGCAGGAAGCTCGGTTCTCCATACAAACGTAGTTACGCTCATTTTAAAACGGCACGGCATGCTGGAATAAAATCAAACTTTGTATACACAATGGGATCCGGCGGCATATGTAGACCGGAAATTACGTAGTTTCTGTTGCTTGAAATTATAATTGAGAAAAAATACAGCAATTATTAAGGTTTTCATTCAAGACCTAAAAACTCTAAAACTCGCTGTATTTTTTTTCTATTACATTTTCTAGCAACAGAAACAAATTTTCGACCTAGGGCGGATCCTATTGTGTATACGAAGTTTCATGTTATTTCAAGCAACAAAAACTAATTTCCGGCCTAGATATGGCGGATCCCATTGTGTATACAAAGTTTCATGTTATTTCAGTACGGCTTTTTAAAACTCCAGTCGAGCGTGCGGGCACCCTTAAGGATGGGTGGCATGCATTATCCCCCTTATTCATAAACGTCCATCAAGCCTCTATTAGTTAACAAGCCGCTAAAGTTGGTTTGTCCTTATCTGTCACTGTGACATTTATGTTCGTGAGAAAGGGACAAAACAACTTTTAGTTAACAGAAGTTTGTTAAGTTTTATGAATAAGGGGGTATGTCTCTAATTATGTCATGATCGACCATCGTCATGATGTCACCTATCGCCATGAGCGTGATCGGTGGAAGCGTCTAGGACTCAAACGAAATAGGCACTCGACTCGGTGGACCGCAGAGCCAGGAGGCTCATTGGCGGCAGTACGGTAGTGGGAAATAAGCTGCAGAGCTTAGCACATCGACGCAAAGTAGCATGTCTGTGCGTCTTCTACAAACTGTACTTCGGTGAGTGTGCTCAGGAGCTCCATGAGCTCATACCGCCTTCCCCCTTCTTCCATCGGACATCCAGACGTACGGCTGGCTACCATCCTTACCTGGTCGAAATTCCTCTAATTCGAACCAAGCGCTTTACCTCTTCTTTTATAATGCGCACTTCTAAGGTTTGGAATTCTCTGCCGGCGTCTGTATTTCCGAGTTCATATAACCTGGACCTTTTTAAGGCACGAGTGAATAGGCATCTTCTGGGTGAGCTCGCTTCATCGTCGGCCTCATCTTTGCCCCCTGGCTAGATGCTGGCCAAGAGCAATCCTATTTTTTATAAAAAAAAAAAGACTCAAGAGAAGAATTTATGTTGCCCTCGCCTTGTACGTTATTAAGACTGCGCAGTACGTTCGGTTCTCCATACAAACGTATTTATGCTCTCATTTTAAAACGCCAGGCTAGAATAACATGAAACTTTGTATACACAATGGGATCCGGCATATCTAGGTCGGATCATAGTTTCTGTTGCTTGAAATTATAATGGAGAAAAAATACAGCGGTTATTAAGGTTTTCATACAAGCCGTAAAAAACTCAAAAAGCCGCTGTATTTTTTTTCTTTTACAATTTCTAGCAACAGAAACTATGATCCGACCTAGATATGCCGGATCCCATTGTGTATACAAATTTTCATGTTATTCTAGCATGGCGTTTTAAAATGAGACATTGATGTACTATTATATATCTTAAGTCAATGAATTGAGAGCATAAATACGTTTGTATGGAGGACCGATCCACACCGATCGTACTGCGCCCTCTTAAGGTACTGAGAGGCGAGTTGTGTAGCCCAGGGGTTCAGCGCTCCTTGGCGCTGAACGTACCCAACGGCTTTGTGCAGCGCCGCCGCCGGCCGCCGCTGCTGGCCGTGCCCGCCGCTCGCACAAACAAAGTTGTTGCAAGAGGCACCGCTGACGAGAAGTATACGCACTATCAATCTGGTTGCGCTAAAATTGGACGTGTTTACATGCTCCTCAATGATTTCACAAAGGCCACTATGTCTGTATTGTGTTTTACTTGGTTTGTTAGTTAATATAATTTTTTATGATGGAACTTTAGTTATTTAGGAGTTTTATGTGTTATGGCTATTTTTTACTATTAAAATACCAATTACGTTCTTGTCTGTCGCATTAGGTACCCTGTAATGATAGACTTAAGTTATTAAATAAATAAAATAACTAAAATAAATAAAATAATTTTTTTTTTTTTTTATAAAAAAATAAAAATAAAAAATAAAATTCCCAGTTTGCGCCACATATGTGTATATGTACAATTGTACAGATGCTGTACATACAGTGTATGGAAACGCGACTGATAATCGCGCACGACTATTCAAACGTTAAAAGAATAAAAAAGGAAAAAAACCACGAGTGTCGCTTAGTAGATTATCTAGATGGTAGACACGAAGCAATAATTTAACCATTAAATTTGCAGTGTTAAATATAAGCTCCTGGGGTGTCACATGCGCGATGCTGACTCCTTTCTTGATACTGTACGTCGCTGGAAATATCGACACCATGGATTAATCTGTCTGAGATGGAGAGTCTTGAAACCATGGGGTCACAGTGAATGGGGTCATATACTGAATAAAATAAGAGCGAGAGAGAGATAAAAAGTGGCTCCAAACGGTTCGTGTAATATAACATTTTAAATTTACTGCCACTCGTTAAAGACAAGTTCGTTATTTAGTTGCATTAGAACTTTGCCGTCCCTCGTGGTGGTTTAAAATTTTGCCTTCTATTTGAAAGTTTAAGTACTAGTTTTAGCTGTTTATTCTGCAGAATGTATATAATAGCTACTGACGTGCTTTGCATCTTATTCGAATCATTGTTATTCTCCGTTTTCAATTTTATCAGTGTCATCAACGTCCATGAGTAATGGCAGATTAAAAATACGATCAACAAGTTTAATCAGTTATACATAACTATGTGCAATAAAAACCAGACGGAAAGTGCGGGTTAAGCTCGCGTGGAGAGGGTTCCGTACATTGGTTATTTTAACCCTTTCACCGCCATTGCCTTGGTATTGGTACGAAGACCGCACATTTCGTGCCTCACTCGCCAACGACTTCATATCTATAGTGGTCGGCCGTTAAGAAGTCAATCCTGACACCTGTCATATCTATACAGTTTGTAACCTCAAAGTGGCTTTTAGGTTATAAACTGTATGGAAATGACAGGTGTCAGGATTGACTTCTTAACCGCCGACTACTATAGTCAGTTTCTTCAGTCAAACAGCTACTGACGTGCGTTGGCATGAGGTTTAACCCGTGGAACGAAATGTCAATTAAAAATGTATTGTAATTTCAACTATAACTGTAACAAATCTAGGTTCTTTTTAAATTTAATAGGAACACACGTGTGGCGAACACGTACCGGAAGGCGTACCGTGGGCAGGCCCCCCACACGGTGGACTGATGACCTGGCAAGGGTCGCGGGTGTCCGCTGGATGCGGGTGGCGCAGGACCGGTCATTGTGGAAGTCTTTGGGGGAGGCCTATGTCCAGCAGTGGCCGTCATTCGGCTGAATGATGATGATGATGACACGTGTGTTCGTAGCGCGCTTGACGGGTTAATTTCGCATTTGACGCCTGTGACAGTTGGCGTGTGGGGCAAAACTTTTTGCTTGTATCGTGGCTGGGAAAAGGTTAACTACCCTACAAAGACTTTTTACCATACAATACTACCTTTTTTTCAATTTTTTTACTCAATATTTTTGAAGAAAATGGGTTACTGGTAATTTTTTTTAAATAACTTCAAGCCCTAACTTAAACGTAATTCGCACAAGCGCATGTGAGCCCTTTCAGTTGAAATGTCACATGATTTGATTTTGATATCATCACCATCATCATCATGTCAGCCGAAAGACGTCCACTGCTGGACATAGGCCTCCCCCAAAGACTTCCACAATCCTGTCTGGTCCTGCGCCACCAACATCCACCCCTATTTTGATATTATTCTGTTCATTTTTTAATTCACGCCTCAAAGTTCAACTCAACTATGATCCAGTAGTTTCGGAGCAAATTCAGGGTCATCCAGGGTCTGCTACCTAATCTCAAGAATTGGCGCAGGCACTAGTTTTTACGAAAACTGGCGTCTGCCGTTCCAAGGGGGAAACTAAACCTTATTTGGAAATTTGGATAAGGCTTATCAAGTGAGCGGGCAATTTGACTGTTAGATTCCGCCCAAAAGCCTCTAACTTGGCTTAACGGCTGCTGTCATGCTCATATCATATGCTATTCAGCAGCCGGGTTGAATATCACTTTTTTTTTATATATTACGTCGGTGGCAAACAAGCGTACGGCCCGCCTGATGGTCACCGCAGCTTATGGACGCCTGCAACTCCAGGGGTGCCACATGCGCGTTGCCGACCCTTTAAAAATGTATACACTCGTTTCTTGAAGAATCCCATACTGTAGTTCCACGGGAAAACCTCGGCAGCTCATTCCACAACCAGAGCGTCCGAGGGAGGGAGTTCCTCTGAAACCGCACCGTACGCGACCATTTAGGTTCTAAGGTGTGAGGATGAATGCCCTGCCGACGGCGAGCAGTGCGATGTATAAGTAGTTTAGAAGGAGTAGTGCCGCCTTTTTTCAAAATTGATTTCGACATAGTATTTAAAGTCATACAAAAAATTCAAGCGTCTAGATTGTTAATGAAGGATCAAAAAATAATTTAAATTTTTTAAAAGATTTTTTTACTGGATAGTTTTAGAGCCTTTTCGTTTCAAAGTCTATCCTGTAGCGCCTTAACGTGCCTTCCAAAGCACGTGAGGGCGGTCAGTTGTAACCACTCAAAGCAGTCACCTATCAAGAGTTGACTCCGGCCAATGTTACCATGAGCGCTCCTTGTACCGTATCTACCATCTCTAGGTATAATCCATCTATCTATGCATGTCACAGAACAATGAAAACGAAGCTTAACGGTGTACAGATTAAGGTCACAAATTGAATGGAGTCGCAACGGGTTGGTTGGATGAAATTGTGCCGTATTGATTTTGTGATCAATATTGCTGTCATATCAAATATATCTATGACATGACAATAGAAATCTTTCTTATTGTGGTGTTGTATTATAGATTATCCCATCAAAAACTTAAATGTAAAAATGGCAGCCAAGTTATATGCGATGCGTGGTTGTCCTCTACACCGACAAAAGAATTGAGATCTAAATGGGTGCCAAGTTTTGTAGATTATCTGATAAGATGCCAAGTCTGGCACTAGATTGTTTACAGTAAAACTAATTTATTGCGGCTTAATGCATTTTGAGCTTAAACGGGGCAGTTTTCTTAAATATCCTATAGCTTTGATGGTATTATAACATACTGCATAAAATAATAAAACTGAAAAAATCACTGTTTTTAAATTTTTCTGGTGTACACACATAACTACCAAGCTGAACACCAAATTACACCTTTCTAGGTCACCTGGAAGTGGGTTAGGTTTTTGATTATTAGTCAGTCAGTCAGTGTCATGCCATTTTTTGGACTTTAATATCTCAATATTCTTAATAACTATTTCACCTATATTTATGAAATTCGGGGTTCTAGTTGTTCTAAAGGATCTTAATACATGTAGCATTTTTTATTTTTTTTATGTTAAATTGATTTGGTGTTATTGAGGGGTCAAAAGTGGCTTCAAACGGTTCGTGTAAAATAACACACTGCTGCTGTCAGCCAGTTCCTGGGGTGAACTTGGCTGGACACGCTGCCGGGTGTCTAGATAGTCGCGACTAGCAGAACTTTCAAAAGGACATGGTGGATGTCATCTCGCTTAAATTTGGAGCGGCCCAACTGGGAAAGATTGGTGTACACTGGGGCACAGTATGGGGTTCTTCAAGAAAGGAGTGTATAAATTTTTAAAGGGTCGGCAACATGCATGTGACCCCTGGAGTTACAGGCGTCCATAGGCTGCAGTGACCACATACCATCAGGCGGGCCGTACGCTTGTTTGCCACCGACAAGGTATAAAAAAAAACTCCACCTCAGACCATAGATTTTTTTAATGTTCTGAGCCCGGCCCCGACTCTGCGTGGATTGCGGCGCGTTTTCTCTGTTCATGTTCATTGCGCGGTCGAGACGAGTTACGCACTGTGGTTAGTTCGTATCACACGCAATGTATAGGAAAATCGCTGCTCTGTCGCCGCCGCTCGCAGTCGTGGCCATACCAGCCCGTTACAGAGGACCACAGCCAAACAAAAACTATGATCTAATTTCTACGGAGTTAGTACGGGCGGGCACCGTCGAATTTGTGGCGCCGCAACGCAGTGTTGGAGTCCGCAGTAAGCTCGGATCTCCATACCAACGAAGCCTGCAATTGACATTCCAGCCGAGGTTAATATAGAGCTTTTCTCAAAAATGGGGTAAAAAGACTAAATTGGAATTAAGTTTTGATAAACATAACCTTAAAACCTCAAAAGGTTTATGCTCTCCCGCCGTTTTTAGGGTTCCGTAGTCAACTAGGAACCCTTATAGTTTCGCCATGTCTGTCCGTCCGTCTGTCCGTCCGTCTGTCCGTCCGTCCGCGGATAATCTCAGTGACCGTTAGCACTAGAAAGCTGAAATTTGGTACTAATATGTATATCAATTACGCCGACAAAGTGGTAAAATAAAAAGTGGAAAAAAATATTTTATTAGGGTACCTCCCCTATACGTAAAGTGGGGAGTGTTTTTTTTTTTCATTTTAACCCTAACGTGTGATATATTGTTAGATAGGTATTTAAAAATAAATAGGGGTTTACTAAAATCATTTTTTGATAATGTTAATATTTTCGGAAATAATCGCTCCAGAAGTAAAAAAAAATGTGTCCCCCCCCTCTAACTTTTGAACCATAAGTTTTAAAAATATGAAAAAAATCTCAAAAGTAGAACTTTATAAAAACTTTGTAGGAAAATTATTTTGAACTTGATAGGTTGAATAGTTTTTGAAAAAATTACAAAAATAATTTCTGAACTAAGTTTGTAATTTAACCGTATAATCCAAACTCTTTCTTTAGTTATCACCGTCCTCTGTGGGCCCGTTTTTAGGGTTTTGTGTTTCTGTACTTAATATGTCAACTTAATGTGACGGACGGAAAACTACGGAACCCTACACTGAGCGTGGCCCGACACGCTCTTGGCCGGTTTTTTTTAAACAGAACCGAATGTGTATTTCTCCCCCGAAAACCGCAACAACGTCGTACGAAAACGTCGGGATTTCAACAGAAAAATACGACTTGAATTGGCTGTATACGACCTGTGCCATCTATTGTATGGTAGTTAATACTTTTTAAAAATTTTGGAACTCGAAAAATGAAGCAATTAATATGTAACATTGTAGCGAGTCTGCTATATTTGAATTTTTTAAATTGAAGACTGACCATAAACTGTACATTTCGCCTTCCAATATGTAGCGAGTAACGTTCACTTTTACGGGCATTTTTGAGAAATAGTATATTACTACAGAGGCCGGGACGAAAGGGGTTGCCGGCCGAAGACATATAGGATAGGTCTGAGGCGGGCAACCCCATATTTCCTGCCGAGGTATGTATAGTGCTTTTCTCAAACATGCAAACAAGAAAACAAAGTTTTATTTTTAATACGCATAGTGGCAGAATGTCATGATGCCTGTGCCACAAATTTATGTGGAATGGAAATTAATTGCCGGCCTAGGCCTGCAAGATTTGTATGAAATTCCATTAACAACCTCTTGTCCTAGCGCACCTGAAACGTCATACTTCGCAGCCTATTATTTATAATGAACATAACATCAATATTTCATTTCATGATTGAGAAAATATATTTACACCACACCTTGCTAAAAAGCCCGTTTTTCCGCACATTACGCGTCCGGAAAAACCCACTTTTTGGCCTAGTGGTGACGTAAAATTGTGTACAAAACACGGGTCGTAAAACAAAGAAAGGCCGATATCGCAGATGTTTGAGGCCCGAGCCGCAGGCGAGGGTCATAAATATGCGAGAGAGGGCTTTTTGTTTGTATCGCAAATAGCTATTAAAGTACATATGGTGCTATATTACCGCACGAGTGCGTGCATAATATCGAAACTTTAAAGAGCCATATGTACTGTAAAACTTTGTACGATACACGTGCGAACAGGTAATTCGCAACTCGTGTCGATTTAAAACACTCCCTCCGGTCGTGTTTTTATCTATCACCACTCGTTGCTAATTTCCTGTTCTCTGCACTTGTATCGTAATGTACTAAAGTAAAAAATAAAAGTAAAAGTAGTTTATTCTTCAAATTAGGCATATTACATGCATCTATGAACGTCAATAAACTACCACCGGTTCGGAAAAATAAACCTCTGCCACGAGAAGAACCGGCGTAAGAAACTCGGCGAGGTGTCATTTTTTCAAAACAATATACATTGTATACTATTATTTTACTATTACCTAATGAATCTGAATCTAATCCTGGTGGTGAGCAAGGTCGCCAGAGCTACCGACGATGCGATGTGTTGAGACTTTGAAATTGAGGGACCTGCATATGTCTGTGTCGACACGGTGAATCCTCTAATACAAATTCTTTATATTGCAAGAAAAAGGTTTGGGGTACATTACGTATGGCAAGGTATGACATGCAAAATATTAATAGTTTATAATAATAAATAAATATTAGGGAACATTTTTTTGACGTGATAACGTCTTTAAAATCGTTTTAGTCGGGTGACATGTTCAGAAACTTGTGTCACGCCAAAACCTCACGAGCGCGATCGCAGGTATAAGTGAAGTGCAAGTGAAGTAAGACGTTATCACGTAAACATCTCGATCGTAAACCTACTTTACAAACAACCAATTTTTTTTTTGTACACAAATCGAACTAGTCCCATAGTAAGCTCAATAAGGCTTGTATTATGGGTACTAGACGACCATATATTTAATAGATAAATATGTATATATACTTAAATAAATAGAAAACATCCAAGTCTCAGGAACAAATGTCTCTGCTCACCACAGAAACAAATGCCCTTACCGGGATTCGAACCCGGGACCTCTAGCTTCGAAGGCAGTGACACTACCAACTAGGCTAAACAGGCCGACAAATGAATTGATGAATGAATCGACAAATGAATGAATTGGATGATGATGGTTTATGTGATTAGGTATTCAATTAGATACATAAATTCCATCTAAAGTTTAGTTGTCATGCACTCTTTTAAAGTTCAAATCAGTGAAAGGTCGGTAACGCGCGTTTGACTCCTGTAGTCGCCAGCGTTCATAGGATATCGTGTTTTCCACCGTAGACCGTATGCGTGATTGCCACCTGTTTAATAAGGCAGTTACACTTTATACCTAGTATGACGACCTGTTTAGCCTAGTTGGTAGTGACTCTGCCTCCGAAGCTAGAGGTCCCGGGTTCAAATCCCGTCCAGGGCATTTATTTGTGCATTTTTCACGGATATTAGTTCTTGGGTCTTGGATGTTTTCTATGTATTTAAGTATGTATTTATCTACATAAGTATGTATGTCGTAGTCTAGTACCCATAGTACAAGCTTTGCTTAGTTTGGGACTAGGTCGATATGTGTAAGATTGTCCCCCAATATTATATTATATTATATTATATTATTATATAGTATTTCGTCTGGTTATATCTAGTTTTATCTAGCACATCTAAGTAGCTACGTGGACAGATCACCGCAATCTGCAATCACTCGTTTTTGGGTCATGGAATGCATTAAAGAACGAGCGACAGAACTCTTACACCTTTAAAACATCTTATCTTTACTCAAATTCTATAGTTAGATACGACTTTTTGTTAGTATTCAGATAGAAATCGCCACTCCTTTAAAACGTTGTATCTTAATATAGAGGTGATACTGATATACGACGTTTTAACAGTAATTGTAGGCTGCGTGCGGATAAATGGCATTTCATAGAATGCGAATATTCAATGCAGCTTAGAAACAGTGTGACGTAAGTTTTTTATAATGTTCGCGATTGTAGGCGCTAAGGTTTTTGGGTTAAGGAGCAAATTTGCGTATAAATCACCAGTGAATTTAGGTCATTATTGTTCTTAGGGACTTTTGAAGACGTAATTTGGGCTTGCATTTAGAAACTGCGAATTAAATGTTTCTTCAGAAACTGATTTTTCTAAAATGAGATCACAGTTTGATCTTGAGACTCTTAAAATAGTTGAAAATGTTAATACTCATTTTTTTTTAACCAACTTCACAAAAAGGGACGCCTAAATTTCCAATCCAATTGTGTTTCCAAAGTTCTATGTTATTTCAGCACGGCGTTTTGAAATGAGAACGAAACTACGTTTGTATGGAGATTCGAGTACAGTCTAGCGTGCTCAGCGGCACGAACATGGCGGTTTTGCTGCTTGAAACCAGTGCGCAAAATGCAATTTTGCTGTTAGCGTGAAAACAACTATTTTCATATCGTAGGTTAGTCGCAGGTCATCTTTTCATACTGCGGGGTGTCACTATTCCTTTGCGTTATATGTTCCCGCCGCTGAGGTGAAAAGTTGTATGTATCACACGAGAGCAAAGATATTTGCATCTCGTGTCATTGAGTTCCTCGCTACGCTCAAGTTTCTAATTTTGAATCACTCGCTATGCTCGTGATTCAATTATAGAATCCTTCGCTTGCTCGGGACTCAACATCAACACTCGCACAATCTACTTTGCTCTCGTGTTGAACAAATAACTAATTATTTAGTGTTGTAATGTAAAACACCGTATTATTAGAATTGTTCTTCATTCCCACGGATCATAGGTGCCATCATTTAACGTAGACTTTAAATATGCCCAAATTACGCACACCATTGTTTCTATACACTAGAAAGCCGAATTACGTATGCTACACTAAAATGCGTTTAAATTGGGCCATACTATACCTTACTACAATAGTAATAAGGGTGGCAATGACTACTGCTCTTGTGCGTGTTAGCGAACAGATACAATGTCTTGTTTACGTAATTACGTAATATTTTCGTCTCCCATGTCACTTTCGCTGGTTTGTTTTAATTTGGTATTGTTTTTTAGGGTTTCACGCGCTTGTATGAAGGGTTGTGGCAAATTGCTGCTATTTTTAAGATTTATGCGGAAGGCGTACACTTTTTTCATTTCTCATTTGACAAGGTGTGACTTTTTTTATACTACGACGGTGGCAAACGAGCTTACGGCCTGCCTGATTGTAAGCGGACACCGTAGCCTATGGACACTTGCAACTCCAGAGGAATAACAAGTGCGTTACCGACCCTTTATTGACTTGGGAATGCGCTGATGCAACTTAAATAGTAATGTAAAAAAATGTGATTCTATCCATGATTCTGAACAACTTTTACTATCAAACTCGTTTTGTCGGCCTGTTTAGCCTATTTGGTAGCGACATTGCCTAAGAAGCAAGAGGTCCCGGGTTCGAATCCCGGTAAGGGCATTTGTTTCTGTGGTAAGCAGAGACATTTTGTTCCTGAGACTTAGATGTTTTCTATGTAAGTACTTAACTATATATCTATTAAATATATCGTCGTCTAGAACCCATAACACAAGCCTTATTGGGATTACTAAGGCACTGGTCCCACTGCCGGCGAGTAAGCGATAAGCTCATACAAAAACACTCTACTAGACGAAGATATATTTAATAGATATACAGGGCGTCTCACGGCTATGCCACATGGACGGAAAGTACCTTGAATATTGTAAATGGAACATTTTACTGAAAGAAGACATTATTTAAATTTAAAAAACAATTTAAACTGCATTCATAGATTTTTAAATAATTACATAGTTGAACCGAGAATCGAACCCGCTACACGAGAAAAAAAATACCCTGTAGCGGCTGAACCGATTTGAGTGTGGTTTTAATCATCATGCCGATCGAAAGGCTTCAGCATGAGGATTATTTTTTGCTAAATAACATAGCGTCAGAAATAAAAGGAAGACCATGAATTTTAACATTTCATGTGAAATTTTGTTCAGAAAAATGAAAACCTAACATTGCCGTAAGGACTGACATTATTACTTTAAAGTACCTATTACCAATGAATCATTACCCACTTGAGAAGTACGCATCATATCCCTATTATAATTTACTTTTCTGGATTTCCGGGACAAATGGACAAATAAGATGGCCACCGAGATCCCCAGATCTAACCCCGTTAGTTTTTTTTATGGGGCTATGTAAAAAAAATAGTTTACAAGAACTAGTATGAAAGTGTCCACGAGCAACAAGCAGAACTTAGTCGTATTATTCTAAATATCCACCACAACATGGTCAAAATATCGACAGGGAGCGAAATAATCATAAGAGTGCCACTTTGTATTCAACAGAATGGGACTCATTTTGAGCATTTGATAAATTAAATTGATTCATTTTTTATTCATTTTGAATTAAAAATGTTAAAATTCATGGTCTTCCTTTTATTTCCGACAATATGTTATTAAGCAAAAAATAATCGTTATAATGAAGCCTTTCGACCGGCATGATGAAACTACAGGGTACATTTTTTTCTCGTGTAGCGGGTTCGATTCCTGGTTCAACCATGTAATTAATAAAAAATTCTTTGAATGCAGTTTAAATTATTTTTTAAATAAAAATAATGTCTTCTATCAGTAAAATGTTCCATCTACAATGTTCAAGGTACTTTCCCTCCATGTGGCATAGCCGTGGGACGCCCTATATACATAGAAAAGTACCAATGGGATTCTTCAATAAAGGAGTGTGTAATTTTTTAAAGGTTCGGCAACGAGCATGTGAACCCCCTGGAGTTGCAGGCGTCCATAGGCTGCGATGACTGCTTACCATCAGGCGGGCCGTACGCTTGTTAGCCACCGACGTGGTATAAAAAAGTCTCAGGATCAAATGTATTTGCAAATGTTGGGGATGATGAGGTTAAAAACGTTAAAAACTTACTAAGGGAGGTATTCCACTCGTCCAATATCTTTGTCCAATATTCATTTGATTAAAGAAATTGGATGATTTCATCAAACTTGGATGGGACCCCGACATTTGATCAAAGATTCTGATGACATTTAAATCAATATGGCTATTGGCTACGCATGAAAAAAAAACTTGGACTAAGATATCGGATAAGTGGAATGGGCCTACGTCAAAGAAGTTTGATCAAAGATTGGACAAAGAAATTGGACAAAGATATTGGATCAGTGGAATACCACCCTAATACTGAGAAGAGGAAGTTCTTTACCGCAAGTGAAACCGCGAGCAAGAACTAGTTAAAAAGCGAGTGAGAGTGGTCGCGACAAATTCGTCGACTGTCGCAACTTTCCTGTTGGACCAGCACCCGGTAGGGCTTAGCACAGGGCTCGGAGTACTTAGTATTTATTATCGAGTATTTTTACTCACGCCCATATCCCATTGGGGTAGGCAGAAATACTACGATCTCTTTCTAGCGAAAGAAATATGTAAGATATTTCTTTCGCTTCAATCACATCCATACATGTCGTGTGCGTGCTCGTCGGTAGCGGGTACTTCTGGCGACGGTTCCGTACCCAAAGGGTAAAAACGGGACCCTATTACTAAGACTTCGCTGTCTGTCCGTCCGTCTGTCTGTCACCAGGCTGTATTTCAAGCACCGCGATAGTTAGACAGTTGAAAATTTTCACAAATTATGTATTTCTATTGCCGCTATAACAACAAATACTAAAAAACTGAATAGAATAAATATTTAAGGGGCTCTCATACAACGAACGTATTTTATTCGCCGTTTTTATAGATATTGGTACGAAACCCTTCGTGGGCGAGTCCGATTCGTACTTGGCCTGTTTTCTATTTTTTCAATAAGTCGGTACATACGGGGTTTTTCAAGGGATGTATGCATTTTAAAGGGTCGGTAATTCTATTTTTTCAAAAAGTCGGCACATACGGGATTTTTCAAGGGATGTATACATTTTAAAGGATCGATGATTCTATTTTTTCAATAAGTCGGTAGTCGGTACATACGGGGTTTTTCAAGGGGTGTATACATTTTAAAGGATCGATGATTATATTTGTTCAATAAGTCGGTACCGGTACGTACGGGGTTTTTCAAGGGGTGTATACATTTTAAAGGATCGATGATTCTATTTTTTCAATAAGTCGGTACATACGGGGTTTTTCAAGGGGTGTATACATTTTAAAGGGTCGGTAATCATTTTAAAATCTCTGCCCAGTTACGAAACTAGATTAGAGTTTTACAACCTCAATACCTTAAAAAATAGACGAAAAATTACAGATGTTACACTTTTATTCAAAATTGTATATTTCTTAGTAGATGCCAATATTATTCATGAATTATGTATGTAAGCACTTTATTGTACACAATAACAGTTTAAAACATATACATGTCACACAGGATCAGAGTACAAAGGTGAACTTATCCCTATGAGGGATCTCTTCCAGCTAACCTTTGAGGGATTGAGAGGAGATTTTTAAAAATAATGAGATAGACAAACTTACACCGTGTACAACAACGTTACAATGAGTGAATATAAATTGTAGCTACATCATAACTAAATAAATACATATGTAATCTAAATCTAAATATATAAAAGAAGAAACTGACTGACTGACTGACTGACTGACATATCAACGCACAGCCCAAACCGCTGGTCCTAGAGATTCCAAATTTGACACGTAGGTTCCTTATAAGGTCAAAAGGTGCACTAAGAAAGGATTTTTCAAAATTCAACCCGTAAGGGGGTGAAATGGGGGTCCGAAGTTTGTATGGGGAAACAAGATTAGCTGGACTATTTTATTCGAAACTTCACAGGAGTATTTCTAACGATAAATGAGTAAACACGTGTTTCAGGTTTTTTGAAAAATCAACCCCTAAAAGGGGGAAATGTGCTGACAAATTCTGATAGTCGACATGGGTATTGTTTTTATGGTTTATTAGGTCGCTGATAACGAAAATAACAAGGATTTTAAAATACCACGTGGAGGACGTGAAATACCATCCCCTCCTGTTGGGGTGCGAGGGGGATGAAATGTCTAAATATTAATATGGGTGTCGTTTTTATGGTTTTTTGGGACGTTAATTACGAAAATGGCATCTGGTTTGAAATTTAATATTGTGGACATGAAAACTTTTGAAAGTATGTGCCAAACTTCAAGAAATAACTGACTGACTGAGTGACTGACATATCAACGCACAGCTTAAACTGCTGGTTCTAGAGATTCCAAATTTAGTATGTAGGTTCCATATAAGGTCTTGAGGTGCATTAAGAAAGGATTTTTCAAAATTTCATAAATACAGAATAATTATATTCAAAATTACAAATTTCATTTTAAATGTAGTAATAGACCTGTCCGTCATCCAAGATTGTTTGCCTGTCCTCTTTTAAATAATAATAATGTCTCTGCAAATAGTCCCACTATCCGTATGAGTCGCAGTTCGAAATGTGCTTTATTTTCAATGTCCTTACAACAATTTAATGCCATTGCAACGTTAGAACTCAATAATTTAATATTGTAATTTAGTAATAATATATCTAAATAAAGATCATATTGTATATCTCGAGTAACATAAGAAATGTTTTTAGAGTGTGTTGTGGACAGTTGTTGTTAACTTACAGATATGGAAATTGTGCAACTTTGTGTTATGTTAAGAATCGTTTTTGTTTGTAGGTTGTAACTGTTCCTTAAATAAACAAAATAAGTAATTCAGTAGCGTACGACGTTACGTACTGGATACTGAAAACACTGACATATTTCTACGGTATTACCTGACTAAGGTTAGTGCCTCTGGGAAACCTCGACAGGGAGCTCATTCTACAACATCCGAGGGAGGAAATTCCTTTGAAACCATACCGTACGTGACGATTTAGGTTCTAGTTAAAGTAATTTAATGTAATCTGCCTACTCTTTTTTCGGATAGAGACGCAAGTTTATGTATGTATGTGTAGTATCTGAAGCTAATAACGGCTATGTAATGCGTCAGATAGATAAAACCACATTTTTCTCAGAAAATTGATAGCGATTATTATAACTGACTACAATTTAATTGTTTTAATGGACTTCACGTGGTATTAGTAATATGTTTACAAATCAGTTAAACTAGATATCTCTAATGCCTATTGGCTATAATGACAGCAAGTATTTTAATTTAACTAGTATTTTTACTTAGTACTAAAGTACCAGCATGCAGGCAAGGAATGCACTTAATTCTACAGCACGGCGCGGAAAAACACAGGAATTCTTAATTAAAACTACTTCGAAAGTGTGTAGAAAAACTTCTATTCCGTAACTTTATTACATACGCAATAATTACATGCTGCTTTATTTAGACGATAGTTGCCACATTTTGACATAAAAACTTTCATTAAAATATAGGGGAAAATTATGTCATTACCTACTCATTTTCCAGAGGTTACCCGAACTAGAAAACAATCGTACATTACTGGAGAGGCCGGGAAAGCAGAGTTCCTTTTCACGGCGAGTTTATGTATAGTGCTTTTCTTAAACATGCAATGAAATACTGTACAATTTGTGGTTTTTTCTTTTATAATAAATAAAAAAAATAACTAATTTTAAAGAGGTGATTGACAAGGGAATGAAGTATTTTAAGAACTGCGTAATAAAAAATAACCCAGCCAAGTGCGAGTCGGACTCGCGCACGAAGGGTTCGGTACCAGAAAAAAAACGCCAACAACTACTCTGTTATATGGGAGCCCCCCTTAATTATTATTATTATTTTAGTATTTGTTGTTGTAGCCACAATAAAAATACATAATCTGTGCAAATTTCAACTGTCTAGCTCTAGCTATTACGGTTCTTGAGATCTAGCTCGGCGAGTGGTAGCCATGAAAAAGGGCTAAAATATCACGTTTTTTGTATGGGAGCCCCCCTTAATTATTATTATTTTGTTTTTAGTATTTGTTGTTATAGCGGCAACAGAAATACACAATCTGTGAAAATTTCAACTGTCTAGCTATTACGGTTCTTGAGATACAGCCTGGTGACAGACGGACGGACGGACGGACAGCGAAGTCTTAGTAATAGGGTCCCGTTTTTACCCTTTGGGTACGGAACTCTAAAAAACAAAATGAAATTAAAGTTGCGCAGTCTCTCATATCCGAGTTTATGATCGCAATGAATCAGCTCGCTTACTTATTCTATTTAAAAAGAAGAAGAGCGTGGGTGGACCCTCCACAAGGTGGACTGGTTACCTGGTGTCGATCGCGGGAGTTCGCTGGATGCGGGTGGCCCAGGACCGGTCATTGTGGCACTCTTTGGGAGAGGCCTATGTCCAGCAGTGGACTGATAGGATGATGATTACTATCAGACAAATCCCATATTGCCGAGGATTGCCCACAGCTTGCCATCGAGGGTGGTTTCGCCAAGATCCACCAAGCTGACTCAGAGGTTTCAAAGTGGTTGGACCGGCTGCCTTTTACTCTGTAGCAAAACTGTGCACTTGCCATACGCAAAATAAAAAATAAATAAAAAATCAGACAAATAGATCTACAGAAGAAGTAGTAGAAGTACAGTTCAGAAGTGAAGGATAAAAATAGTCCTCTAGCTTTACCCAACCCAACACAAATGGCAAACTATCAAAACAATAAGGTTCGCATGAATGGAATCGTTACGACAGACAGACAATGTCATTACTGCCGACAAAGCTGCTTCAGTTTAGTTTTTGCCGACATCAAACTGCACTGAGAAACGTTCGTTTATATATAACTACCCGTATTAGAAAATCTTATATGCCCCCCTCTCCTTCGGCGACAAACCGTCATTTTTCATAATGCGAACTTTTAAGGTTTGGAATTCTCTGCCGGCGTTTGTATTTCCCAGTTCATATAACCTAGACATTTTTAAGGCATGAGGGAATAGGCACCTTCTGGGTGAGCTCGCTTCATCGTCGGCCTCATCTTTGCCTCCTGGCTAGATCCTGGCCAAGAGCAATCCCATTTCTAACAAAATAACCGTAAATCAGCCGGGGTCACCCGGTTTTATGCTCATCATAATCATCATCATCCTAGCGTTATCCCAGTACAGTTGCATCCTGAAGGATGCCCGGGGTCCGCTACCTAATCCCAAGAATTGGCGTAGGCACTAGTTTTTACGGAAGCGACTGCCATCTGACTTTCCAACCCAAGGGGGAAACCAGACCTTATTGGGATTAGGCTTGTCAAATGAGTGGCAAGTGGGCAACTTGGCTGTTAGAAGTTCTCAAGCCCCCCAAGACCTCTTTTGCTTAACGACTGCTGGCATAGACAGCAGCCGGGGTCAACGGCTTAACGTGCCATCCAAATTACGGGAGCGCTCAGTTAGTAACCACTCAAAGCGGTCACCCATTCAAGAGTTGACACTTCGATTTTAATTTTCCTTTATGAAAATAGAAAATGTTTGAATGCATTATAAATCAATATATACATATTACACGAGTTTGAGTTTTATGTAACTTATAACATACCTATAGTACGTGTCTTTCCTTAAATAAAAGTACTGTATGCTACAATGTAAACTCACCCGGATAAAAGGGTTTTTCTTTGGCAGATCATGGTCGACCTCATCCCGGGACTCCTCATCCTCTGCGGAGTTGACCCTCACGCACGTTTTATGCATGGTCAGGTCACCCATACTCGCCACTCATCATACACACACACTAACACTCGTCACTGTAGGTATAGAGGGACTCGCTAGCGTCTCGTCCTTAAAAGCGCCTACTTTTCACTCTTGCGGTTTTCACTGTTTACACTAATTCCACACACTGTGACTTTTCACTGTAACACTGGATTGGGTTGGGTTTGTGTTTTCACTGTTGTTGACCTGTGGACAAATAAAAATATTATGTAAATAATATTATGTAAATCAGAATAAACGAATAGAAAATGTAACCTGAGTTTCTCCATTAAAATTATGTTTACATTTTAGTATTGACCAGGAATTTGTTAAATATGTATTTTTTTATTTATAGACGGCCTGTTTAACCTAGTTGGTAGTGACTCTGCCTCCGAAGCTAGAGGTCCCGGGTTCGAATCCCGGCCAGGGCATTTATTTGTGCATTTTTCACGGATATTTGTTCTTGGGTCTTGGATGTTTTCTATGTATTTAAGTATGTATTTATCTATATAAGTATGTATATCGTTGTCTAGTACCCATAGTACAAGCTTTGCTTAGTTTGGGACTAGGTCGATTTGTGTAAGATTGTCCCCCAATATTATATTATTTAAATTTTATTGCACAAAACATAAATGTACAAATGGCGGGCTTAATGCCAAATGACATTCTCTACCAGCTAATAATTGGGCTAAACAGAAATTTATACAAGGCCCCAATTTTCAAATTGAAAAGTGCAACATCTGGCATACACGGCCATGCAATTGGCCGCGTATATCAGATGCCGTAGGTTCGAATCCTGCTCGGAGCACTACATTTTTCAATTTTTCCCTTTATTTTGAAGTTTGGAATTTTTGTTAGCAGCGTTTCGTTAGCGGATAAAAAAAATCCCATTTTTGTCACTATAAGTAGGTGGCGCAGATCAAGACTTTAGTAAAATACATCAAATAGCCGTGATCTGCGACTACACTGGTTTCTTGTCTTATTTGTCTTTTTGTTTTAGTGTATTATTTAATTTTGTCTTATAGTTATTAACATAGATTTAAGTCTTGTTTTACTAACCCGATACGGATACTCGAATTTGTCCGAAATAAAGTATTTTTGAATTGATTTGATTTGTTACTTATAGTGGTTAAGAAGTCAGTCCTGACACCTGTCATTTCCATACAGTTTATAACCTCAAAGTGACACTTTGAGGTTATATATATTTATATCTATACTATTTATAAAGCTGAAGAATTTATTTGTTTGAACGCTTTAATCTCAGGAACTACTGGTTCGAATTGAAAAAATAATATTGTGTTGGATAGTCTATTTATCGAGGAAGGCTTTAGGCTATACAACATCACGCTGCGACCAATAGGAGCGAAGACGCGGACGAAGTCGCGTGCAATAGCTAGTAGTTTATAAAAGGTGTATATTACAATGTACGTGTAATTACTGCGGTTGTTTGTCAAATATTGATGTCATTCTTTAAACAGGTTTGTTTGCTTTGTGATACAGTTATCACTTATCAGAGTGATTGCTTAGTAATTCGCTACGCATATACTTAGGCATCTACTCGCTAATCTGTATGACCTATAAACGGCTAGTTTTCATGATAATGGATCTTAAGACGGTATCTTTTTTAGACTTCCGTAGCCAAAGGGTAAAACGGGTCCGTCCGTCTGTCACCAGGCTGTATCTCATGAACCGTGATAGCGAGACAGTTCAAATTTTGGCAGATGATGTTACTGTTGCCGCTTTAACAACATATATTAAAAACAAAATAAAATACATATTTAATGGAGCTCCCATACAAAAGCTTTTTTTAAATAGTTGCTCCTTGCCTTCATCAGGCGCTGGGTATCAAAATGTATGGGAAAACTAAAAACCGACTCGCATTTGACCAAGATTCTACTTGATATTATTTAACGTTATTATTGCTGTTAAAATATATATATACTAGATGAAAGCCCGGCTTCGCTCGGGTGAACTAAATAAGAAAGAAATAAAGTAAACATTTATTCGTGACAGTTATGCTAACGACGAAAGAAATAGTGTACAAAAATGTATAAAATAAAAACATTATAACAACGGATTATAATGAAACTTCGTATAGAAATATAGTCTGTAGTCTGGAATAGGGAGTAAAATATTACGCTGACGACGTCACGGGCAAAGGCTAGTATCTTTGCAAGTTAATCCTAAGCATTTTTATAAGGGTAGTATTTAAAGGCACATAAAAAATTGACGCCGTAATCAGTACTGATTTGTATAGCTACAATACTAATCGTTCATTAAAATTCAGTTCAGATGTGCAATTGTTAAATATTGATGTGCCAGTCAGTATTTTTGGTGCGAAGCGAGCTGCTAACGCGAACGAAAACAAATGAAGTACGTGTATCTCCCTCTCTGTCGCACTTGCAAATTCGAGTGACACAGAGGGAAATACACGATGTTCGTTCGTTTTCGTTTCGCGGTAGCAGCTGTCTATTCTCCGCCAAATTCTATTCAGGGCCCTTTACACTCAATATTATGTGTCAATATTATCGCGATTTTCAAAATTGTATGGGGTCTTTTACACGCTTAATATTATCACAATACTGGTGTGTTAATATTATCGTGGTTATCAAAATCGTATGGATTGTTCTTCAATATTCATTAAACAGCACGTGATACGGATCGTGATATCAGTATATCGCGTGATAATAATAACCATGTAACAGGCCCCATTGGATGTTGCTTCAATATTCAGTGTTTCGTGTGATAATAATAACAGTTGGTAATATTTTCTCCAATTAATGGAAGCTATTTAACAACTTGTTCCATTTTGCCACATGTATTTCACATTCCGATACGCGCACCATCCAAGAATAGGAGCTGTCAGACCAGAGGGCCTACCGCGATCTGAAAACGAAGTATTTCCCTCTCCGCGCTCGAATACGCAAGTGCGACAGAGAGGCATATATATTTAGTTTTCGGTTGGTAGCACTTTAGTCCGAGCGCGGCGGACGGTCGAAGAAAGTCAAAGAACATTCCGTGTATTGTCTGTCACACATATAATTTTTTAACTTCCCATCGACCTATAAACTTGAAATTAGGTGATAATGTTTATTATGAAGTATATTTTATCAAAAATATCAATATATTGATAAATCACATTTGTTTTTTAGTTCTACGGAACCCTCAGTGCGCGAGTCCGACGCACTTGGCCGGTTTTTCTTACATTTTGAATTTTATTTCTCATATAGTAAAATACCCTATTCGTTTTAAAGTTGACGCCTGAGGGCCTACCGCGAACCAAAAACGAACTATCTTCCTCTCTGTCGTTCGAATATACATGTGTGAGAGAGAGGCAGATACTTCGTTTCGAGTGCGGCGAACGGCCTGAGCTGGGGGTCTACTCCGATATACAAAATCCTAACTTCATATCGTGCCGTCCCTTTCACTCTCCTGTCACAGACGATATGAGTGAAAGGGACGGCACCATACGAAGTTCGGATTTCGAATTTCAGAGTAGGCCCCCAGTACCACTAAGTTATAAGATAGACCGAGATAGGGAAAGAATTTTGCTAGACGTTTAAAAGCCATAAATCACCTAGTAGTTTGTCACAACAAAATAGAGACGCAGCTTTAAGATGGCGGTCAGACTCAGCAAACATTCAAGTGGTGTCCTTTACACGATTGATTTTATTACAATACTGGGGTGTCAATATAATATATCATTTGATTATAATAACTATGTAACAGGTCCCATACATTCGCTTTGAAGGCGGTTGTTGTGACAATCAGCCTAGCTAGCACGATAGATTATACCGTTACGTTTTATGTGACGTTATAGTACATTTCGCCCATATAACGTGACGGCATAAGTTATCGTGCTAGCTAGGCTGATAGGTGTATATAACTCTTGAAAACTACAAAAATAAAACGCTGCAGACGCGGCTAGCCGAATCCACACAATGGGTGATGATGGCCCATCACCCAGAACGCAGCCCAGCAACCTGGCCAACACACCGGACGCAAACATAGTTAACAATTTCCGAACGTACCCAACCCGACGCTGTCAACCAACGAATTTAATATGGCCGACCTTTCGTCATAAAATTAACACTTTTAAATGCAAACTACGCGACAATCCGAATTTTGCGGATACATATGTTCAACTCAAAAATCGTTTTTTTTATACGTTCTTCAATTTGAGACAGGTCTCGTTCGGGTCTACCGTACCCCTGCACGAAATTATTAATATAGATATATTAATTATTATTTCAATTAAATTCAAAAAGGTTATAATAGTGGCAAATTTTGTATAGATAATAGTACGGAACCCTTCGTGCGTGAGTTCGATTCGTACTTGGCCGGTTTTTAATGAAGACATATAGAAATAGTAGTAATCTCTCTGGGTTAGTTTAGTATTCCCTCTGGATTGAATATATGTATAGAAAGTTGGTTTGATTGAAAATTGTACCGCAAATTCCACCTCATTTTTTTAAATAACGTTCGTTTGTGGATTAGTCGATGTAAAATGTAAGTAAGCTTCGAGTGAAAATCCAGCAAAAGAAGATGGATGAAACTTTGCTTGCGTTATTTACATGAATTTACGACGTCCGTGAATAGTTACATAGGTAGTTCTAAATCAGTGTAAAATGTGTAAATGGACAAAAGTCTAATAATTATTTTAATTTGCCTAATTAAAATGGTGTTCTTCCGGACGACTACATGGTTAAAACTAAAACTGAGAAAAAAGAAAATACCGGTCAAGTCTGGCTGACAGAAATATTAACCCCCCTTTAGCTTGTGTCGATATACTAGGTGGCCCATTCAAATCGGTCAGTATGGGAAAGTCTGAAACTATAAGACATACGAAGATTTGTTCTTAGGAACCATGTCACCGATTTTGATAAAAAGAAAAACTACATTTGCAAAAAAAACACTGTACCCAGCTAGGGAATCGAACCCGGTTGTTTTGAAAAAATAAACTTACACTATTTCTATTCCGATATCGTTTGTGTAGGTCTTAAGCAGTAAATGTCTCTAAGAAACATAATGTCTAAAATGAATAAAATGCATTTTTTTCACATACTTTAATTTATCATAGTAGGTGTTCAAAGTGACCACCGTTACAATATTCAACAAGTTCAGGCATGTAAAATTGTCTCTATGGTTGTTTGTACCTCTCTACTTGTAAAATCGGTGACATGGTTCCTAAGAACAAATCTTCGTATGTCTTATAGTTTTAGACTTTCCCATACTGACCGATTTGAATGGGCCACCCTGTATTTTCACAGGATTAAAAAAATACATATTAAAAAAAATGTTCATGTTTCTAATCGATAGCATACGTAGTTCATTGGATATATATAGGTATGTACACTGACAGAGTTGCACCATAAGAGTTCCTTTTACCTTTTTGGTACGGAACCCTAACAAAGAACGTCTGAGGGTCGAAGTTACCCTTTTATCTGACTCACGTGCTTGTCACCCCTGGATTCCGGGGGAGTGAGGCACCTGCTTATCTTTATGAGTCACATAATTGCTGACGAAATATGCACGAGTGCAGTAATCCGTGATTTGTCACACATGTGTTGATTTATTAGAATTGTTTCACAACTACGTTCTACTTATTTGTAAATGTGTGCCAATTCATACGGTAACCAGGCAGTACCTAATATAAATTGTTTCGGAAGTACTTAGTATTTTCTGATAGAAAAGATTTAAATGGATGCGTGTTAGCTGTAAGAATAACATTGCTGTGCCCTGACAAGGTCCATGTCTTGGATTTTAATGTACTTATTGATAAGACCTAACATGACGCAGGACCGGTCATTGTGGAAGTCTTTGGGCCGCCTATGTCCAGCAGTGGACGTCCTTTGACTGACATAATGATGATGATTGATTAAACCTTAGTAAACAACATGATGCAATAAATAAATGAAAAATAAATAAAAAACGAGTGGCCGGGTGTGGGTTCACATTTTTGAACCATAGTTAACGCTTTTGATTCGTCCACAATTTAATAGACATTAATTTTATGACAAACGCACTTACAACCCCTCTGGTGTTGCGGGTGTCCATGGGCGGCGCTAATCGCTTACCATCAGGCGATTTGTCTGCTCGTTTGCCTCTTATGTCATAAAAAAAACTCGTGTCACAATGCAATTAATTAAGTTGTAGACGAAATAAAAGCCATTAACTATGGTTCAGATATTCGGTCCTCCCCCACCCATAGTGATGTCTGGTGATGTCCCGTTGTCTAAAAGTCTATAGAACCATTGTTAAAATTAACGCCTCTCTCTAGTGAATTTTCACTCACATCCGACGAAAGCATGAATAGTGCAATACATGGAAACCTACACATTGGAACCATTTCCATTTTAAAAATGGTTTTAAAGGACACCCCTGGAGTTGCAAGTGTCCATTTTTTAAAGTTAAATAGGTATGTTCTCACTGCTGAGGTGAAAAGTTGTATGTGTTACACGAGAGCAAAGTTATTTACATCTCGTGCTCTTGAGTCCCTCGCTACGCTCAAGATTCTAACTTTGCATCACTCAATTTTAGAATCTTTCGCTTCCTCGGGACTCAAAATGAGCAAAAAACAACTTTGCTCTCTTATTGAATAATGAACTATTTTGATCTAGCTGACAGACTATATTTTTGTAGTACACACAACCCTGTTGCTTTGTGCATAGGTTCACAGCGAAAGGTCTACACAGTAATTAATGTTTCACTCAAATCTCTCTTATTACCCGGCACATTACACACATGCTAATGTACTAATTACAGCCTTGAACTGAGCCTCGCTGCAATCAGAGCGTATGAGCATTGATATGTGTGCAGCGGTGTACATTATAAGCACGATTAGTATGGGAATGTAATAGAGAGTTGTCAACAAAAGAGTATATTAGGTATGCAATGCGGTTTAGCCGGGGTATAGAATCATCATCATCATCATGTCAGCCGAAAGACGCCCACTGCTGGACATAGGCCTCCCCCAAAGCCTTCCACAATAACCGGTCCTGCGCCACCCGCATCCAGCGGACACCCGCGACCTTCACCAGGTCATCAGTCCACCGTGTGGGGGGCCTGCCCACGCTACGCATTCCGGTACGTGGTCGCCACTCGAGAACCTTTCCGCCCCAACGGCCATCGGTTCTGCGTGCTATATGCCCCGCCCACTGCCACTTAAGTTTAGCGATTCGGGTATAGAATACGGCTACGGTATCCTCTGCCCGTAGTAGAAGGCGACTAAAAGGGGGTCCTTGGGGTCGAAGACGGTCACAGTTGGGGGCTGTGATCGCCTATGAAAGCAGATGGTGGGACCCACAGACTCTAGGGCGGCGCTGGTTAGAGATTGCAAATCCGTTAACTTTTTAGAAATCCGGATTTTCGGATTAAATTTCAGAAAAAATCCGGATTTCGGATAAAATCCGGATTTTGACAAATGACCTTGAAAATCAGTAAAAGCGCCATAAAATCGCTTTTTTTGAGTAAGTTAAGTATAGAAGGGTGGCACGTCTCCTGAATGGTCATTTAAGGCTCATACCACTCTTACGATGCTAAACAATAGGTGTCAAAAATACAATAGAAGTATTTCAACTCTTTATTGCTTCCATAAAATTGTCATCTAAGATTATTATTATAATGTCTTCTTATAATCATCATCTTATTCGATGACACAGAATAATGTAATATTTATGTATTTATAATTTTAATTTGATTTGTTTCACTATTAGATTAGTTTTGTCTTTGCCTAAGATACAGGGATATAACCCTAGTTTAGGCGCATGTAACCATTTGTAACTTGTAAGTAGGTTCAAGCACAATGTAACAATAGCTATAAAATCATTATTATTATTATTATAATGAATTATGTATATCAGTCTTCTCTGATAAAATAGGGGTTTAGTTTAGAATAAATAAGGTGGGTATTATGTAAATATGACTTAAAAGCTTATTTGCATTAGTCAGGATTGCTGCAAGAACATGTAATTTAGATTTTAATTTCATAACAAACAAATCCGAATATCCGGATTTTTTACTTATAAAATCCAGATTAGAATCCGCTCGTAAAATGGCACCGAAATCCGGATTTTCGGAATTCGGATTATCCGGATTGCTACTCAAACACGCTCCAATGTCAAATTACTTCCCCACTTGTGGATAAAATGCGTTTTTACCCGCTTGTTTCAAAGGATAAAAGACGGCTTTCCGAGCTAGTGAGGGGAAAACGACTTTTCCTGCGAGCTGAAAGAAACTTAATTTTTAATTTTCCATATCGTAGGTTAGTTTAAGTAACTTCATTCTCTCTATCACTATTCCTTTGCGTTATATGTTCTCGCCGCTGAGGTGAAAAGTTGTATGTATCACTCGAGAGCAAAGGCATTTGCATCTCGTGTCTTTGAGTCCCTCACTACGCTCAAGATTCTTATTTTGAATCACTCGCTATGCTCGTATGATTCAATTATATAATCTTGTGCTTGCTCGAGACTCAACATCAACTTTCGCAGCAAAAAGAAAATTAGAAAATCATTCATGGGTAATGGTGTGAAGTTTTATAATAAGCTTCCAAGAAACGTAACTGAATTATCTATTAATAAATTTAAAAATTATGTAAAGCGTCAACTCATATCGAAAGCATATTATAGCACACATGACTACATGAATGATAAAACACCGTGGGATTAATTGTGACTGAAATATTAATGAATTAATTATTATGGCATTAGATATTAATATGATCTTTTTTTTTATATTTTGATTTTATTCTATAAAATGTCTAGATTTCTATTTTTTATATATTTTTTATTATTATTATTATTTATGTTTTGACGATCCTATTGTGAATTTTACTACAAAATAATTTCTTACTTTGACATGTCTACAACAATACAATATTTATTTAAAAGAATAATAATAGCATCAATAAATTGCTCTAAATAATTAATTAATATATATGTTAATACATGTTATAAGTTATAACTGACGATTCGAAAGTGCTTGTTGCTAGGCCTATTTGAATAAAGAATATTTTGACTTTGACTTTAAATCTACTTTGCTCTCTTGTTGAACAAATAACCATTTTCCATAGAAGTGCCACGTAGAAATGTACTTCATGTGCTGCCCCTTTTGGCAATACAAGCCTCAGTATATATGTCTGGTTATAAAAATACAAAAATACCACATTTACAACCGTAAGCGTATACAACACACAATACGTTTCGCCTCGTGTATTGTGTGGGTCATTAGTTTGTATTGTAATCATGTTGTAATATGCGGAAACACGCCATTTTCCACAAAGTCAAGGTTGCCCACAAAACGTGTTTCACCTACGTCTGATAATGATGGTGACGCTTTTAAAACCTGTTAACATTTCTAATCTTTTACGATATTTCAAAATAATTGTAATTTGTTAAAAACTTTTGTTTATTATCCGTTTGCGAAGTACGCAAAAGGAGGGTTATGTGTTTGACCTGTGTGTATGTGGATGTTGTGTCGGCCTGTTTGGTTTAGTTAATAGTGACACTGCCCACGAAGGTTCGAATCCCGGTAAGGACGTTTTTTTCTGTGGTGAGCAAAACAATTTGTTTTTGATGTTTTCTATATAAACGTATGTATCTATTAAATATATATATAATGTATTTTTGGTTAGTTTGGGACTAGGTCGATTTGTGTAAGATTGTCCCCATTATTTATTTATTAATTTATTTCTTTATTATATCGCGAAGACGGTGAGTTTTGAAGTAAATATGAGATACTATTTCGGTAAAACCTCGGTGTTGTTATTACGAGAAACCATAAATATACCGTTGTCTAGTACCCATAACACAAGATTTATTGAGCTTATTATGGGACCACAGTATGGGACTAGTTCGATTTGTGAAAAAAATTGTCCCCTAATATATTTATGTATATGGATACTGTATGTATCACCGTTCCTTTGTCATGTCATGACATGATATGCTATTAGATTCTTTTTTATAGCGCGAGTGTCACTGGGTACATAAAATCCTTTAAAAAAATGGCGATTTTATTAAAAAAACTAGATGAAAGCCCGGCTTCGCTCGGGTGAAATAAATAAGAAAGAAATAAACAAAACATTTATTCGTGACAATTATGCAAACGACGAAAGAAATAGTGTACAAAAATGTATAAAATAAAAACATTACAACAACGGATTATGATGAAACTTCGAATCGTATATAAATATAGTCTGTAGTCTGGATTGGGAATAAAAGTACGGAATGGAATTATATGGAATTGGGAGTAAAAGATTACGCAAACGACGTCACGGGCAAAGGCTAGTATCTTTGCAAGTTAATCCTAAGCATTTTTATAAGGGTAGTATTTAAAGGCACATAAAAAATTGGACACCGTAATCAGTACTGATTTGTATAGCTAAAATACTAATCGTTCATTAAAATTCAATTCAGATGTGCATTGTTAAATATTGATGTGCCAGTCAGTATTTTTGGTGCGAAGTCAGAGCTGCTAACGCGAAAAACAAATGAAGTTCGTGTATCTCCCTCTCTGTCGCACTTGCAAATTCGAGCGACACAGAGGGAAATACACGATGTTCGTTCGTTTTCGTTTCGCGATAGCAGCTCTCTATTCTCCGCCAAATTCTATTCAGTGGGGCCCTTTACACTCAATATTATCGCGATTTTTAAACTTGTATGGGGTCTGTTAAACGCTTAATACTATCACAATACTGGTGTGTCAATATTATCGTGGTTTTCAAAATCGTATGATCGTGATACGGATCGTGATATGAGTATATCGCGTGATAATAATAACCATGTAACAGGCCCCTATGGATGTTGCTTCATTATTCAGTGTTTCACGTGATAATAATAACAGTTGGTAATATTTTCTCCAATTAATGGAAGCTATTTAACAACTTGTTCCGTTTTGCCAAAGGTATTTCACATTCCGATACGCGCACCATCCAGGAATAGGAGCCGTCAGACCAGAGGGCCTACCACGATCTGAAAACGAAGTTTTGCCCTCTCCGCGCTCGAACATGCAAGTGCGACAGAGAGGCATATATATTTAGTTTTCGGTTGGTAGCACCTTAGTCCGAGCGTGGCGGACGGTCGAAGAAAGTCAAAGAACATTCCGTGTGTTGTCTGTCACACATATAATTTTTTAGCTTCCCATCGACCTATGAACTTGAAATTAAGTGATAATGTTTATTATGAAGTATATTTTACCAAAAATATCAACATATTGATAAATCACATTTGTTTTTTACTTGTACGGAACCCTCAGTGTGCGACTCCGACGCACTTGGCTGGTTTTTATTACATTTTGAATTTTATTTCTCTTACAGTAAAATACCCTATTCGTTTTAAAGTTGACGCCTGAGGGCCTACCGCGAACCAAAAACGAACTATCTTCCTCTCTGTCGTTCGAATATACATGTGCGAGAGAGGCAGATACTTCGTTTTCGGTTCGCAGTAGCGCCTCTAACGTCCGAGCGCGGCGAACGGCATGAGCTGAGGGTCTACTCCGAAATTCAAAATCCTAACTTCTTATGGTGCCGTCCCTTTCACTCTCCTGTCATAGACTATATGAGTGAAAGGGACGGCACCATACGAAGTTCGGATTTCGAATTTCGGAGTAGTCCCCCAGTACCACTAAGTTATAAGATAGAGCGAGATAGGGATAGAATTTTGCTAGACGTTTAAAAGCCATAAGTCACCTAGTAGTTTGTCACAAACAAAATAGAGACGCAGCTTTAAGATGGCGGACAGACTCAGCAAACATTCAAGTGGTGTCCTTTACCCGATTAATATTATCACAATACTGGGGTGTCAATATTATCGCAGTTTTCAAATTTGTATGAATTCTGCTTTAATATTCACGTGATACTTATCGTGATATGAATCCATGTAACAGGCCTCATACATTCGCTTTGAAGGCGGTTGTTGTGACAATCAGTCTAGCTAGCACGATAGATTGTACCGTTACGTTTTATGTGACGTTTTAATACATTTCGCCCATATAACGTGACGGTATAAGTTATCGTGCTAGCTAGGCTGATAGGTGTATAGAACGCTTGAAAACTACAAAAACAAAACGCTGCAGACGCGGCTAGCCGAATCCACACAATGGGCGATGATGGCCCATCACCCAGAACGCAGCCCAGCAACCTGGCCAACATACCGGACGCAAAAATAGTTCACGATTTTCGAACGTAGCCGACACTGTCAACAAACATATTTAATATAGCAATATAGTCTGTGGGCAATATGGCCGACGTTTCGTCATCAAATTAACACTTTTAAATGCAAAATACGCGACAATCCGAATTTTGCGGATACATATGTTGAACTCAAAAATCGTTATTTTTATACGTTCTTCAATTTGAGACAGGTCTCGTTCGGGTCTACCGTACCCCTGCACGAAATTATTAATATAGATATAGAATTGATTAAAGAATGTTTGGGTTGAACGTCGAAGGACGAAGAGAGATTGGAAGGACCAAAAAGCGATGGATGGATTGTGTGAGGAAGGATATGAGAAAGAAAGAAGTAAGTGCTGAAGTGACGATTATAGAGAGAGGATAATATTAATAGAGAGGAATGGAAGAAGTAAACATGTTGCGCCGACCCTGCACAAGCGGTAAAAGGGCAGGGAGATAAAGATGATCTTTAGTTGAAAACAAAAACCTAGCCTAGCGTAGTCTAGTTCCAATGTTTTAGAGGATCACAAAAACCACCTTTTCCCCAGACCACATGGAGGATACGCCTTAAGAGTCCCCAGTACGCTCGATCGAAACTCGATTCTCCATACAAACGTAGTTATCATTTTATAACTCCATGCTGAAATAATATTGGGGGGACAATCTTACACAGATCGACCTAGTCCCAAACTAAGCAAAGCTTGTACTATGGGTACAAGACGACGATATACATACTTATATAGATAAATACATACTTATATACATAAAAAACATCCAAGACCCAAGAACAAATATCCGTGAAAAATGCACAAATAAATGCCCTGGCCGGGATTCGAATCCGGGACCTCTAGCTTCGGAGGCAGAGTCACTACCAACTAGGCTAAACAGGTCGTCAAATAACATGTAATTTTGTATACACAATGGGATCCGCCATATCTAGGTCGAAAATTAGTTATGTTACTAAAATTGAAAAAAAAAACAGCGAGTTTTTGAATTTTTTAGGTCTTGTATGAAAACCTTAATAATTGGTGGTTTTTTTCTTCATTATAATGTTAAGCAACGGAAACTAATTTCCGATCTAGATATACCGGATCCCCCTGTGTATACAAAGGTTCTAATTATTCCAGTATGCCATTTTAAAATGAGAGCGAAACTACGGTTGTATGGAGAACACTACTGCGGACTCTTAAAGGTAGTTGCAATGTTTAAAAATGATGCAGTGGGTATGGGTACTTATTGTGTGAACTCGCTTGTTCCCATAACAATATCGGTCGCTATTGTGTTTGTAAGCGTTTGCTGTGACTTATTGCTTTGATAGTGTAACTTGTTTGTGATTAGCTCGCTGTGAGTGCCTGAGCGATATTTATTGATTGCAATTTGTATATTGCTTTATATGCCTTTTGTTTTCCATTTTAACTTCGTATTTAGGTTATAAACACCTTTGCAGATCTTCCGAAATAGAGATTGGCAGTTAATAAGTTCATATTTAGGCTTACATTAATAATATCAACAGATCCGTAGCAAGATGATTTTTCATATAGTCGACTCCTTATGGTTAACCAAGATGGGTTAGAACGGGATATATAGTACGATAATTTTCGACTGTTAATGAATTGTCACCATGGGGCGCAACAAAAATGTCAAATCCCATATAAACCAAAACGTCACAAACGTCAGTTCTGTACAATTTGCAGTTATGCGGAGCGGAGACACTGACAGGTGAAGTCCTGTCGGATGTCACGGACTATAACTGCCTCTCTCAATCTTACTGATTTGTGCATTGTTGAGAATAGATCAGATGTACAAAAATCGTTCAACATAAGCGGATCTGCTTTACTGGAGCTTTTAGCTGGAGTTCGTCTGTTTCATGGGGGCCGTTTACACGATGATTAATTGATTATAATCACCCAACAATCATATCACGATATGTATCACGAGAATATTTATTTGTATCGCAGTATCGTGATAATAACTGAGAAAATCCGGATACTATGAAAAGCGCATCGTCGGGACCTCTATGGAGATAATTTGTTATATTATATCTAACATCCCGATCAACTGGGGAAAGGAGTCTGAAGACCGAGACCGTTGGAGGGAGACCCTGGGCGAAGGTATAGTCACGCATGATAAAGCTTGGTTCGAGCTTCTGTCGCTCCGGCGTGAAATGCGACACCAGCGTGCCGCTTTCGGTCCTACATCATCGTGCACAACATTTACATGTCCAGTATGCGGTCGTGGCTGTCACTTCCATATCGGACTCACGAGTCATGTGCGCAGGTGTCGTGCCACCATAACGTAGACGCTGATTAAATCATCCTCTTATGGATGTACAAGGCCAATGATGATGATGATATCTAACATCCTCAAAAAAGAAACCATTTACTTTATATTGATAAGTTTCGACAGTCTATTTAAAGTACGTACGTTAAATTAGTACGTGAGGACATTTCCTTTATCTGCTTATTCAATGCAAAGACATTGAAAATATAATTTGATATTGAGTAACGTGTTCTCCGAAGGAAAATGCCCTTGTGGTACACCTTCAAGTTTTCCTTCCTCTATTATGCAAAAACCGTCGTATATTGACAAGAGTCAGATGGAGACATACGACCTTTTGCAAGCTACGGTATACCTTTTGTGAATTTTAAGCAGGCTTATCATTGAAGACCTTGGTTTTACACCTTGACTTAACTTTGATAACCATGTATCGAAATGAGGAGCTATGTTCATGATGATGTCATCATGGACCCGGGTATGTCCTAAAACTACGACCAAGACCACCTGGGCAGCAGCATCCCTGGAGTGCGGTGGACATACTGCGATCGCCAACCCGCATGCCAAGCCTGGCGTCAAAAAATTGGGTCTTTCCAGTATTTCCCCAAATATGAAATTTTAGGGCTTATTCTTGAAATTTTAGGGGACTCTCAAACGCTATCGATTCTAGGTGAAGAAAAAAATTGACCCGAATTTACCTACATACCTATAGTTAAAATTCGATGTCGGTTATGTTATCGCTGTAAGTACATGTATGCAAAGTAACAAAACTATTCTGGGGATTTTTTTTCTTATTTTCTAATCGTTATTGATTCTGAGTCGAATGAGCCCAAAAAGTCCATATTCTGAGAGAATAATGAATTTGCCACTTTCTTTAAAGTTCCCCAAAAATCTCTTAGGATCTACAGATATACAGGCTGATTTTTATTGAATTCCGCCGGTTTTCATTCACCCTTGGTGATATAATTATTTGGTATGAAAATGTAAAAAAAAAATAGAAAAGTTTAAAAACTAAATATGCTACGTCGTTTCTATGGCTATACACGGCTATACATATGCTAGAAGGAACGGAAATCAATAAAAACACCCTGTAGCGTAATTAAATTTTCCGAGCAAGTAAATATTTGCTCATATATACTAAATAGTTTTCCGTTGTTAATTTAATATTTACCTACATACGTCTTAGCTTTCTGCATGACTCGCCGCGCCACGCTAGGCCTAAAGTTTAGATGGAACAGAAATACACAATCCTTTGTGATGATCATTGTGTTATGCTCATACACATTTTGATAGACGCTTACGTAAGAGAGAATGCAAGAAACAAGATGATTCACGTATTCAATACATTTAAAAACTCGTTCAGGAATTGGGCCCCAAACCTTATCTATTATCATACATGTATACTTAACACACCCATTTCTTTTTATTAAATACCTATTAGTTACTGATAATTAAAAATAATCAGTAGATAATGAGTCTTATTATGGCAGATAAACACTAATCATTGTGTAGATCTTATCAAAACTAATATAAGTTAGTGTTAAGTGATTCATTATTGTAACATCTAAGTATCTAATAATTATTGTACATATGTTATAATATTTATACAGGTTGATTTCGGGGTCGTGGATCAAGAATCAATGTTCCTACTTTGTATCTGCTAGCCTTTTCAAAAAATGTGTAGTGACACGAAACAAACGAGTTTCATTTTTAATTTATTTTGATGACAAAAATACAAACTCACAAAAAAAACATGGTTACCCTACTCTCTTTGACGGATAGTATGAAGAGTTGACAGTGGGGTAGGGTGACCAAGTTGTACGAAAAAGTATTATTTTCCATTAAAATTTGAACAAAAAGAGTGTTATTTGAATTATTACGAAGAAGAAGACCGACTGTGATGCTGTCTATTTTGAATTCTTTATCATGTACTATCATTTTGGATCACGACCCTAAAATCATCCTGTATATACATTTCGGGGATCTTAATTTACGAATCCGGACGGGAGCGAAACGTCGGTCTAGTTCGGCGTCATCTTTGGGAAAACTCGCGTTCTCCGGAAAAACGCGTAAGATTTCGAGCAAAGCTCGGTCACCCAATGTACTGATAGTAATAGCAGACACGCTCTTTAATTTGCGACCAATTTTGCATAATTTTTGTTTGAATTTATGTACATTTTGACAGGAATGTCAACCTTAATCAGTGAGTACAACCTTAATCAGTCAAGGACTTTTTATATGTGACCCTGTCACATATTGCCTATGTGCACGTCTGAAACGTCAAACGTCAAAGGTCCCGAGACAATGTCAAAACTCAGAGATGTCAAATAATGACAGATGAATATTTTATTTACTTTAGTAAACGAGAATGACCCCGTATTGGAAATTTTACTGAAATAAATAAGAGAATAAATAAATACATACAAACGAAACGAATCGTATAGGGAACCGTTAAGAAACCAATAGAAAACGTGAAAGTAAATTTGACAGTGGTCCCCGGTAAGTATACATTTCTGCCATGGTGTGCGCTACGATCGCCTAGCTTACCCCCACCACCTACTTCGCACATAGCCAATATATTGTGCCACAAGATTAGTAAGAGTTTTTTTTACGAACGAGAGTCATCAGAAATGGGATTAACTCTGTCAGGGCCCCTAGGCAATATGTTGCCCAGAGCAACTATCCTAACTTGAAAAAATCTATCACAATGCAATTATATTCATAACTAGCTGTTGCCCGCGACTTCGTCCGCGTCTTCGCTCCTATTGGTCGCAGCGTGATGTTATATAGCCTAAAGCCTTCCTCGATAAATGGACTGTCTAACACAAAAAGATTTTTTCAATTCGAACCAGTAGTTCCTGAGATTAGCGCGTTCAAACAAACAAACAAACTCTCCAGCTTTATAATATTACTAGCATTTGCCCGCGGCTTCGCCCGCGTACTAAGCGAAATTTTTAACCGTCTACAAAAAACAGGTTCGTATGTTTGTCCACGATTATCTCGCGTTTGGCTGAACCGATTTAGATGCGGTCTCCAGAAAAGTAGTTGTTACATTCTGGGGTTTCGCTATACGGTAAGTTTGGTGATTGTGATTCATTAACAGATGAACAGATAAAAAGTCAGTATACATTCTGAGAACCGGCAAACTGTTGAATTTCATTTGATTTTGGCAAAAATAAGGATCGAAAACTATTATCATACATTTCCGAGAGCATGTAATAAAAGCATGTCTTAAATGGCTCTTAGTAAAAGTATCTGTGTACTACAGTAACACCAATAGGTCTGTAAACGACCTAACAGCGCGCAGCGGCCATAAACTCTGGTCCTTTGAAGTACAGAAATACGGCTAATTCAATATCATGTGTAACATTTATTTTTCCTACAATTAAATTTATTAGGTAGGTTTTGCCAGTTACCATTCGAAGTTGCACCGCGTCCGTAGGGAGTACCCACCGTTACCATACACAGAACCCCTGGGTGGTGCTAAAAGTGCAACAAAAACTGGCAACCGTACTAGTCTTCTCGAAAATCTCACGGATCGTAAATAACTGCCATACGATTAAAAAAGAATTGAAGGTTGATTTAAATGGAAAAAATATCGAAACCTCTATGTCGTTTTTAAAAGCAAATCCATAGTTACCCCACACGCCTATATAGTAACATTAAACTTTTTTGCATATAGGTATGAATGGAGTGCCAAATTTTACCTCAGATTCGCATTACGAGACCTCTCGGATGCTCAGATATCGATTTTGAACGAAATCGGGACGAAAAAAAAAGAAAATCAATATGGCCGCCACTTTCACAAATTTTACCTCGGAATCGTATTAAGAGACCTCTCGGACACTCAGATATCGATTTTGAACGAAATCGGGACGAAAATGAAGAAAATCAATATGGTCGCCACTTTTTTCAAATTTTACCTCAAATTCGTATTAGGGGACCTCTAGGACGCTCAGATATCGATTTTGAACGAAATCGGGTTGGAAATGAAGAAAATCAATATGGCTGCCACTTTTTCCAAATTTTACCTCGGATTCATATTAAGAGACCTCTCGGACGCTCAGATATCGATTTTGAACGAAATCTGGACGGAAATGATAAAAATGATATGGCCGCCACTTTTTCTAAATTATACCTCGGATTCGTATTACGAGACCTCTCGGACGCTCAGATATCGATTTTGAACGAAATCGGGACGAAAAAAAAGAAAATCAATATGGCCGCCACTTTCACAAATTTTACCTCGGATTCGTATTAAGAGACCTCTCGGATACTCAGATATCGATTTTGAACGAAGTCGGGACGAAAATGAAGAATCAATCAAAATCATCAAAATCAAAATCAAAATCAAATATTTATTCTGCAAATAGGCCACAAGGGCACTTTTACAAGTCAAAGCGTGAATTTATACAATTAAAAAAAACTGACAATCTTACTTAAAAATAATGATTTAAAAAATATACTGATTCACAATTAAATAAAAATAAATTTACAAATATTAAGGACGTATTGAATACGATCTGTCCGAATAAACAACATAAAATTAATTTAATATCTCAGAGATGTATATGGTCTCTGAGCGTCCAAATACGATTAAATACAATTATTTCAAAGTCCTTAGAGATGTAAATGATCTCTAAGCGGTAAAATTAAAATAAGTAAACTTAATATTGTTAGAGATGTATAAGGTCTCTAAGCGTCAATAACAATAAAACTAATCCAGAACAGGATTATGTCTCTCGTCAATCTACATACAATAAAATAACACTAGTATTAAGGTATTTACTTTGCCCTTGCAAGCATGAACAGACCGGACTCCACAAACAGCACCCGATCACGAGTATGACGCGTATCTCAGCCATCGCCTCCCTCGACCATCTGTTAGGGAAGGTGGCGACCCGATCAACGACGCCGCCGTAAGCAAAGCCCTTTAAGCGAGCATGACATATTCAGGCTGCCGGACATTAATAATGTGAAAGATTAAAATGACTCTTCGGCGAGAAACAGCATCATGTTTCATAAAATAAAACGACAGAGCTATTTATACAAGGAAATATGCTAAGTGAAGCATATGTATATTAAAACTAACAGGATTTAACTATCACTGGCTTAAAAGCATTTTTGTCATTTAAGAAATCGTTGACAGTATAATAGGCCTGGCTTAACAAATAACGTTTAATATGAGACTTAAATTTACTGAATGGAAAATTAACTATATCGATGGGTATTTTATTATAAAATCGTATACAGTTCCCCACAAACGACGTGCTAATCTTCCGGAGACGACTGGCCTTCACTGCAATCTTGTGTTTACTTCTAGTGTTGTAGTCGTGGATATCACTGTTGAGTTTGAATTCTTGAATATTTTTTCGAACATACATTATATTTTCAAGAATGTATTGACATGCCACAGTAAGAATATTTGCCTCCTTAAATTTTTCCCTGAGAGATTCTCTGGCCTTAAGTTTATAGATGGAGCGTACAGCTCGTTTCTGTAGCACGAAGACGGTCTGGATGTCAGCCGCTTTTCCCCACAACAGGATTCCATAGGACATAACACTATGAAAGTAACTGTAATATACCAGCCTGGCCGTCTCAACGTCAGTTAAGTAAAAAAATCAATATGGCCGCCACTTTCACAAATTTTACCTCGGATTCGTATTAAGAGACCTCTCGGACGCTCAGATATCGATTTTGATCGAAATCGGGGCGAAAAAAAAAGAAAATCAATGACTGCGACTTTTTCCACATTTTACCTCGGAGTCGTATTAGGGACCTCTCGGACGCTCAGATATCGATTTTGAACGAAATCGGGACGGAATTTAAGAAAATCAATATGGCCGTTACTTTATTCAAAGTTTAGGTACCTCGGATTCCTATTAAGAGTCCTCTCGGACGCTCAAATATCGATTTATGTCGAAATCGTATCGGACGGCACTGATCAATAAAACCATCTATAGGTACAATACATTGAATCAAAAAAGGTCGTATCTTCATAGGGAACTCACGGCACTTCATGCACCTTAAGACCTTATAAGGAACTTATATGCCAAATTTGGTATCTCTCGAACCACCAGTTTGCGCTGTGCGGTGATATGTCAGTCTCTCAGTCAGTCAGTTATTTCTTGATATTTGGCACAATTTTTCAAAATTTTTCATGTCCACAATATTAAATTACAAAACCGATGCCATTTTCGTAATTAACGTCCCAAAAAACCATAAAAACGACACCCATATTAATATTTAGACATTTCATCCCCCTCGCACCCCAACAGAGGGGATGGTATTTCACGTCCTCCGCGTGAGATTTTAAAATCATTGTTGTTTTCGTTATCAGCGACCCGGTATATCATAAAAACAATACCCATGTCGATTTTCAGAATTTGTCACCAGATTTCCCCCTTTTAGGGGTTGATTTCTCAAAAAACCTGAAACACGTATTTACTCATTTATCGTTAGAAATACTCCTGTGAAGTTTCGAATAATATAGTCCAACTAATCTTGTTTCCCCATACAAACTTTGGACCCCCATTTCACCCCCTTAGGGGTTGAATTTTGAAAAATCCTTTCTTAGTGCACCCCTAGACCTTATAAGGAACCTACGTGCCAAATTTGGAATCTCTAGGACCAGCGGTTTGGGCTGTGCGTTGATATGTCAGTCAGTCAGTCAGTCAGTCAGTCAGTCAGTCAGTCAGTCAGTTTCTTCTTTTATATATTTAGAAGAGTATAGATAATAATCATAATTCGGTGCCTCATTCATAATTCAATACCTCATTCAATGATTCAGTGTCTTATTCTGAGACATTGAATCATTGAATGAGGAGGATCTTAGAGCTGTATGAAGTTGATGCAGCTGTGTGATCCAAATCCTGCTAGAGCTTGCATTATACAGTATTTTTAACCGACTTCAAGATTTCAAAGGAGGAGGTTATCAATTCGGTTGTGTTTTTTTTTTTTTTTTTTTTTTTTTCTAAATGTTTGTTAGTCCATTACTCCGTCATTTCTTAACCGATTTGGAAAATTCTTTTTTTGATTGTAAGTATATACATCCAAGTTGGTCCCGTTTTTGTCAAAATGCAGTTCTGATGATGGGATCCATGAGGAATTGAAGGAACTCCTCAAATCTTTAAGGCAAACATATAGTGATTTTTGTGTTTTTATCAACAAGTCAAGCATTTGCATCTAAAAATGTGACATTGGATGAAGTGGAACTGCTGATGATGATCAGAACAGAACTCTTCAACGACGAAAAGTTCACGTTTGGCGATTTGTCCTCTTCGTTTTGTTTGTCAAGCAAGCAAGGTTTTTCCATGATTCCATGAGGAATTGAGGGTACTTAGTCTTCTACCATTATAAACATACTTACAGCCATTTTTATTTTATTGTATGGAATCTAAGAGTGCACCATCTAAGTATAATAATCTTTCACCGGCCTCCCCCATTGAAGTCGGTTTTTTTTTCTTAAAAATTAGTTTATACCAAGTTAGTGGCAAACAAGCGTACGGCCCGTCTGATGATAAGCGGTCACCGCAGCCTATGGACACCTGCAACTCCTAGGGGTGCATGCGCGTTGCCGACCCTTTAAGAATTTATACACTCCTACAGACAGTGGACCACAGTCCTTCGTCAACCGGTGGGGTAATTAGTATTAGTAATTAACCAACGTTTACGAGCGTACGTAACATCTGTAATTTTTTACAAAAGATATGACAACTTGATCTACCTATATATAGTTTCGTGATTACCCTGCGGGAGGGGGAGACGGCCCCTTTGGCCCATATGACTCTATCAGGATTGAGCGAGGTGTCTTCCGGGGACATAGTTTTGAGTCCTCTATGGTTCTGTCTAGCGCTAAATCCGCTTAGCACTCTGCTGAAGGATGCGAGATTGCCAACTGCGGAGTGGGGGGTGAGGTCATTTCTCATCTGCTCTACATGGATAACCTGGGGGGTGCGGATGGCTATGACGAGACGTGATAGGGCCTTCCGCAATTATAAGCATGATCGGTGCGACGAAAACTGGCGTCTTTTTAAACTGGCCAGAAATCGCTGCAACCAGATGGTAAGAGCTGCAAAGCGCCGGTATATTCATGAGAATATTTCGACCTCATCCCTTGCTGATACTTGGAAGTTCCTGAGGACGCTTGGTGTAGGCAAACCCAAGACTGACTTCGATCCCTCTTCTTTTTCTTTAAATACTATCAATACTCACTTCTCTAATTCCCAAAAAATAGATCCAGCCATCAAATCTAAAACTTTATCATTAATAGCGTTGTTTCCTTCCCCCGACATTTTACCGTTTAGTCTCACGTCGGTGACAACTGAGGAGATCCTTAAGATTATTCTCTCCATTAAGTCCAAAGCCGTCGGCCACGATGACATAGGACGAGCCATGGTTTTGCTCATCCTGGAAACTATCTTACCCGTAATCACCCATGTCATTAACTACTCTTTTCATACTGGGACCTTCCCATCTTGTTGGCGCAAAGCCTATGTCATCCCTCTTCCTAAGGTATCTAACCCCAGTTCTCTCAATCACTTCAGACCCATCTCAATTCTTCCATTTTTCTCTAAAATTCTTGAGACTGCGGTCCATATCCAAATTTCTAAATTTATTAATTCTAACTGTCTTCTATCCCCTTACCAATCCGGTTTCCGGGCAGGACATAGCACCACCACTGCTCTCCTGAAAGTCACTGAGGACATAAGGGAGGGCATGGAGACGTCAAAGGTCACTGTGTTAGTTCTCATCGACTTCTCGAACGCATTTAACGTTGTTGATCATGACCTACTCCTTGCCACCCTTTCTCATCTTAAAATTTCCTCAGCAGCAACTACTTGGTTTGCCTCCTACCTTTCGAGCCGTGCCCAAGCTGTCCGTGTTGGCCAGAGCGTGTCTGAATGGTGCGATTTAAATACCGGAGTACCACAAGGAGGTATCCTTTCTCCACTTTTATTCTCCGTATTTATCAATCTCATCACTTTGGGAATCAAAAGCTCTTACCATCTGTATGCAGACGATTTACAATTGTACTCTCAGAGTGATGTAATGGACATAAATTCGGCCATCTCTGCCATCAATGATGACCTGATTCATATAAGCAAGTGGTCAAGTAGTTTCGGCATTTCTGTCAACCCTTCCAAGTGCCAGGCCATCGTTGTGGGGAGTACGCGTCAGCTATTGAAGCTGGATACGGTTTCTGTCGCACCAATTATGTTCGAAGGTTATTAAGTTATTCCGGTCTCGAGCCAAGTCAAAGATCTCGGCGTTGTTTTAGATAGGCATTTATCTTGGGATGGACAGTTTTCCGAGGTGAGTCGAAAGGTCACTGGTACTTTACGTGCACTTTATCGCTATAAAAACTTCCTACCGGTTAGCACCAAAACTTTGCTAGTGCAGGGGTTAGTTCTACCCCTCATCGACTATGCTGATGTGTGCACTACGAATATTTCCCAGGACTTTCTTACCAGACTCGATCGTTTGCTTAATAATACCATTCGGTTTATCTTCGGCCTTTTCGGTTTATTTTCGCCGCAAGCTGAACTGGCTCCCGATACGTCAACGCAGGTCTCTCAGGATCCTTTGCACGCTTTTCTCCATCCTGTTTGAGCCCTCCGCTCCTGGATATCTCAAACGTAAATTTAACTTTGTCACCCCTCGTCCAGGCTGTGAATTGCGTTCCTCCCGATCCCTCAAACTATCTGTACTTCCTCACCATAGTGGTTTCCTTACATCTTCCTTCGCTGTTCAAGCAATTCGTCTCTGGAATGCACTCCCTCTGACGATAAGACAGGCCCCAAGCAAATTTGTTTTCAAACGTATGCTCTTCAAGCACTTGCTAGAACATTCCTAGCGGAAAAGAGATTTGTAGTCGTAAGCGTGTGTGCAATAGTATATAATTATGTATGTATATTTAATGTATATATGTATATATATATATCTATGTATGTATTCAGGTATATATTTGGTTAAGTAGTTTAAACACCTTTTTTGTAATTAGCTCTACCTTAGGATTTTTTTTTGTTTTTCTCACCTAGTTTGTCTCTTGCACCTACCTTCGCTATTTTCTGTTTGGCTCCTTGGTTGACTGGTAGAGAATGCCTTGAGGCATTAAGTCCGCCATTTGTACCGATTTATTTGTGCAATAAAGTTTAAATAAATAAATAAAATAACCTTGAGGTATTTTCACCGAATATACATGACCTGTTGGAGTCACTGAAAACCACAGAAGATTTCAATTTTTGGAGATAAGTGTGCGGTCATGCATGTACCTACAGCGGGCGAAAGTTGTAAACTCCACAAATTTACAGCTTTCTGAAGCAATGTCCTTCTGATCTCTTTTTGAAGCACAAACCTATATTAAAAAAATGATAAGTACTGACGTATTTGGAGCGGTAAAACAACAAGTATTAGGCGCCTTCAACACCTGGGTGATGCCCTTGCTTACTTATGCCTTTGACATACTAAGGTGGACTGACCATTGAGCTGGATGCCCTGGAACGAAGGGTGCATATACTGCTCACTGCGCACCGTGTTCTGTCTGAGACTGCGGTAGAGTACATCCCGCGGAAATGTGGAGGTCACGGCTTTTTAAATGTAAATACCTCCACAACCGCGAGGTGTGCAGTTTCGGGGATTATTTCTAAACAGCGACTGTCGGATGCATCGCGACGTGGTGCCGGTAGATCAGTTAGGTGCTCTTTCGCACTCTGCTCTCCTTGGTAAACGAAAACTGCTTCAAACTTGAATATTAAGCACCGAGGACCGTAAGGCGGTATGGAAGAGTAAGAAGCTACACGGGCAGCTACAAGGCCCTCACAGTGCCCAGCGCGTTGGTGAACTGACTATATTTCGGGGAAACCGACGGTTTTGTCAATGCAATCGCGGAGAAAGTTTTCATGACTAACGCTTCCGGAAGAATATCCTGACGGAAGGAACGGCCGACATTTATCGGGCATGCCGCCTTCCCAGGAGTCACTTAGGCATATTATTTACAATTGCGGTCATCTTGCTAACGATGAGTACTTGCTTAGGATTAGGCATAATTTGGTAGCCATGATTTTAAGGATATCATCAATTGACAACATGCGTCGAAAAAGCAATAACACGGAAATGTTTACAATGGAAAAACGTGAACAGGACTTAAGTAAGTAGGTAACAACAGACGGAGTTACCAGTTATCACCAAAAAGTAATAATATTGTTATTGAGGAAGGATACCAAAACTTCAAATAAAGTTTTCGTTCGATGAAACTTTTTTTCTTGATGCGCGCCCGGGGCCACTAGTCTATGTGGGGCCCCTAGGCAGTTGACTACTCTGCCTAATGGTTAATTTGGCCCTGGGTTTGAGGACTCCAGTTTGCGTTTAACTATATAATAATTAATAACATAATAGGTACAGAAGCGCCACTGCCTTAGTGATAACGATAGCTGTCAAGTTTAAGGCATTAATACTTCTAAAGTACGATGACGTAAGACAGGGTTATCGACAGCGCTCGTGCTTATATACGCAGTTGACACTGTTGACAGTACCTAGTGGGTGGAGTTCGAATTCTTGGACCATATAGTTAGGGCTTCTTATTCTTCTACAATTTCATTTGTCACAACCTCAGAACACGTTGTGACACGAAAGTTATCCATATAAATTGTATGACAAATTTTCGTCTCACGACGGGATCCATTAAATTGTAGACGAATTAAAAAATGGTCCGAAGGTTTTAAATCCACCCAGCTCGTACTTCTAACACGTTTAATAAAGTGCACGTGATGTCAGCATTTGTATGGCTTCTCTGCGCCAGAGGGTTTCAAAGCTTGATTAACCACATGACACAGAATGTGTATGGGTTCATTTAGTTCCTGCTCTTATGTGTAATAAATTAAAATAGCACCTTTGACCGAGTGAAATGGAGGTCTCCGTTTCAGCTCCGGCAAATATGCTTTCACGTATCCGGATTTCCAGCTGTTCTCCTCTACAGGTCGCATTTCTCAACCGATTCTCGTGAAATTTTGTGAGCAGGTTTATAATTATATAGTTTTTTTTGAGTAAGTTTTTATAAATTTTTAAATTAAAAAAATTATAAATTCGAGGTCTACAGTTCACAGAGCCCCTAGTCATATGTATTCGACCGAGCGAGCGCGTAGCTTCTCTGTTTGAGCTTGGGTAGTAATGCTTGCGTATATCTGTCTGTTCTCCTCTACTGCCCTTTCACAACCCGACTCGTCCTCACCTGTCCCAACGTCCCTTGTTGACCCAAAGCCATACAAATAATCAAAAAAATATTTCTAAATGTTTTTAAAGCGGGCTTCCCGTACACCTAAAGGGGGAGGGAAAATATTTTTTACCTACCCTATCGAGTAGGGTATTGTTGTTTAGACCTGATTAAGTGGATAAATATCGTATTAAAAAAAAAAGGAAAACAAAGGAATGAGAAGGCACTCAAAGTCTGTATTTTTTTTTGTTCCGTAGAATTTTTTAACCTCCAATTGACATATGAACTTGAAATTTAGTGATAATATTTATTATTACGTGTATTTTACAAAAAAATACCAATACGTACGGAACCCTCGGTGCGCGAGTCCGACTCGCACTTGGCCGGTTTTTAAAGGTATACAAATATGTACTCCCAACCTTTTTGCTCTGGAATCGAGCATTCAATCATTAGCAATCATTAGTTGAGTTGATCGTGCGTGATCGTGATGATAATACGATGATAGTTCACGCACAACGGTGGGGGTCAATTTGATACTTGGGTTTTGCAATTCAATTTGGTTTCATTATGTATCACGCTTTTAGGAAACGTTGTTAGTTGTGTCAAACATACAGTGAATATATAGGTAGTATAGGTACATTGCGCGTGGCCAGTCACGCACTTGGCCGGTTTTTATTAGTATGGAAAATGACTTGATCACCTTACGAACGCTCGAAAACGGCACGTAATCCCGTGCATTATTGAATTATTGTATACATATTTATGAGTGCAACTGCCGGTGTCGTGTGCCGCCGTTTCCTGGGCAACCTGCCTATCCCCGACGACACGTATGACTCACCGGTGCCAATGCGTTGGTAGGTTTTTTATTTTAACCGACTTCAATAGAAGGTTGAGGTTCTCAGTTCGTCTGCATGTTTGCTTGTTCTTTTTTTAATTTTATTTTTTAGGTAGGTACATACCTGTATGCTCCCTGATAACTCTTGACCACGTTAGCCCAATTGGATAATTCTTTTTTTGTTTCAAAGCAGGTACTCCGACATTGGTCCCATATAAATTTGGTGAAGGTCTGATGATGGGATCTAGGAGGAATCGAGGGAACTCCTCGAATTTGATAGCACGCATATGCCGATTTCAGTATTTTCTGTAGGTAACCAAGTATTCGCTCACGGAAACCACAAATTGTGGCATAGCAAAGTACAAAATTGGAGTCGGTTTTTTTTGGTATAAATTATTGTAACCTATATTGTTTGAGGACCTAAATATTGGGACCATCGTTAAGGCATTTAAATAAATAAATATTAGGGGACAATTTTTTACACAATTTCAACTAGTCCCATAGTAAGCTCAATAAGGCTTGTATTATGGGTACCTATCGCGGTTCTTGCGATAAAGCCTATTAACAGACAGACGGACGGAAAGACAGCGAAGTTTTAGTAATAGGGTCCCATTTTTACCCTTTGGGTACGGAACCCTAAAACTGACACCAACAAATTTGCTCAAATTTGTTCGTAAAAGTTCGCAATGTAAAAAAAAAACAGTAAAAAATTGTTGACCATCATGTTTCCAGTCACAATACGACACCAATTTTACCGCCATAAACGGATCGCCACTATTTGTGTAACATCCTATATAAATCCGAAATTTGGTACCTACAAAATGAAAATGCGTCTACCACTTTTGAACTATACAGGTAATATACAAATGAGTATATATTGTTGTTTTATAGAATAACAGTCAGTTGTGATGGATGTGATGATGATGCTAATGTTTTTTTGATCAATCGTGCCTGCGTGAATAACTAATATAATAACTTTATAGTCGTGACTGTAATGCAAAGTAAAGTCATTATTTTTTTACACAAACACGTACTAAGAACTACGAGGGCGTATGTTCATTCAACTGAAGGTGTTTTGGACGTAGATACATGCATTGATTGGTAAAAATCTACATGTAAACAATGCTTAAAGCATGTTCTGTTGACTGAGAACAAAACGTTAGTTTAAAATTAGGGGCAATATAAAGTTTAAAAAGCTAAACTTCCTTACGAAGAAGGCACTGAGTGGCCATAAAATTGTTGTACACGATTCGCAACCCTTTGAATGCCTTTAATATTTGAATGAAGTGATCACTCAGACGCCAAGGTATCAAAAATTGATGTAACGTTTAAACCAATGAAAACAAATAAAAAACCGGCCAAGTATCTATACTTATACAACATAAGACACTTTATTGTAACCTTTTTTAATTTAATTAAAATATTTTTTATCACTAATAAGAACGTTATATTAAGTAGAATTTTGGTCAAGTGCGAGTCGGATTTTAGTTTTCCCATACATTTTGATACCCAACGCCTGATGAACACAACGAGCAACAATTAAAAGTTTTTTTTGTATGGGAGCTCCCTTAAATATTTACTTTATTTTGTTTTTAATATTTGTTGTTATAGCGGCAACAGAAATAAATACATCATCTGTGAAAATTACAACTGTCTAACTATCACGGTTCGTGAGACTGGTGACAGATGGACAAACAGACAGACAGACGGACGGACAGCGGAGTCTTAGTAATAGGGTTCCGTTTTTACCCTTTCGGTACAGAACCCTAAAATAATAGATTTTTTCATGATCAAAGTACACCTTCACTTTGACCTTTTTAGTGGTTGTTGGCGTGGTAGGCATGACGACACACGACCACTTTATAGGTTCTTGCCGTTCAGAAGTTTAAAAACTATAAGTTACTAGCGGCCCGCCCCGGCTTCGCACGGGTATTTAACAAAACATTCAAAATTAAAAATTATAATACACACACATTTTAGTAAGCATCCCTAATTTTTTTGGAAATATAATACCTATAGCCGATATCACCCGGGGATTGCTTTCCAACAGTGAAATAAATTTTCATATCGGTCCAGTAGTTTCGAAGCCTATTCAATGCAAACAATTTTTGTTACACCTTGAGTTACATTATTGCAATTTTAGTCAGGAGCCCTAATATTTTTGGAAATATCAAATCGGTTCAGTAGTTTCGGAGCCTATTCAATGCAAACAAACAAACAAAGATTAAAATCTTTCCTCTTTATAATATTAGTATAGATAATAATGCATTGGGAGTAGAAATAGTTCAAACAACATTTTTAAAATTCATATGAAGCGGTCAAAAACTCTTACGCCCTTATAATAAAGACTTTTGAACTGTTTTGATGTTGACTGTACAAGCTTTGCTTAATTTGGGACTCGGTGGATGTGTATAAGAGTGTTCCTCAATAATATATTAATAATAATATATATTTGTAGCCGCCGTTGCCGATGATGTTGGAACTCGACGACTTTTAAATAAAACTTCGATGAAAGTTTACTATAACTATATAATTCCCAAAGGTTCTGGTTTACAAAAATAGTTCACCGAAAGAGTATACGGAAGTGGTAAAAGTGTATGGACAAAGAAGATGGTAGCTAATGACCAGCAAGATTTTTACTTAAAGTGTAGGTTTTTGTGGTAGGGATAAAGAGCTGCTATTGGCGGCTTTTAGAAGCCGCCATTATACTAACTGTGCCCGATGAGCGCGTTTTGCTACTGCATAAGGAATGGTATGAATCTATATAAAAATAAGCGTTGCGTTCGCAACAATATTTATTATTATCTAATAATTTCGTTTTGAAAATTAATAGAATACCAAAGTTCACGTGCGTATTAAGATATAAAAACGTTAAACGTCTTCCTTACAAGGCTGCTATAGAGATACAGGAAGGGAGTTAATAGTACATTACGATACAAGTGCAGAGAACAGGTAATTCGCACGTGTATCGTTTTACAGTACATACATATGGCTCTTTAAAGTTTCGACATATGCACGTAATCTGCTGATTACCGCACTCGTGCGGTAAAGTAGCACTATATACTGTAATAGCTATTTACGATAAAGGCCGATATCGCAGATGTTTAAGGCCCGAGCCGCAGGCGAGGGTCATAAATATGCGAGAGAGGGTTTTCTGTTTTACGACCCGTGTGTTGTAAGTACACAATTTTACGTCACCACTTGGCCAAAAGGTGGGTTTTTCCAAACGTGGAGCGTGCGGAAAAATGCGCTTACCAATAAACAAATCATAAGAAAATACTAAGAATCAAACTTCAGCTTATTTATGCATGTTTAAAGATTTTATAATATTAAACAGGAAATAGGTAGCAGTCTGACCATAGAAATTGTGACGTCATTAGGCACCCAACTAACAAATTGGTAATAACATCTGACCCTTTTACGACTGATTCATCGTAGGTGCGTCGTAAATAAGCAAGTTTTAAAACGTGACGTTATATAAATGTCATTTATACCGCACTTTAGTTTAAATGCAAATTGTTCTTAAAACGCAGTTGTACAGACGTTTATAAAACATAGTAATAAAGCAATTTCATCATTATCGTACAAAAGTTTTAACCAAGACCTTTTCCCGGTTTTACAACTTCAATAAGACATGTTACAGCACTTCGGTCATAGAAAAGCTTTATAAGTGACTCCTGTACAACTAATCATAACATCAGCTTTTTATAGCTCTTAACTTGCTAAAATGCCATACAAAAGTCATAAACAGGACCGTCTTATAGTTAAAAGATAGGGATTACGACTTATTTGTTTCATAAATTTTCGAAGAATACATTTTCTAAATAAGAGAAATAAACGTGCCGCAGAGTAATGGTTCCGCAGATATATTTTTAATTGAAAGTAGTTTTGACGAGGGTTTCCATGAAAAAGAGAGTATTGTAAGCGATGATAGTAATCACAATAACGTAAATTATTATTATTAAAGATTCAGAATTCCGCGCAGAAGTTGCTAAATGGGCTTTAGAGCACAATAATTCGCATATTGCTCTAAAGGATTTATTTTGTATTTTAATTATAAGACTGCCGCACGTAAACCCGAAAGATCCGACAACACAAAAGCGTACACATTCATAAAACCCTTCATTTTGTGTTATTCGATCGTTCTACAAAAAACGAATTACGGTTATTTAAAAAGTAAAAATCATTTATAACTTTTTGAGACATAAGGACATACTCACTTCTTCGTGTTTAGGTTCACCTGGTCAACAGGGAACCCTGAATTAGGGTAATGGCGGCCGTATCGTGTCGGCTTAGGAGTTTTAAGTCGTAAGCTAGTGCTTTTAATCATAAATGAGTCATATAACAAATTAGTGATAAAAATTTAATTACATTTATTAAATTAGATATAATAAATAAACAATATTTAAAGGGGGCATTAAAAATTTCTTACAAAACCTAGTAACATTCGTCGACAATATTAAGCTCGCATGCGTATCTGTTTTGTTATACTCGTACTTACATTACTTACCCATTTGAGTTACGCTAGTAGATGTCGAGTCAGTTATACTAAATACTTTAAATGGTAAAAAGTATAATACTTACTGTTTTTCACAAATTGTTTGACCAGCGATAGTTAGGTATGTTACGATTGAAACTGCTTCGCTATTGCATTTCACCGACTCATTTGTCGTACAAACGACTACGTTATGATCACTGTACAAGCAATTGCACTTACAAAGCGAGAACTTACGATACTTTTCAGACTAAAAAGTCGTTTAATATATTCTTTATGACAGCTGTTGGACTAAATGTGCTTGCTTATGACCATCGTGTGATCACTCTACGACTATTTAGCCATATAAACTGCGCCAAAATCGCGTCATATAAACGTTTGTATGCCTTAAATTGCATACCAGCAAGTTTTATGAAAAACGTTTGTACAACATTTATATGACTTATTTTTGCTAGTTGGGCATATTTCCCTACAAACTTCATACTAACCGTTTTTGACGTTTCGTAAAAAGTTGCAGATTTGACCATCAGTAAAATACCGTATCCAAAGGGATACGGGTGTAAAGACACCCGAGACACTATTGAGACAAATAAAAATCTACTTAAATGACATTTGTTAAAAAAATGAAATTTCAATGTAAATAATTAGAGCTAACAATCGTTTCAAACCGGGTGTGAACGGGTATTTTAGTACGCGTAAAAACCAAGTGATTTTAGTTTAAAAATAAAACAAAAGTCCTCATCCAAGTAACCCTAGTCTACGATGAAAAATAAAGGTCACGGGCGCTTATACAGCCACAAAAACTTTAAACGTCTTCCTTACAAGGATACCATAGAAATACAGGAAGTTAAAAGACTTTAGTACCAAAACGACATATCTGTATATTACAATCACTTGAAATAGGACTTTATGCTCATGGTGAGAGATTTTAGTATAAAAAAGACATTATCGAGTTTTATGTTGATTTAACATACGCGATTAATGCTTATGGTTTTTGTGAAATAGGGATACATATATAGCCATGAAAGTGGTCTTACAATTTTAAACCTTAATGTATAAGTCATAGAGTTGGAAAATGGTAGACTACTTTCTTGACCGACTGTCCATTGGTTGAATATTTAAAAAGTTAAGTGAATAAGTGATGAGTGACGGAGATGACGAGTAATAAATATGTTAAAAACTGGTATGATGTACCTACAGACTCGTCAAGGGTATATGGTATGATCGGTATACAGGGTGGGCCTGTAACAGGAGCAAATAAAAAGGACGCTTCCTTTGAGCATCCGCAGTAACTCCCTGTGTCCCTTTTTTTTTCAATTCGAAGAAATTTTGATCAGAAGTCCTGATTACCTAGATACCAAGAGATTATGGCGCGCCAGTCAATGCAGTTTATGAGATAGTAACAACTTATAATAAAGTTTGAATTTTATGTATCAAAAGGTAATTCTGGTATTTTTTGTTAAATATTTTTGTATTTTTACTACAAATATTTATTAATATCACTCCAGAAGTAAAGAAAAATACACGTAAGTACGCTATCTTAGAAGAAAAATAACTCAAGAAAAAAAATATTTTCAACTGGGACCACTATGAAATAATTGATCTTATGACCCGTTTTATAAATACTGGTCATTGGGTGCGAAGCCTGGATGTTGACAAAGAAAGAGGAACACTCGCTAGCACTAGTGGCGCAATGGAAAATCTACCGCAAAAAATTTGAACCCACTCGTACAGAGCACGGCACCTGAGGACTCCGTAAAAATCAAGAAGTCGAATGTCTATTGTCCAAATCGAACATCATAGGAGAAAGGAAATTCGCAAGACTCCGATGACTCGGGCACGCAGTCCGAATGGGTGACGATCGTGCAGTCCGGACAGCGTACTCGGGCTGTCCAACTGGTCGAAGACATTGGGCGTCCTACCGATGTCTATCGATGGGGCGACGAAGTACAGAGGGACCTAACTGAGCTCCAAGCCGTCGTCGACTGGACGGAAATAGCCATGGACAGGGAAGCCTGGCGGACTACTTGGTAGTATAAAATCTGTCTTTGGTGTCGGAGGCCAAGATCCACTTCGGGTCGTTGCGCCATAGCAGCAATAGGTGGTAGTAAGTAATAATAATATTGGGGGACAACCTTACACAAATCGACCAAGTCCCAAACTATGTAAAGCTTCTACTATGGGTAACAAAACGACGATATACATACTTATAAAGATAAATGACTTATTATTTTCTTTTGACATTTTGATTTTATTCTAGAAACTGTCTAGACTACTATTTCTTTACTTACATTTTATCCATATTATAATACATAGAAAACATCCAAGACCCAGGTAGAATATTCGTGATAAATGCACAAATAATGCACTGACCAGGATTCGAACCCGGGACCTCCGGCTTCTTGGCAGGGCAGGGTCACTACCAACTAGCCAAAGTGGTCGTCGCCAAGTTAATCTTACTTGTATTAATAAATGTTTGGTATGAAAGTTGTAGACAAGTGCTAGCCCAAAAATTGATAATTTTTGTCATTTCAGCGATAAATGAACTTGTTGCTTACTTTATATATTCATTCTATTTATATCTGGAATAGCGTAGGTATACCTTGGTCATACACAGACCAAAAAACAAAAGTGTTTTTTCTTGCGGTCAACAGTTAAGGTCTTACTTGCATACATCTTACATATAATATGTTTTTATTGCATAAAATTATATTAAAGGAGGCTGTTCGGATTTAGAGTCAAACCAAAAGAGGCCTTATGGTAGTAGTAGTAAACACTTTCATGCACATAAAAGATAATAAAAATACATTACATTTTGTACGGTGGACCTCAGAAGGTGCTGAATAAGTACCTTTGCACTTTGTCGCTTTTACGTCATGTTTAAACTTGTCTAACGGGTGAAAGCGATAATTCCCAAAGTGTCCAGCTACTTACGAGGCCGACTGTACACTGGCTAATTTATCCCGATAAGAGATCTCTACCAGCTAACAGTATTAATTATAATCCTAAACTTGGACTCGGAAAAGACGGGAGTTTAAATCTGTATAATGACCACCTATATTTTAATTTCTTTCAGAACTTAAAATACCTACCGTCAACAAATAATTTCTACAACGTCGTGAATGAAAACATACGTCAATTAAAACATTAATTTGACTCATAAATCCAACATTAATCAACGTAAGGTATTATAAAATTACGAGCGAAATCTTAAATGCCTATACAGTCTTCACACAGGAAATTCAATCATCATCCTCCTAGCGTTATTCCCAGTACAGTTGCATCCTGAAGAATGCCTGGGGTCCGCTACCTGATCCCAAGAATTGGCGTAGGCACTAGTTTTTACGGAAGCGACTGCCATCTGACCTTCCAACCCGAGGGGGAAACCGACCTTCTTGGGAATAGGCTTGTCAAGTGAGTGGGCAACTTGACTGTTAGAAGTCACACAGGAATTTCAATATCACAAGTAAATCATAATCATAACATAATGCATGTTCGCGTAAAATTACTAACAGTCACATACGCTCTTATTATTGTAATACAACTTATACTGCGAGGTATTCCCGTATTTTTAATTTGCGTGGAAAAAGGACGTATGTATATATAAGGTCATATGTTGCTTGTAACGTTTCAGTATACTTTAAAATATTCCCGTATTGAGTGTTGCGTGAAAGAACGTCGTATGTTACTTTATGAAGTATGCCGCTTGTGACGTTTCGGTAGCGGTGTTGTGTGCGCACGCGATGCGTCATGCACGATTAAGTTGCAGGGTTGTCAGCGAAGAAAATTGGAAATGGAAGAATAGGTGCAGAATTAAAAAAAGGTTAAGAGGGCGCAGTACACTCGGTTCTCCATACAAACGTATTTACGCTTTCATTTTAAAACGCCATGCTAGAATAACATGAAACTTTGTATACACAATGGGATCCGGCATATCTAGGTCGAAAATTAGTTTATGTTGCTTGAAATTATAATGGAGAAAAAATACAGCGTTTATTAAGGTTTTCATACAAGCCGTAAAAAACTCAAAAAACCGCTGTATTTTTTTTCTTTTACAATTCCTATAGCAACAGAAAATATTTTTCGGCCTAGATATGCCGGATCCCCGGCGTTTTAAAATGAGAGCGTAAATACGTTTGTATGGAGAACCGAGCGTACTGCGCCCTCTTAAGAAATGGTTTAATACAGTGATTTTGGGGTCGTGATCCGGAATGATTGTACATGGTCAAGAATTCAAAGTAGACAACATCACAGTTGGTATGACGGTTTATAACAAAAATGATTCTCTTTTTCTTCAAATTCTAATGGGAAATAATACTTTTTCATACGACTTGGTCACCCTATCCCACTGTCAACTCTCCATACTATCCGTCAAAGAGAGAAGGGTAACCATGTTTTTTTGAGATTTTGTATATTTGTCATCAAAATAAATTAAAAAAGAAATACGTTTGTTTCGTGACACTACAACTTTTTTGAAAAGGCTAACCGATACCAAGTCGTAAAACTTATTCTTGATCCACGACCCCGAAATCACCCTGTATATAAAGAAAGGGTGTGTAATAAACTTATAGTAAGAGTGATTCAGTATTGACACACGGCTTGCCTGACTGTAAACAGACACGTAGTCCATGGAAGCTCGTCCACCACCACCACCACCACCACCACCATATCAGCCAAAGAACGTCCACTGCTGGACATAGGCCTCCCCCATATTCACGGGGGGTACATGCCATAATCGCCACGCTTGGCATGCGAAGCTCGTCCAATACAAAATAAATATGAAACTATGATAATAATAATGAAAATATGAGTCTCAAGCGCGCTGTCCTGATCCTTTTTTGACAGCTATAGACAAATGCGGATCCCTCATTCCTTACTCTCAACACAGCGCAATCCTCGGGCTTTCGCGATCTTACCGCCACCACATATTCAGCGAAGAAAAAGTAGCTGGGGTCTTCTGTAATGTGGAGATACTTCCCCAGTTAGGCTGCTCAAAATATGAGCGGGATGACATTCCACTAAGTCTCAATGTCTATTTATAAAATTGTATAATAGAAATATGAATATCTAACTAATGGATTCAACCCTAACTGACTTCACACTCCACTTGCGCCCGCGCAAATTGATAGCTCCACGTTCCCCCGTCCCCTTTTAACACGTGTGTGTTGCACTTACCGTCTCCTTCGCACCTAACTGTGGACGGCTAACAGTTAGTTCGTACCGTGATCGATGCTTGCCCGTTTACAGTGCAGAGTTTAAAAACAGTATATGTGGGATCAGTAACTGCCTATATGTCGCCACGAAACGGTCCCAGGAGCCGGCGCTGATCGCTGATCTTTCGGTGAGGCATAACTATAGTCTGGCAAAAAAGTGAAGAAATTAAAAAATGGCAACACTGTAGTGTCATCCCTTTCAAATCAATCTAGGAAAAAAGGGACGACACTACAGTGTTGCCACTTTTTAATTTCTACACTTTTTTGCCAGACTGTAAGTAAAAGCGGCTCGTGGAGGCAACTGGTGACCAGAAGGCTGGCGCCTATCTCACCCAACGGATCTCTATTGCCATCCAGCGTGGCAATGCCGCCAGCCTTCTGGGCACCTTGCTACACGGTTCAGACCTGGCCGGTTTTTTATTTGTAATTATTTACTTTTGTTTTATTTTAGTTTACAGTTAGGTTAGTTATATTTGCCTTTATTCCTATAGTTTCTGCAAATGCGAATGGAGATTAAAATATGCCAACAATGCGTTCAGCACTCAGAAAAAACTATTGCGAAAATAACCAAAAATCGTTGCGAAATAGGAGCCGACAGAGTTGAGTTGCTGGCGCAGCAACCTTAATTTTGCGAAATAATATTGCGAAATTGACAATGTAGAAGTCTTAACTTTGTGATATATAACATTGCGAATTTTGCAAATGTATGTTTTTCACAATTTTACTCTGTCGGCTCCTATTTAACAATTTTCACATTGCTTATTTAGCAAACTTAACTTATTGGAACAAACTTGCGAATTAGACAAAGTGAAACATTGCGAATTTTGCAAATGTATTTTTTTCACAATTTTACTCTGTCGGCTCCTATTTAACAATTTTCACATTGCTTGTTTAGCAAATTTAATTTAATGGAACAACTTTGCGAATTAGACAAAGTGGAAGTATTAACTTTGTAAATTACAACATAGCGAATTTCACAAGGTATAAAATAGCTAATGTAACAAATTCGCTTGTTCACAACTTTACTGTGTACCCCAATTCTCGATTCCAAACATTGTTGACGCAGCAATTTGTATGTTGTGTTATCAGCAATGAAAACTTTGCTAAATAAGCAACTTTCAAGTCGTGATTTTAGCAAAATCAAAAAGCAGCATTGTGACAATAACAAGGTTAACATATCTGACTCCGCAAGATTACTCTGCGGGACCAACAAAGTTAACATTGCTAGAGCCGTGGAATATTGCGGGGTTAACAATGTTACTTTGTTGGTCTCGCAGTGTAATATTGCGGGTGTAACAAAGCTAACATTGCTAGACCCGTGGAATATTGCGGGGTTAGCAATGTTAGCTTTGTTGGTTCTGCAGTGTAATATTGCGGGTGTAACAAAGCCAACATTGCTGGACCCGTGGAATATTGCGGGGTTAGCAATGTTAGCTTTGTTGGTCCCGCAGTGTAATATTGCGGGTGTAACAAAGCTAACATTGCTGGACCCGTGGAATATTGCGGGGTTAGCAATGTTAGCTTTGTTGGTCCCGCAGTGTAATATTGCGGGTGTAACAAAGCTAACATTGCTGGACCCGTGGAATATTGCGGGGTTAGCAATGTTAGCTTTGTTAGTCCCGCAGTGTAATATTGCGGGTGTAACAAAGCTAACATTGCTGGACCCGTGAAATATTGCGGGGTTAGCAATGTTAGCTTTGTTGGTCCCGCAGTGTAATGTTGCGGGTGTAACAAAGCTAACATTGCTGGACCCGTGGAATATTGCGGGGTTAGCAATGTTAGCTTTGTTGGTCCCGCAATGTAATATTGCGGGTGTAACAAAGCTAACATTGCTGGACCCGTGGAATATTGCGGGGTTAGCAATGTTAGCTTTGTTGGTCCCGTAGTGTAATATTGCGGGTGTAACAAAGCTAACATTGCTGGACCCGTGGAATATTGCGGGGTTAGCAATGTTAGCTTTGTTGGTCCCGCAGTGTAATGTTGCGGGTGTAACAAAGCTAACATTGCTGGACCCGTGGAATATTGCGGGGTTAGCAATGTTAGCTTTGTTGGTCCCGCAGTGTAATATTGCGGGTGTAACAAAGCTAACATGGCTGGACCCGTCGACAAAAGTCGCGGACGACAATCTCTACCTGAAATAAAAACAACACGATTTATAAGACTAAATTTTATTTATCAAAAATGTTGTGTATACTCAAATACAAATAATGGAGACAATAGTGGGAAACTATAATATACATTGAGTTTCTAATGAATAATCAACTATAAACAAAAGAAAATAACTTATTGTAAATCTTAATATAAAATGGGAAAATGTCTATTCATACGGGCCACTAATACATGCAAGGTATTTCCTTAAGTTTTTACTTTAATTTATTAAAGCTAAAGCATTAAAGAGGTACATAAGGTATAAATAAACTATGCTATAGCTTAGCAACTAAGGACCGGTACTACAAAGGATTTTTGTGGCGAAAAATAATGAACCTTAACGTCATGTAGTTAAAGCTAAAATTTAATTGATTTCTAGTGTCTAGACATCTTTAAGGATGCCATAGCATGCATAAACAGCTATGAAAATGCAGCTTATAACTACATGACATTAACGTACATTTATCACAAAAAAACCCTTTGCTGCGTCGGGCCGCTATTGGACGCCGCACCGAGCCTTAACGTAACTGTAGTTACTTCTTTAACTAGAAACTATGCTTAACACATTCACAGAGCATGAACCAAATTGCATACATAATGAGGGCTATTCCTATCACATTATTCATCATTGATTATATCCTATGAAGTAAAACATTTTGTGAATACCGCTATAAACTGTATCTAGCACATTATTCGGCAAATGGGAATTACTATACAGGGATGAGGAAAGTTGACCTAAAATGTCGCTTAGCGGCGGTGTGCTTAAATATATACTGTTACTCTGTATAGTACTATTATTTTCTTTAATTTGCATCGTAGTCGCGCTACATACATTATGTAAAGAATTCACGGGAAGGGAGGTCTCTTGTTCAATAGCAAAAGTCTGTACACTTGAAGGTTGTAACATAGAAGAATCTGAATGTTGTTTCAAATAGTGACGCCTAAATGAATTGTAGAGTTGGTAAGTTCTTCCACAACCTATGTTTGGACAAATATACAATTCACCGGGATGATAAAATGTAAAATGGGTTTGAAATTGCTTCATTTGGACAAAAGACCTTTTATATTGCACACTGCACCATCATGCCTGTTAGAAATAGAAAAGCAAATCTAGCATAGGGGTGCCTTCAGTGTCAAACTTGCTCTTCATTACATATATACTTCTTTGGATAAACATCCAAACCGGGGCACAATCTTTTGAATATGGTAAGTCTAATGCCCATAGAATTTTAAACGTGTTTGAAACAGCTTTACAAATACTGGGAAACGTGTACCTGATTTCTTCAGAGATTAATAAATCATATTATGTTACATCCTGCCAGCAAGCCCCAATAGCAACCAGATACGGAAGAACTGGCAAACTTTTTTCCTGCAAACTGGCCTTCCGTTTACTGAAGTGGCTTTGAAGGTCTGATATAGACGGCACCAAGCTTAGAAACACGTTGCTTACTTCCGATCTCGAAGGGTTCCAAGGTCTTCTGACACCTTTCACAGGAACAGTGTGCATCTGTTTCATCAACAGTGGAACTGCCAAAAAAGCTGCAGCCGGCACCAAGCTTAGAAACACGTTGCTTACTTCCGATCTCAAACGGTTCCAAGGTCTTCTGACACCTTTCACAGGAACAGTGTGCATCTGTTTCATCAACAGTGGAACTGCCAAAAAGCCGCAATGTTGGCATGTTCCTCTCCCGCTGCAAAAATAAGTAACATTCAGTATGGTCAATGGTTACACAAAGTACCGAGTAGTAGTAGTAGTAGTAGTAGGTAGGTAAGTAGGTAGTAGGAATATCATATAAGTCATACTGCAGTGCCCTACAGTTTCATAACAGAACAAATAAAATGTACCATCGTATTTGGACCATTTTTTTGTTGTACACATCACTTTTTTTAATTCTGATTTTTATTTACACAGAATTACAAACTCTTTTGAACCTGATTGGGAGAAAAAAAAGTCTTATAGTCTTTAAAAATGGTAACGGAATGGAAAACAATAACATAGGACACTTTTCTTTCTCATAAGGATCGAAAGAGCACATGATTTTGGGTAGAAACACACTAAATTTCCAAATTTAAAAAGAAAGGTGTAAGTAACACACTTAATAAAAACAGCAGCAAACTGAGAGTTGGACTTGCACTCTAAAGGCTCCTAACTATTACACATTTCCTTATAGGTTTTGCACTGTTGCATCATGCACTGCCTGCACTGTCATGGCGGTAACAAATAAAAATGCCTTCCGGTAAACTCGCGCGTATTTCAGTTCATTGGTTTAATAAATAAATAATTTTGAGACAATCAATCATTCCAAGAAAAATATGTAAGTAAATCGCCATTACATTACTATGCAGTTGTCAACAAAAATTATCCGCCATTTCATTCAGTCCAACGTAGGTACCTACATAACCTAATCCTAATACTAATTGGATATTTCTAATTTGGTTAAAGAAATCGTCGACATCTAATAGATAATTTGGATGAGAACAAGTCACAATAACAACAACAAAAAGCACTCTTTACATTTTGAGTAACTAAAACTAAATTATAACTTACCGTTTAGCGGTCCATAAAGATGTATCAAATCACAGTTGAGCAGAAACACACTTAATTCATCCATTGCACTAATATCATTATTCAAACAAAGCACTTTAACGATGAATAATCTCTTTACCAACTAAAAAACGATGCACAAATTTAAGATGTTTGCGAATGCGAAATGCGATGCGATGCGGCAGTGTTGCCAGATGCCGGAATACAAAAAGCGGAATCTGCGCTATCAAAACGCGGATTTTTAAATGAAAAAGCGGAATACGTTTATAGATTTTTTTGGCATGTTGAAAAGTCGAAGACAAAACATTATAAATTCCTTAAAAATATATTTTCACTATTAAAATGAAAAAATGTCCTCGACATCTTCATCCACTTCCCCGACATTCACTTTAGGGAAGTTGTAAATGATGTTTGCAGTCATTCTTGACATCATACTTTTCGTTGGGGAAAAGTTAATGCAGCAGCCATCGTTTTTGCGCACCGCTTGATCGGCCAAAAGCACTCCGTTTACGGTACTCGTTATAAGTCGATTCCGTTTCGCTGTTTTGATGTTGTTTATTTTGGAAAATTTGCGTTCGCAGTCTGCGTTTGAGATTGGGATTGCCAGGGCCGTCAGCGCAAACTCGGGGAGAATAGTGAATACTTGTTCCCCAATCTCGTTCTTATGCAGACGAATCTATAAAATTAATTTAAAAAGGAAGTCAAGAAGAGTAAAAAACAAAACATACGAAAAAAGGTAATATATAATGTACTAAAACTGAAAAAAAATACCTTATGCCAAAACTGATCGGCTTCAGCACAATTCAAAATTTCCGGCGGGAGTGAATTTTTCATTATCACTAATCTCCGCCATTCGTCGTCTATTGCTTGCAGGTTTGAATCTGATTGCTCAGTGCACCGACTCAAAATTGAGGCTAGGGGCAATAAACTAGGAACCTGCTCTCTGGTTTTATGTGACAGTGCTTGTGTCGGTCCCAGTAACGGTAACTGGGAGAGAACGGGGTCGTCAAAGTCGTACCTGAAAATGTACAGGTAGCTTAAAAAAGAGACATTACATGCAATCCATCAATTTAAATTACGTAATTAAAGTAAAATATTACCTGGCTTTCATCTGGATGCAAGATGTTATCATGAATTGCAGGCAATTTTTGCGAAAGATAGCTGTTATGTCTGGGCGCTGCATTGTTTCCGCCGAGGAAAGTTGCCGCATTGTTGCAACGCCCAAATAAATTTGGCTAATTTCTAAAAATTTGGTCGCGTCATCTGGCTGAATTTGCGATAGTGGAGTTCGGCACACGTATTCTCTTTTCATATACATCAAAAGAAAGTCGGTGTATGTTTCCGTCATTTTTTGGTGCACAACCGTTACCACTGTCTTTTCAGACTGGAAAAATTCGTTCATTTTAGTAAACTTTGGAAGCACCCACTGAAGGAACATGTAGTAAGCCTTCACAAAGGGATCACATAGTGCTCTATGAATATCTTCTGTGGACCTTAAGTGCTCAGTAAGGCACTTATCTGCAAAATACAATCTGAGCGCTTCCCACATTTCCAGCATACGGTCTATCACTGCCGCAAGTGACAACCACCTGGTTTGGCTCGGGTGTAACAATTTCAGTACGTCGAGTTGAAAGAACTTTTGAAACTGCGCAAACTGTGCCTGTCTTTTCGATGAGTTCTTTAAAAAGTTGTAGCAATTTCTTGCTAGGTCCTCGCAGGTTCTGGGCAATGTCTTGCACGCTTCACTGGCACATAAGTGTAAGGAGTGGCAAATACACTTAATGATTCGAATTCCCGGGCATAATTCCATCATGCGAGTTTTAACAGAGTTAGCGTTGCCCATCATTACATTGCACCCATCGGAAGCAAAACCAGTTATATTTTCTGTAGGGATATCTTTGGTCCTAAAGGTATTCATCATACCTTCGTATAATCGGGCAGCGGTGGCACCTTCCTCAGCGCCTTGCGGATCATTTTCGCTGAAAACCTGCTCCAGTTCCCAGAAACGGCTTACGACGCGCCCACAGTTCTCATCATAAAATCGAACCATTACGCAAGCTGTCTTCACTGATGAAACATCTGTAGACTCGTCTGTTAAAATTGAAAACTTGTGTGTGCGTAATTTTTCCGCTAGTTCCTCTTTCTCAACGTTACCAATAACGTTCATGATTACCCCTTTCATTTTTGTGCGCTTCATGGCCAGGGATTGCGCTATTTCAGAATCAGGAAACATATCCTTCAAAACTTCAACAAGGTGATCCATGCGTGAGAATGGCTCATCATGAGCTGCAAAGTAACCTGCTAGTTTTATTTCCGCATGTTTTACTTTATCCTCCAATGGCGTAGTCTTTTTGTTGAACATGTCTGCAACGCTTTTTTGTGTACTTGGAATGCATGCCTTCATTTTCGCCACGTGTTTTGCAGTTGCGGCATGTCTTTTGATGTCAGACCTACGAGAAAAAAATCCTTGATGTCGAAAGTATTTAACAAGTACTAATTGTTGTTTTTTTTATGAAATAGTTTTTTTTTTCTTTTTTTTTATTCTAAATAGGTATGCGCTTGACCACAAATCACCTGATCGTAAGCGATATTGTGGTCTAGGATGGAGCGCGCTTACCTAGTAAAAACCGGTTCACTAAATATTAATAATTACACTTAACAAAAACCTATGGTATATTATATAAAATACCTACAACACCAACGAAAGCGGGTACAGATACCATATTTTCATTGTTTTTGATTTTATTTCAATTATATCATAAATTAAGAAAAAGACATGTTTTTTTTTATTTTTTGGCTTCTATCAATTTCCTTATAAATACGGATAATTTGGCAAAGTCTGACAACCCCATACCGCATACAACAGACAAGACAAGAACGGGCGTCGTTCGTTGAGTGCTACCGCAAACGGCATTCGAAATTTTCCCTCTCTCTCACACTTGAAAGTTCGTACCTAAGTGCTACAGAGAGGCAAAACTTCGAATGCTGTTCGCGGTAGGGCCTCTCAACGCTAATCGTTTCAGTTGACGCGGGAAGTTCGAATTTTATGCAGTTTTTAATTTATTGTAAAGTAATAACAGCTGATTCTATTTATTGCTAAGTACATACATTTACTTGCAGAATTTGCATCAAAAATAATTGTTACTCTAAGTACAAATTTCATGAAACCTTTTCGTGTACTAGGTACTTCTCAAAGCATATTTAATCGACATTTTTAGACTTAGTAATTCCCGATTTGGACGCGCGCACGATGACCGGCACGAATTCCTTTGATACACCGCCAATCAATTATTTTACGCGTTTTCTCTACTACTGTACTGAAAACGGGTAAAATAATTGGTATCGTACAGTACACCTAAAAACGGATTTTGCCCTTATTGCGTCTTGACCACCAAACCAAGGCGGAACAAACAATCCCACTTGGATCGAGCTGGCTGATTAAGTCATCAAGCATATGGCCTCGCCTTGTGGAAAGCGGAGCCCGAAGCATAGGATTCTGCGCGCGTAACATGTTGTTAAAAGTTTACTTACGTTTCTGCTCGAAATGATTTTGAGCATAATTTGCAGAATGCCTTAAATTTGTCACTGGAGTCTGGAGATATCCATTTGTATGTTTCCTCTAGTTTCTTGTTGTATTGCAAGGGGGGTCTATGCGTATGGGATCCAGTTCGCCTTTTCTTCGCTGAAGATGGACCAGGCGATTCATCTTTACCGCAATCACTATCAGTGTCACCCATTATTAAAAGCAGCAGCAGTCAGCATCAACACATTAGTCAACACAACACAACATCAACTAAACAACAAGACAGCCACAAATGTGACAAACGTACACAAAAACAAAATGATGGATAGGCGCACTTTAGAAGTCTGAACTTAATTATGTACCACTAATATATTTATTTACACTTACACCACACTACAAGTATATATTTACAATTTTATAGATACTTTTTAAGAACTAAAATTTTTGTAGTGTATTATTTTACACATAACAACTAATCAATTTGATTTCAATATTTCGTATTTTTCCCAATCTCGCAACGTCGCTTGACATTACCTAAATGTTAGTCCAAGCTTTGAAATGTATAGATATACATTGCCTGTATATGCTACAATGAAATCCACTGAACAAAATATAACAAGCGATGTACGCTGAGTAGTAGTGAGTTATTACTTATTGCCAATTTTACCCGACCTTTGTTTTCTGAGTATGTGCTACTGTGCGAGTGAAATCGCATTATCGCAATAGCGCGCAAGTGTGAATAGTACAACTAGTGCTTCCGATGCGTCGTAAGCGTTCGGCTGTTTCGTTCGTTCGATGTTTTGAATTCACCACCTTTTTCCACGAGCAAGTGGTAACATTTAAAAATTGTTCATGTATATTTTAAAAAAGCGGATCCGCGTTAGCTTAAAGCGGATAGCGGGGCCAGTGGCAGAAACGCGGAGTAAAAAGCGGAAAAGCGGGGTGTCTGGCAACACTGCGATGCGGCGACATGCGCGTGCTACGAATGTTGCCAACGAAATAAAAGAGTCTTTTGTCCATTTTGCAAAGTATTAAATTAACAGCGCTGTTTTAACAAAGTTTACATTGTGTTTCTAGCCATGCTGATATTATCTCACAATGTTTAAATTGTGAAAAACACAAGTTGAAAATATTTATCTTGTGAATTTCGCAATTCTTGACATTGCGGCTTCAACAAACAAATCCTACTTTTCTTAGAATTTCGTTCTTAGGGTAAAGGCGTACTCGTAACTCGGTACTCGTAATAAGCTCCAATAAAAAAATCCTGCTCAAGATTTTTGATAAATGCATCAGAGAAAAGCAGACTCGCAGTACTAAGCCAGGTTGTATACCGCGAACTTCGAAAATCGAACTTCGTGTCGTGCCGTCCCTTTCACTCTCGTGTTATACACTATATGACGGAAAGGGACGGCACGACACGAAGTTCGAAGTTAGGGGTAGCGCGGCTGATGATTTATCATATATTTGTCTCGTTAAACCCTTATGGTGCATTAAACTGAGTTTGAATGCGACAGATAGTACCATCATTTTCGGCTGTTAACGAATTGTCTCCATTTGAAAGCACACCAGCCCGGCTAGTATGATAACTTATACCGTCACGTTATATGGCCAAAATGTACTAAAACGTCACATAAAACGTGACGGTATAAGCTATCATACTAGCCGGGCAGGATGTTAATGGACCATTTAGACGAGGCCAATTATTAAGACAAGCCAGTAAGCCAATCCAATATTGGCATCGTGTAAATAGAGACAGTCCACTGCATTGGATTTTCTTCAAGCCATTGATGAAGCCAATCCTTTATAATAGAACGATTTCTAATTTGCTGGCTTACTGGATTGTCTCAATGATTGGCCTCGTCTAAATGGTCCATAAATCCCATATAAACTTAACACTCCACAACGTCAGCTCACGCAGTACAATTTTCAGTTGTGAAGACGGAGCGCAGACAGGAAAAGTGAAGACCTGTCAGATGTCACTTGTCTCTCGCTCAAACTTTCTGATTTGTGCATCAGTGAGAATAGGTCAGATATCAGAAATCGCTCAACTTAAATTAGTGGTTCTGCCATGGTTCTGCTACAAGCCGAGTCCACAGCGCCATGTTATTCGTGTTTTGTTGGATTTTTGGTGCAGTAGGCCGGCCTTAACATTGAGGCCACGCCTATTTTGTGTTCGAAAAACATGTTTGATGTTTGCAAACATGAAAAACATGGCGTTGTGAACCCGGCTTTACTGTGATATCTGTGGATAAATGGGAAATAGCCGTAGAGAGAGTCTTAACTCTTACTTCATGGAAATAGCAAAAGCATGCAGTAAGAATAAAGCCGGATCCACAGCGCCATGTTTTTCGTGTTTGCAAACATCAAACATGTTTTTCGAACACAAAATAGGCGTGGCCTCAATGTTAAGGCCGGTCCACTGCACCAAAAATCCAACAAAACATGTTTGACGTTTGCAAACACGAAAAACATGGCCGGGTCCGCTGCACCAAAAATTTAGCAAAACATGTTAGAATAACATGTTCGTTACAACTGCCCGTTCATTGCGACTTTCGAGTGCATAATGTTTTTTCCCCTCACTAGCTCAGAAAACCGATTTTTATCCTTTGAAACAAGCGGGTAAAAACGCATTTTATCCACAATTCGGGAAAGTAATTTGACCTTGGGGCGTGTTTGAGTAGCTTTTGACATATAACAAAACGTAAAACGCTCATAATAATGGTTCGTTTGATATCAATTATCATTAAATAAATGGATTGAGAATTTAGAAAAAATACCAAATTTAGCTTTATTTAATCATTTTAAGTCGTAAACCTTAAAATTCCTTAACTACCTATTTTTGTTTAATAATGATATTGAGTATAATTGTAAACGCACAAGTTGAGTCGATGCAATTTCAAAACGCATCGTCAGATATATCATAATTGTCAATGTCAATGTCTACTTTAGTTGACATACACAACTTGTCACCGACACGTAAATATACACAACTTCCAGAGTTTTTTAAAAACTGTAAGTGATTAGGAACACTAAGGAGATGTGACATTGTATTTTGTTCCTGCTTTGTGTACTTGTCAATGTTTTTATCTCTTTCTCTCACGTTTGCATGTATGTATTGCAAGCTTCAGATTTATCCTTGATTGTGCGGATATATGCGTAGTTGGCGTCCATTGGCCTCCAAAAGGTTATTAATAGAATCGCGAGTAAAATTATTAATTTGTTATTTATAATTATAACGTTCAGGCTAGATTACCTAACATTATGGGTAAAATATATTTCTATTCGCTGGGCTGGGCACCTTGGAATTATAGTAACCTAACTAAATCAGGTGACTAATACATCCTTTAACACGTTTATGATATCTCATCTTTGGTCGTGTTATATATGGTGACGGTTCACGATGACAGTCCGGTGACTAATAAGCTGGTCACAACTAATAAAAGCATGTTCGCGATGAGGGACAGCAGATGTGACATTGTGCCTATCTCGTTCCTACTTGTGTACTTGTCAATACTTTTATATCTTTGTAGGTATGTGTGTATTGCGAGCTCCAGACTAAACTTCATGGGCCTTCCCATGCCATGGAACTTACTTTTAAATATTTTTTAAGAAAAAAAACCCGACTTCAATAGGGGAATCCGGTGAAAGATTATTAATCTTAGATGGTGCACTCTTAGATTCCATACAATAAAATACAAAAATGGCTATAAGTATGTTTATAATGGTTATAGAAGACTAAGTACCCTCAATTCCTCATGAAATCATGGAAAAACCTTGCTTGCTTGACAAACAAAACGAAGAGAACAAATCGCCAAACGTGAACTACGCGTCGTTGAAGAGTTCCGTTCTGATCATCATCAGCAGTTCCACTTCATCAAATGTCACTTTTATGAATGAAAATGCTTGATTAGTTCATGAAAATACTAAAATCACTATTTGTGTGCCTTTCACATTTGAGGAGTTTCCTCGATTCCTAATGGATCCCGTCATCAGAACTCGAGCATGACAAAAATCAATCGTGAAAATAGAACTTGCTTAACAAACACAGCTAGAAGGACAAATCGCCAAACGTGAACTTTTCGTCGTTGAAGAGTTCTGTTCTGATCATCATCAGCAGTTCCACTTCATCAAATGTCACATTTTTGTATGATAATGCTCGATTTGTTGATAAAAACACAAAAATCACTATATGTTTGCCTTTAAGATTTGAGGAGTTCCCTCAATTCCTCATGGATCCCATCATCAGAACTCGAGCATGACAAAAATTAATCGTGAAAATAGAACTTGCTTAACAAACACAACTAGGAGGACAAATCGCCAAACGTGAACTTTTCGTCGTTGAAGAGTTCTGTTCTGATCATCATCAGCAGTTCCACTTCATCCAATGTCACATTTTTGGATGCAAATGCTTGACTTGTTGATAAAAACACAAAAATCACTATATGTTTGCCTTAAAGATTTGAGGAGTTCCTTCAATTCCTCATGGATCCCATCATCAGAACTGTCTTTTGACAAAAACGGGACCAACTTGGATATATATGCATACAATCAAAAAAAGAATTTTTCAAATCGGTTAAGAAATGACGGAGTTATGGAGTAACAAACATTAAAAAAAAAAAAATACATACAACCGAATTGATAACCTCCTCTTTTGAAATCTTGAAGTCGGTTAAAAATGACAAGTAACAGGGAACACTTTCGCAGCGTTTCATACATCTTTTACTAAGAAGGGAAGACTTTTAACAATAACTCAATAATTACTAGCTAGGACTAGAAAAACTGCGTTTTCCAAGTTAAAATCAGTTTTCCGAAACACCTTAGTGAAAACTAGTTTTAACTGTGATTTTTCTGATAACACCCGGTTTCGCAGTGTCTTGTATACGTAATAAATTTTGTGCTTAGAAGTACCTATTGCAAAATTATGCATTGCTTATTAATCTAGTAAAAATTAACGGAGGCAGAGAAAAGAATGTGTCAAAACTTATCCGAATTCATTTTTTAGACAATAGATAATAAATAACCTATAATTGGATTATTTACCCTTGTTACACTGGCAAACATTCTGAATCTTACAAACTTGAACTGTGTAGATTTCGCTGAGTTCTCCTTTGTGGTTTTAACAAAGGCTCTTGACGTTGTTAACGTCACAGAGTATAAATAACCATGTGGCGGCGAACATTGTAAACTCTACAAAATTTAACCATGTAGATTCAGCAGAGTTCTATTTTGTTATTTTAACAAGTACTTTTGAAGTTGCTAACATCGCAAAGTAAAACACAATGTGGTGGCGAACATTGCGAACCCTACAAGGTTTAACCATGTACATTCAGCACAGTTCTATTTTGTTATTTTAACAAAGGCTCGTGACGTTGTTAACGTCACACAGTAAAAAACAATTTGGCGGCGAACATTGTGAACCCTACAAACTTTAACCATGTAGATTCAGCAGAGTTCTATTTTGTTATTTTAACAAGTACTTTTGAAGTTGCTAACATCGCAAAGTAAAACACAATGTGGCGGTGAACATTGTGAACCTCACAAACTTTAATTGTGTGGTTTTCGCTGAGTTCTCTGTTGTTATTTTGACAAAGGTTCTTAAAGTTGCTAACACCACAAGGTATTGACCAATGTAGCTGCGAACATTGTGAACCCTACAAACTTTAACCATGTAGATTCAGCAGAGTTCTATTTCGTTATTTTAACAAAGGCTCTTGACGTTGTTAACGTCACAGAGTAAAAACCAATGTGGTGGCGAACATTGCGAACCCTACAAGGTTTAACCATGTGGATTCAGCACAGTTCTATTTTGTTATTTTAACGAAGGCTCGTGACGTTGTTAACGTCACACAGTAAAAAACAATTTGGCGGCGAACATTGTGAACCCTACAAACTTTAACCATGTAGATTCAGCAGAGTTCTATTTTGTTATTTTAACAAGTACTTTTGAAGTTGCTAACATCGCAAAGTAAAACACAATGTGGCGGTGAACATTGTGAACCTCACAAACTTTAATTGTGTGGTTTTCGCTGAGTTCTCTGTTGTTATTTTGACAAAAGTTCTTAAAGTTGCTAACACCACAAGGTATTGACCAATGTAGCTGCGAACATTGTGAACCCTACAAACTTTAACCATGTAGATTCAGCAGAGTTCTATTTTGTTATTTTAACAAAGGCTCTTGACGTTGTTAATGTCACAGAGTAAAAACCAATGTGGCGGCGAACATTGCGAACCCTACAAGGTTTAACCATGTAGATTCAGCACAGTTCTATTTTGTTATTTTAACAAAGGCTCGTGACGTTGTTAACGTCACACAGTAAAAAACAATTTGGCGGCGAACATTGTGAACCCTACAAACTTTAACCATGTAGATTTAGCAGAGTTCTATTTTGTTATTTTAACAAGTACTTTTGAAGTTGCTAACATCGCAAAGTAAAACACAATGTGGCGGTGAACATTGTGAACCTCATAAACTTTAACTGTGTACTTTTCGCTGAGTTCTTTGTTGTTATTTTGACAAGGTTCTTAAAGTTGCTAACAACACAAGGTATTGACCAATGTGGCTGCGAACATTGTGAACCCTACAAACTTTAACCATTTAGATTCAGCAGAGTTCTATTTTGTTATTTTAACAAATACTTTTGAAGTTGCTAACATCACAAAGTAAAACACAATGTGGCGGTGAACTTGTGAACCTCACAAACTTCAACTATGTAGTTTTTGCTGAGTTCTCTGTTGTTATTTTAACAAAGGTTCTTAAAGTTGCTAACACCACAAGGTTATAAATCGTGTGCGACGAACATTGCTAAACGCACAAATGCAACTGTGATGATTCCGCAGGGTTCTGTTTTGTTATTTTGACAAAGGTTCTTGACGTTGCTAACGTCACAAAGTAAAAATCAATGTGGCGGCAGACATTGTGAACCTCACAAATTTTAAATGTGAAGATTTCGCTGAGTTCTCTTTTGCTATTTTAACAAAGGCTCTTAAAGTTGCTAACACCACAAGGTTATAAGTCGTGTGTAGCGAACATTGCGAAACGCACAAATGCAACTGTGATGATTCCGCAGGGTTCTGTTTTGTTATTATGACAAAGGTTCTTGGCGTTGCTAACGTCACAAAGTAAAACACAATGTGGCGGCAGACATTGTGAACCTGGCAAACTTTAGCTGTGAAAATTTCGCAAAGTTTTCTGTTGTTATTTTGACAAAGGTCCTCAAACTTGCTATAACCACAACTCACAAATTGAACGTTGTGCAATGAGCAAAGCAAAACTATGTAAAATTCGCATGTTTTTCTTTGCTATTATAACAAAGTACCGAAAACTTTGTTAGATTAACAAAATTATAATTGTTACTTTCGCAATAATTGCGTTTCGCAAAAAAAAAGTTGCTGCGCTAGCAAAGGCTACGTTGTCAATGTCTCAAAATAGTTTTGTTATTTTATCAATAATTCGTTCGCAATGTAAAACTGCAGCCTTGTCTCCGGATTTTTCTCTGAGTGAGGGAACCCATCTAAAAAATCCACGAGAGCACAGTCCGTCGCTGATGATTCGGTCACATCCAATTTCAGGAGGTGTGTATCTTCAGATAGATATAGACATGGTTTTTTTTTTAACACCACATTGAAAAATGTTTACAGACAATGCTACAACACATTGCAAGCCTTAAGGAAAACTTAAATAGGCACAAATTGATATGTTTACATATAGTAATAAACTCATCAGATCAGCTCGAGGGTGCCATAATATTGCTATGGCAACCTTCTGTCTCCATCTTCATAACAGCTCGGTGCTGCCATAATATTGGATTGTCACTGAACTTACATAAGTATGCCAAATTTCAGCTCAGTCGGTTGAGGATAACTGCTTTAAAAAATTTAATTGCTAGATTTACCCTGAACAACCATACATTTATTTTCTATTAAGGTTTATTTCTGTAGGACAAAAAGTAAGCAAGGCAATTTTTTTTTGATTTATTTTAATTTTATTTAGTATTAGTTTTAATTTAGTTTTATTTTAGGTCTAGTTTAAGTTGTTTATGTATTGTTATTAATATAAGTTTCATTATCTTTTTCTTGAATATAAATATTACACATTAAAAAAAGCAAGGCAATAAGTATTGTTAAACAAATTATTGACAGGACTAAGTCCAAGTTAGGCAACACAGGGCAAATTAATCAAAGGAGAGAAAATACTAATCTGGCATGTCACAAAACACGATCGTGGCAAAATGCCGGTAAAAATGCGTTCGGGGAATCCATCTAACAAATCAGCTGGATGAATCGAAGTAATGATTAAGCTATCATCATCGTCCTAGTGTTGTCCCAGTACAGTTGCATCCTGAAGGACGCCCGGGGACCGCTACCTAATCCCAAGAATTGACGTAGGCACTAGTTTTTACGGGAGCAACTGTCATTTGACTTCCCAACTCAAAGGGGAAACTAGACTGTCAAGTGACTGGGAAATTACTGTTAGAAAGAAGTTCCCAGGCCGCCCGAAGATCTGTAATTTGGCTTGACGGCTGCAGTCAAAGACAGTAGCCGGGATGAACGGCTTAGCATGCCTTCCAAAGCACGTGAGCGCTCAGTTAGTAACCACTCAAAGCGGTCACCCATCCAAGAGTTGACCTGGGCCGACGTTGCTTAACCTCGCATACCGCAGCCACGAGCGCTCATATCCGCGCTGCTCTCAATCTGTGTGCTATATTCAAATATATTGCCATTTGTGTCCGCTGGTGTTTTTGCTGGAGTCCGCCATGTGTTCCGTTTTTGCAGGTTGTAATAATGGCTGATTGACAGGTGATTTATTTCTATTTCTGCGCAATCATCAAATTGGAGGTTCTAAATCATAGTTTTATAGCTATGCTATGATTAGATTATATTATAGTGAACTTACTGGAAGTATATTTGTATTCGTCGCTTCCTTCTTTCGTCTATCGACAATCCAGACGTACGGCTGGCTACCATCCTTACCTGGTCGAAATTCCACTAATTCGAACCAAGCGCTTTGCTTCATCTTTCATAATGCGCGTTTGGAATTCTCTGCCGGCGTTTGTATTTCTGAGTTCTTTTTAAGGCACGTGTGAATAGGCATATTCTGGGTGAGCTTGCTTCATCGTCGGCCTCATCTTTGCCCCCTGGCTAGATGCTGGCCAAGAGCAATCCCATTTTTAATAAAAAAAACCCTAAAAATACATAAATGTTAAAATGGCAGCGAAGTTCAATATGCGATGCGTGGTAGTCGTCTTCAGTCTTCACCGACAAAATAATTGCGATCTAAATGGGTGCCAAGTTCCGTAGATTATCTGAAAAGGTGCCAAGTCTGGCACTAGTTTGTTTACAGTTAAACTAATTTATTGCGGCTTAATGCAATTTGGGCCTTAACTGGTCAGTTGTCTATACAGTATGTTATAATTCCATCAAAGCTGTAGGATATTTGGACCCGGGTATGTCCTTAAACTACGACCAAGACCACCGGGGAATGGGCAGCAGCATTCCTAGAGTACGGTGGAGATACTGCGATCGCCAACCCGCATGCCAAGCGTGGCGATTATGGCATTTACCCCCCATGAAATTGGGGGAGGCCGTTGTCCAGCAGTGGACGTCCTAGGGCTGGTATGGTGGTGTAGGATATTTAAGAAACCGAAGTCGCGTTGTCGCGTCAGCATAAAACACTGCAGCATTTTCATATTGTCTCTTCAGCACATTTCCCTTACGGCGTACCCACGGAGCCGTCACGGCTGACCGACGACCCCGCGGCGACCTTGCCGACGGTACGGGTTTCCGGCTGCTTTCCCGACTTTGTATGTCCAATCCAAACGTTTGTAAACAAACATTGTACGTGTCCGATATGCACCTCTGTTTATTATTTGTTACACATCAAAAATGTATTGTAGTATCAATTATAACTTTAAAATAATCTAGATACGGAAATCAAAATTCATTAGTGTGATACTAGCGCGCTTGACAGGATATATAATATTCCATGTGACCCATTGTAACCAAATGGCACGTCACTTTCAACCTAGGTCGTGTGTTCGCACTTCAACTCATACTTATAGTCGCCATCACGTATATATATATATATATATATATTTATTAAAAATGGGATTGCTCTTGGCCAGCATCTAACCAGGGGGCAAAGATGAGGCCGACGATGAAGCGAGCTCACCCAGAAGATGCCTATTCAATCGTGCCTTAATAATTTTTAAGAAAAAAAAACCGACTTCAATGGGGTAGGCCGGTAAAAGATTATTATACTTAGATGGTGCACTCTTAGATAGATATACAATAAAATAAAAATGGCTATAATGTATGTTTATAATGGTAGAAGACTAAGTACCCTCAATTCCTCATGGAATCATGAAAAAACCTTGCTTGCTTGACAAACAAAACGAAGAGAACAAATCGCCAAACGTGAACTACGCTTTGTTGAAGAGTTCCGTTCTGATCATCATCAGCAGTTCCACTTCATCAAATGTCACTTTTATGAATGAAAATGTTTGATTAGTTCATGAAAATATTAAAATCACTATTTGTGTGCCTTTCACATTTGAGGAGTTCCCTCGATTCCTAATGGATCCCATCATCAGAACTCGAGCATGACAAAAATCAATCGTGAAAATAGAACTTGCTTAACAAACACAGCTAGAAGGACAAATCGCCAAACGTGAACTTTTCGTCGTAGAAGAGTTCTGTTCTGATCATCATCAGCAGTTCCACTTCATCAAATGTCACATTTTTGTATGAAATTGCTCGGTTTGTTGATAAAAACACAAAAATCACTATATGTTTGCCTTTAAGATTTGAGGATTTCCCTCAATTCCTCATGGATCCCATCATCAGAAATCAAGCATGACCAAAAATAATCGTGAAAATAGACCTTGCTTAACAAACACAGCTAGGAGGACAAATCGCCAAACGTGAACTTTTCGTCGTTGAAGAGTTCTGTTCTGATCATCATCAGCAGTTCCACTTCATCCAATGTCACATTTTTGGATGAAAATGCTTGATTTGTTGATAAAAACACAAAAATTACTATATGTTTGCCTTGAAGATTTGAGGAGTTCCCTCAATTTCTCATGGATCCCATCATTAAAACTGCGTTTTGACAAAAACGGGACCAACTTGGATATATATACTTACAATAAAAAAAAGAATTTTCCAAATCGGTTAAGAAATGACGGAGTTATGGACTAACAAAATTTAATAAAAAAAAAATACATGCAACCGAATTGATAACCTCCTCTTTTGAAATTTTGAAGTCGGTTAAAAAGGTCTAGGTTATATGAACTCGGAAATACAAACGCCGGCAGAGAATTCCAAACCTAATAAAAATATATTTTTTTACTGACATCTGGATTGTACATATACCTAATCATCCTATCGTCATCACATATTTAAGTTGCCCGTCAGTTGCCTTGCCGTGCAGCATTTATGAAAACATGGAAGTTCCCGAAATCTATTGATTTATTGACGGAAGAAATCAATGAATTCAATGGCAGCGCTTGGTACGGCGTCGCGTGTTAAAGTTAGGTACATCTTCTAAGTTGTTTATATACTCGACAAGCAAGGGAATAATGTCGGGCTCGTTCGTCTTGTGGCTTCGGCTAAACTCGGCAATTTCTTTTTTTTTTGGATCCTACTGTGGCTGAGCCGGAACGAGGCGAGAAGCGTGGCAGAAGACAGGAAGGCGTGGCGTGATTTATCGAAGGTCCTTTGCACCTCCGAGGTTCCTTAGGACAGCAACAACTGTGGATTAATATGCCGTACACGTTAAAGCGATAGGAGAGCGCGGTGGGAGAATGCCTGGGGAAAATCCAGGGGAACCGTCCGGCACGACCGCGCGGGCGGTTAGAACTTTCCCGGCTAGAACTCTGCTATTACACACGTCAGGGGTGTATACAGATTGGGCCCTGTGACAGGAGCAAAAACTTAACCGGTGGACTATTTAATGGGCCAGCAATTATTTCCAAGGGGTCTCAATAAAAAAATAAAAAAAATTTTTCTTTGAAGATGGCTTACGTGTATTTTTATTACTTTTCTGAAGTGCCATCAATGTCAATTTATTTTAAAAAGTCAAAAAAAGTTAAAAGTACCAAAAATATCTTTAAAATCAAAAATGCAAGAACAATTCTTACTCATAACTTGATACTACATCAAACACTGCATTGACTGATGTGCTATCATCTCGTGGTGTTAAGATCTATTACTCAGAGCTCTAACTTTAGATCAAAATTTCTCAAAGACGAAAATTGTTGTACAAAAATTGTACAGCACGTGTTAGTTACTGCACTACTTTTAAATATTTGCTCTAGTTGGACGTAGTTATGCAAATACGATCCACCACCAGCACCACCACCATATCAGCCAAAGAACGGCTGTACACAGGCCTCCCCCATATTCACGGGGGGTATATGCCATAATCGCCACGCTTGGCAATACGATCCAACCCAAGCGATGTAACATTTGAAATTGGAACCTTCCGCTTAAAACAGGAGTCATATATTTCATTGGTGATCTCTTGTGGATTGGATCGGTTTTGGCATAACTTCGTTATAGGGTCCGCATTAACCCAAACGCGGATAACAGTGACGTGGCAGTGGGGTCATACACAGTGCCTAGTGTGGTCAATAGTTTATCCTGGACCTGACTACAGTTCTGTATGAAAGTTCGCATATGATTTTTTTTTACGGGAAAGTTTAGTAGGAGTGTTTACTATGAAGTGTTTTAGATTCGGGTGGCCATCCGTCACCTGGTACATTTTTCAGCTATGACGTCATCATTCTTTTATATGGGAAAAACACATTTTTTTCAGAAACCTATTGGGTGATCAATTGAAAGGCCTTCAAAAATATACCACACCATTGCTATGTAATACTATTATACGTACTATTCTGTGCCCATAGTAAGCTCAATAAGGCTTGTGTTATGGGTAATAGTATATTTAATAGTATATTACTTAAATACATAGAAAACATCCAAGTCTCAGGAACAAATGTTTTTGCTCACCACATAAACAAATGCCCTTCCCGGGATTCGAACCCGGGACCTCTAGCTTCGTAGGCAGTCACTACCAACTAGGCTGAACAGACCGACAAAACAAAAGATTATATTAACATATTTTTTATAGCACTTTATTGTTTATAGATAAGGACGAAAATTGTTTTAGCTATTTACGATACAAGGGCTGTAAAACAAAGAAAGGCCGATATCGCAGATGTTCGAGGCCCGAGCCGCAGGCGAGGGTCATAAATATGCGAGAGAGGGCTTTTGTTTTACGACCCGTGTTTTGTACACAATTTTACGTCACCACTTAGTCAAAAAGTGGGTTTTTCCGGACGCGCAGCGTGTGGAAAAACGCGCTTTTTGGCAAGGTGTGGTGTAAACATATTTATGATACCGGTACAGTAAAGAGCAAAAGTAAGTTAACACTTTTGCATCTTATTCCATTGTGTTCAACCAACCAACTCGATTCTCCATACACGTTGTTTTTTTTTATACTACGTCGGTGGCAAACAAGCGTACGGCCCGCCTGATGGTAAGCGGTCACCGCAGCCTATGGACCCCTGCAACTCCAGGGGTGTTACATGCGCGTTGCCGACCCTTTAAAAATGTATACACCCCTTTCTTGAAGTTTCAGTCTCATTTCAAAACGCCATGCTGAAATAATTATGAAATTTGTATAAACAATGGGATCCGCCATATCTAGGTCGGAAATTAGTTTCTGTTGCTAGAAATTGGAATGGAATAAAAATACAGCGAGCTTTTGAATTTTTTAGGTCTTGTATGAAAACCTTAATAATCGCTGTATTTTTTCTCCATTATAATTTCAAGAAACAGAAACTAATTTCCGACCTAGATATAAATAAATAAATAATAAATAAATAAATATTGGGGGACAATCTTACACAAATCGACCTAGTCCCAAACTAAGCAAAGCTTGTACTATGGGTACTAGACGACGATATACATACTTATATAGATAAACACATGCTTAAATACATAGAGAACATCAAAGACCCAAGAACAAAATCCGTGCTAAATGCACAAATAATGCCCTGGCCGGGATTCGAACCCGGGACCTCTAGCTTCGGAGGCAGTGTCACTACCAACTAGGCTAAACAGGTCGACAATATATACCGGATCCTTGTGTATACAAAGTCTCAAATGATTCCAGAATGCCATTTTAAAATGAGAGCGGAGCTCAGTTTGTATGGAGAACCGAGCTTATTGCGGACTCTGGTAAAAAGTATTAACTTACTTTCATTGTTGACTGTACAAGGTGCAATGACTCGATGATCTTCACTCATCATTGGACGTGACCCGGGCACCTGCCCTGTGAAGGTCGCGGGTTCGATTCCCGGAACGGAGATGAGAGAAAAAAACGCGGTCAAGCGCGAACCAGACACGAACACCGAGGGCCGTCATACATTTTTACTAAATTATCGTCCGAAATAACGCATGCGGTATTTTCTACTTTCCCGACAGCATACTGATGTCGCCTAGTTTTTATTAAAAATGGGATTGCTCTTACTTTCGGTATTTTTATAGCAAACAAGCGTACGGCCCGCCTGATGGCAAGCGGTCACCGCAGCCCATTGTACGCATGCAACTCCAGGGGTGTCGCATGCGCATTGCCGACGCTTTAAAATTTATAAACTTTCTTAAAGAACCCCATAAACCCCTGTAATCACTTGGGAGAACCTCGGCAGGGGGCTCGTTCCACAACCGGAGCGTCCGAGGGAGGAAATTCCTCTGAGGCCATACTGTACGCGACAATTCAATTCATCTAAGATATCGGTATACTCATCATTCTCCTAGCGTTATTCCCAGTACAGTTGCATCCTGAAGGATGCCTGGGGTCCGCTAGCTAATCCCAAGAATTGGCGTAGGCACTAATTTTTACGGAAGCGACTGCCATCTGACCTTCCAACCCGAGGGGGAAACTAGACCTTATTGGGATTGGGATAGGCTTGTCAAGTGAGTGGGCAAATTGAAATGAAATATGAAATATTTTTATTAACATATACAGACATTCAGAAATAGAGGAGCCATGGTTCCACACCAAGCCTAGCCTAGAAGCCTCCTGTGAAAAAAAAACAAATACAGAGTAATAACAGTCCATGCGGCTTAGAATAAAACTAATAACAATAAACTATTAATTGACTGTTAGAGGTTCTCAAGCCGCCCGGAGGCCTCTAACTTGGCTTAACGACTGCTATCATAGACAGCAACCGGGATCAACGGCTTAAAATGCCTTTCTAAAGCACGGGAGCGCTCAGTGCTTTGGAAGGCATATATGAGATATCGGTATACTGTCAGTATTATATTAGCTTACTACTATTATATTGCGCAGAAGTTGCTGGTTCCGTTTCAATCTATGAAATTTGCTATTTTCTTTTTTAAATTCTCCATATACGCCTGAGAGATGTGTTTTTTTTTAAACAATAAATTAAATGTAAGCGGTTACAGCAGCCTATGGACGCCTGCAACTCCTAGGGGTGTCACATGCGCGTTGCCGACCCTTTAAGAATTTATACACTCCTTTCTTGAAGAACCCCATACTGGTGCCCTTTCTCTCAGACTGTAAGCTAAGGGTACCCTAAAAATGAATTCTACGAAAGGTGTAAGACCTTGTATAAAAGAAAAAAATTGTACGAGCATGTTTTAAAATTATTTGCGGTGTACATAAATGTAAATGCGCAAGTAAATATGTACGGGTAACTTTTGGATATGTATGTATGTATGTATGTATTACTTTATTGTACATAAAACACGACAAAACGATAAACAAACAAAAAGTAGACGTACAAAGGCGAGCTTATCCCTTCAAGGGATCTCTTCCAGCTAACCTTACATATATGAGCACATATACATGTATATTTGGATATACATGTATGAGCTCTATTGATACTGCGCCAGGTTCCTGTCACTCTAAAGCTCTCGCACAAAGCGGAGGCGGTTTTTCATTTTTGATCTTTCCGTAACTGTCGACTGTTGATTGCTGCTTCATATGTCACACACGCCGCCTCCGCTCTACCGCGCGGTATTTTGGTGCGACCTGCGCCGGATCACGTTTGCTTTAAAACCACAAAATAAAATAAAATGATGTAGTGCCAAAATTAACGAATAAAACTTGCACAACGTTTGTATGGTGAATGCCTTGCCCTACCCTTCTCCTTAATTATAGATCAGTTACTCTTCAGCCTCAGCGGATGCCATGTCATCAGGTGTGTGAGCTACCATACATCTCAGTATGAATTGTTTGGCCACCGTCGCCAGCGATGTCTACACGGCGACCCAGTTAGGCAGAGGCCTTATCATCAACCGATTAGGCTGAAATTCGGGGCCAATGCAATATTAGCGTTGAGAACATGCATACAACATCTTAGTTGATAGAGTGGGTTACAGCTTTTATGTATTGTCTATGGGTGGAACTATACAGGGTGACGGAGACGAGATCAGAAATTATTTGACTCAATAAAGTATTGAAAGACAAACTCAATAAAGATGATATCACAGTTACTACTTGCAATATTGAGTATTATTTCTCAAATAATTAACAGAAAAAATAATGTTTCATACAACATGGTCACCCTACACCACACGACGTCTTGTCATCCCTCATACAACGTGTGTCAAAAGTGATAGGGTGACCATGATTTAAGTATGGCGTTATTATTTTTCTAGTGAAAAATTGAAAAAATTAACTTGTTTTATTCGATGTAACAACTATTGAATGGAAAATGCGATCATGTGTAGAGTCTGAAAAAATAGCTTCTGATTACGTCTCCGATGTCACCCTGTATAAATAGACAAGACGTCAAATCAGTTCGGCAAAATCATTGAAGTGTTTACATTGTGCTCCCTCAGCACAGGCTCTCTAGTTCATCCTCATATATTCCACCATCAGGAGAAACTCCTACAATGGTACCACCGAGCTGATTTGATGATGGAGACAAAAGTTGGCCATATCAACTCCTAACAACTAACTAGGCTGGCACGACGACCCAAAATGAGTCCTGGCCTCCGAGACCAGAGCACGCCACTTTTCTCGGTCCTGCGCTATTTCTCGCCAGCTTGCACCGGCTCCAAGCTCACGCAGGTCCTCGTCCACCATATCCTTCCAGCGATACTTGGGGCGACCCACAGGACGCCGTCCGGTCGGTCGGCCCAAGTATGCTCTCTTCACCTGTCGATCTTCTCCCATCCTCTCGAGGTGGCCAAGCCAGCGAAGACGATGCGCTTTGGTTTCACCAATTCACCAATAATATTTGGTTCGGCCACCAGCTCTTGTATTTCTGCATTTTTACGGATCCTCCCACTCCCATCGTCTCCTTTCACTGGTCCCAGGATTTTTCGGAACACCTTACGCAACCACGCAACGCAAGATAAACCTATGATGTTTTACCTCATCTAAACTGTCTCAATGAGTAGTTGATGACTGTGGAATGAAAGGTACAGTCGGCAATAAACACTTGTATAAAAAAAAAATGTTTTATACCACGTCGGTGGCAAAAAAGCGGACGGCCCGCCTGATGGTAAGCGGTCACAGCAGCCTATGGACCTGCATAAAATAAAATTATACAAAAACTTGTCTAAATTGAGGATCACTTTGGCTTAGTTTGGTAGTGAAGTGACCCTGCCTACGAAGCCGGAGGGCCCAGGGTTCGAATCCCAGTCAGGGCATTATGTGTGGTGAGCACGAATATTTGTTCCTGAGTCTTGGATGTTTTTGCTATATATTTAAGTATTTATTTACCTATATATATGTAAGTATTTATTTCGTCGTCTAGTTCCCATAGTACATACCTTTGCTTAGTTTGGGACTGGGTCGATTTGTGTAAGATTATTCTTCAATATTTATTATTATTATTTATTTATTTAATAATTACTGTGTGCGGCGTTTTTTTTTTCGTGAGACGGTTGTGTTTCAATACTTACAAGCGTCTCACAAAAAAAACATTTTATTTGCAATCAAAATTGTTTAATCTGATAGATAAAAAAAATACAGCGGTTTTTTGAGTTTTTTACGGCTTGTATGAAAACTTTAATAATCGCTGTATTTTTCCTCCTCTCCATTATAATTTCAAGCAACACAAACTAATTTCCAACCTGGGTATGCCGGATCCCATTGTGTATACAAAGTTTCACGTTATTCTAGCATGGCGTTTTAAAATGAGAGCGTAAATACGTTTGTATGGAGAACCGAACGTACTGCGCACTCTTAATCTTGACGTTGGTTTTAATGTCAGCCTGTATAATGCAATTTGTGTTTAATTAGCTAACCGATCAATGAATATGTCACTATACGTCTTAATTGTGATTAAATCTCATGTCATGTTACAAAAGTTTGTCTTACATGATGCAGATAACATCATTGATATGCTATAAAAAAACATCGGTATGTATGTCTCAATGTGATCTATTTTTAACCCTGCCAAAAAAGAGGGGTGTTTTAACTTATATGTTATAACCGATATGTGTGTGTGTGTGTATCTGCCTGTGGCAGCGTAGCTCTTAAACAGTTTTTTTTTATATACCATGTCGGTGGCAAACAAGTAGTCACTGTAAACTAAGTAAGCCAAAGTGGTCGTCCAACCAAAACAATAAATAAATAAAAATAAAATAAAATACGTTTATTATCAGACAAACCAACAAACAAATAAGGTCGGCTCGGAACAACAAGAAAACGTTGTTCCCTTTAATTTGAACTTTAGAATTTTCTTAGCAGACGTTAGTTGCTGCTCCATACAAAAATATTGTGAAATTGTAGAATGTAGGAACGGAACGTTACCGTGGGTAACATCATCATCATCATCATCATAATCATTCATTCAAAATAAATGCTTGCCGAACACTTTTTGAATGTCAATACTTTACATTATTATAGTTCTTATTTGACAGCTATAAACTTAGGTAATGGTAACAACATTTGACCATATATCCTTGTCTCTTACATATTCGTCTAATCTGTAATACGCTCTCTTTTTAGGGTTCCGTAGTCAACTAGGAACCCTTATAGTTTCGCCATGTCTGTCCGTCCGTCTGTCCGTCCGTCCGCGGATAATCTCAGTGACCGTTAGCACTAGAAAGCTGAAATTTGGTACTAATATGTATATCAATTACGCCGACAAAGTGGTAAAATAAAAAGTGGAAAAAAATATTTTATTAGGGTACCTCCCCTATACGTAAAGTGGGGAGTGATTTTTTTTTTCATTTTAACCCTAACGTGTGATATATTGTTAGATAGGTATTTAAAAATAAATATGGGTTTACTAAAATCATTTTTTGATAATGTTAATATTTTCGGAAATAATCGCTCCAGAAGTAAAAAAAAATGTGTCCCCCCCCTCTAACTTTTGAACCATAAGTTTTAAAAATATGAAAAAAATCTCAAAAGTAGAACTTTATAAAAACTTTGTAGGAAAATTATTTTGAACTTGATAGGTTGAATAGTTTTTGTAATATTTTCAAAAAAAAAAAAAAAAGTGACGGGCGGGTAACTACGGAACCCTACACTGAGCGTGGCCCGACACGCTCTTGGCCGGTTTTTTAATGTTTCCTTTACACTTATGTCCTTTACAGTGGGTATAGTAAAAAGGCTTGACTGTACTGTTCTTGATTTAGTTTGTAACGTGAGAGGTCAGTTGTTTTTACCGACTTCAATAGAAGGAAGGAGGTACTCAGTTCGTCTGCATGTTTGCTTTTTTTTTATATGTATGTCTGTTCCCCTATAACTCTTGACCGCGTTGGCCCGTTTTGATAATTCTATTTTTGTTTCACCCCGAAATAGGTCCTATATAAATTTGGTGAAGGTCTGATGATGGGATCTAGGGGGAATCGAGGGAACTCCTCGAATTTGATAGGCACGAATATGCCGATTTCGGTATTTTCTGTAGTTAACCAAGCATTGGCTCCCGGAAACCACAAATTGTGGCATAGCAAGTACAAAATTGGAGTCGGTTTTTTTTGGTGTAAATTATTATAATGTCAGATTGATGTGAATAATAAATTCAAAATATATAATGGTGTTTTCTTAAAAACACATGATTTCTTATCTGTGTATTGTGTATACAAAATTAGTAGTATACAAAATCATCATCATGTCAGCCGAAAGACGTCCACTGCTGGACATAGGCCTCCCCCAAAGACTTCCACAAAGACCGGTCCTGCGCCACCCGCATCCAGCGGACACCCGCGGCCTTCACCAGGTCATCGGTTCACCGTGTGGGGGGGCCTGCCCACGCTACGCCTTCCGGTAATACAAAATAGTTCGCCGAAAATATTCCGATTTTCATGAATGCAACGTCTGAAAATATTTGTTAGCGGCTGTGTTTATTATTTAATACAAATAATAACTTGGTTGCGTAAGCGGTGTTTTCCCATCTTGGGCGTAAAAACAATGATTAGACGAGCAAGGTTGCCGGCGAACTATAATCGGATTGAGCGTGACTTTTATATTATCGGCTGGCCCAGGGTTGTCACTATATTAAAAATATTTTTAACCAAAAAAATTAAAATGAAGAAAAAATCCCACGTAAAACAAAGGATTCATTCGGATAAACATTGATTTTTTGACCGAGAGATGCGGCTCAGTTTCAGTTTAGGCATAAATGCTTTCATATGGCTGTCCGGATCCGGATTTCCTCTACAGGTAGCATTTCTCAACCGGTTCTCGTGAAATATTGTGAGCAGGTTCGATGATTACGAGTGTAGATTATAGTAAGGATTTTTTTAATCGAATCTGTTTTTGGAAATTCGGTGCCCTTCCGCTTCTACATTTAGTTTTAAGTGGTTTCGCTTAGTAAAGTAGACTAAACCTACATTTTATTTAAAAGCTACGTGTTTTGGTAAAAAATATGGATGAGATTTGCAAACATCACGACACTCTCAGTTTCAATTTAACAGTCTCAAGCAACTTTTTTAGTCCTGAATACATTACATAAAAATAAACGTTCCAAGTAACGATATTTATGACGGACACAATTTAAATATTGTATATAGAAATATTTTTATTGACATATTAACTATTAATATATCTTTTTGTAATATTATACCTGATAGGTCTTAATCTAGATTATATATCAATTTATAACATACTAGCTGTTGCCCGCGACTTCGTCCGCGTCTTCGCTCCTATTGGTCGCAGCGTGATGTTATATTATATAGCCTAAAGCCTTCCTCGATAAATGGACTATCCAATACAAAAATATATTTTAATTCGAACCAGCAGTTCCTGAGATTAGCGCGTTCAAACAAACAAACACACAAACTCTTCAGCTTTATAATATTATATAGTATAGATTTGTACGCCAAACGGCAAAACATGACACTGTAGTCTATGAATACCTACTTGTAAAACCTATATTTTAAGAAATAAATTTAATTTAAATTAGTCACCTCAATACTCAATAGTTGACACCTGTTTCTATTATTAAGATTGGAAAAGTTAAGTATTGGTCCAATGTCCAACACTCGGACATTTACCCTACATATCTCGGTGCCAATCAGATATAATTTTGCTGTTGATTGGGTGATTACGCGCACCTAATTATAATGCCATGCAGTTAAAAAAAATACAGTGAATTATATAGAAATATTAACAGTGAACACTTAATTATCAAGAGCCATTATCAACTCCGCTCGCGGTATCTTTTGTAGACTGGAGAGATATGGCACAGCTGACTGACAGCCACGCATCGTTACTTGCTGTGTGATGCCGGGCCCCCGAGTGGTGACAGTTTAGAATAGCACCACCCCCTTTCTTCCCTTGGGTGTCGTAAGAGTCGAATATGGAAACCAGGTTGAAGTGTGTTATGGTCGATGGGCTAGCGACCTGTCACTGCAATATCACATTTTATCCATCTATAAAAACCTACAATTGCTAAAAGTGGCACAGAAGTTAATTTTCGTGTGGTCTGCCTACCCCTTTTGGGAATAAACCCCATACGCATTTATTATTTTACATGTACATACTGTGTAGAGGCACATGGTGGTGTGATATTCCTTTGGTAAGGTCGCCAGAGCTCCCGACGGTAGGTGTTATGACGGAACTGTATTAATTGAGATCTGAGGATTACTTGTGTTTACCGTTTGACCAAATGCTCAAATCAAACAAGAAGCAGCGACCCGCATGTATCTTATGTGGAGTTTTAGCATCCATAGCTGTCCGTTTACCGGCCGTGTGCTGGTTTGCCACCAACGTCCAACGTAGTAATTTTTTTATGGATATATTTACTAGATTGCTCTTAAAATATTGATTCAAATTCAAAAAAACTTAAATTCTTTACTATCTGGTGCCCGCGACTTCGTACGCGCAGGATTAGTATTTGGACAATTCAAACAAAATCTTTATAAATTGCGACCTATGTGTTATTCTGATGTATAAGCTATATTATTGTAAAGTTTCATTAAAATCCATTCAGTAGTTTTTACGTGAAAGAGTAACAAACATCCATCCATACTTACAAACTTTCGCGTTTATAATATTAGTAGGAAGGATGACACATTATTACTTACATTACACATTATTATTAATTAGACGAGTCTGAATCTTTGTGAAAAAGTTTAAATTGGGCATCAACGCTCATAAATGTTAAAGTTTGCCCCCTGGCTAGATGCTGGCCAAGAGCAATCCCATTTTTAATTAAAAAAAGGAAAAATAAAGATAGTGACAGCCCTGCATTAAACCATAATCGGAGCATTACAGACGAATTATCCGTTTAGTGGTTTTATTTTTTTAATAAATCGCTGTTTTTGCCGGCGTGCAAATGCCGATTATAATGACTTTATCCAAGGCGATAATAATCGCGCGTATATTTATTGTTGTACAGTTTAGTAAACAATATTTTGCAACTGATTCATCTAGTAATCATTTTATGTTTGTAAGCATGCAACTCTTTGTATTTATGTTTCATAAACATAATGAATATTATGATGTTAGTCGTTTGAATCTTATACTACCAAATAATAACACCACTCCCGAACAAGATGGTTGTGAATTAATTTGAATAAGAGCAACAAAGACAGATATATCAGATGGATAGGTTTTATTCTTATATTTTACGGCCCAAATTGACCAAAACGTCACTTAAATAAAATAAATGAATATTTCTGGCCAGGCCGAATGAGCTTTGGACTAAGAAGACCGCGGAGTGGATGCGTGACTCAAATCGGGGATGCGGTAAACCTCGTCAGGGATGGCGGGATAACTTGGACTCTTAGACTGGCCAGATACTGCTCAAGACCGTGAGGAATGGAAGAAGAAAGGGGAGGTTTTTGCCCAGCACAGGACACAATCATCATTATCACAATCATCACAATCATCGTATCAGCCGAAGGACATCCACTGCTAGACATTGGCCTCCTTATTTGTGCCTCCCCCAAAGAGTGCCACAATAACCGATCCTGAGCCACCCGCATCCAGCGGACTCCTGTGACCTTGTAGGGGGGGGGGGGGGGGGGGCTTACCCATCAAGCTGCGACTTCCGGTACATTCTCTGTGTGCGTCCCATGACACCGGCAGGGACAGCATCCGTTTACATTTCATTAAATTGTCAAAAAGGCCTCTACGTGTTAGCAATTTGGCACTCTGTTTTTCTATTCTGTCATGTGTTAATGTGTCTCACTTTAGTATAAATTTATGTATGTGGTACTCGTTTGGTACTTCGGCTACGGTGGTTTACTACCGTGACCTCATCGCGCCGCGAAAAGTACATGCGGCCGCCGGCTCACACGTTGTGTGACTATTTGACGACCTGTTTAGCCTAGTTGGTAGTGACCCTGCCTCCGAAGCTAGAGGTCCCGGGTTCGAATCCCGGCCAGGGCATTTATTTGTGCATTCTTCACGGATATTTGTTCTTGGGTCTTGGATGTTTTCTATGTATTTAAGTATGTATTTATCTATATAAGTATTTATATCGTCGTCTAGTACCCATAGTACAAGCTTTGCTTAGTTTGGGACTAGGTCGATTTGTGTAAGATTGTCCCCCAATATTTATTTATTTTATTATTATTTATTTATTTATTCAATGGTTGCGGCGCAGCATTACGGATCGCACGCGCACGCGCTGCTGTACCGCTGTACGACATTAAAATAATCCGTTTCGTGTTAAATAATAATTTCAAAACCACAGCATTATTGTATAAAAATATCTTTATATAGTTACCCAAATACTGTGTCTTTCTTTATCTTAAAATGTTGAAAAAACTGACAGTCTTTATCTTAAAATGTTGAAAAACTGACAGTTATCAGTCAAAAAACTGACAGTCATTGAGTTTGGTATTCACCAACGATTGACATAAAAGAAAACGAAAACGTTGGTTGTAAGAAACTTGGTATTGTACTCTTGGTATTTTATACCACGTCGGTGGCAAACAAGCGTACGGCCCGCCTGATGGTAAGCTGTCACCGCAGCCTATGGACGCCTGCAACTCCAGGGTTGTCAAATGCGCGTTGCCGACCCTTTAAAAATTTATACATTCTTTTCTTGAAGAATCCCATACTGTAGTTCCTCGGGAAAACCTCGGCAGGGAGCTCATTCCACAACCGGAGCGTACGAGGGAGGAAGTTCCTCTGAAACCGTACCGTACGCGACCATTTAGGTTCTAAGGTGTGTGTAGGATGTCCATCACGCAGGTGGCGCTCCCGCGTTGGGTTGCGATTGCAATTCTCTAGCGGTACTGCGGGGCGGTAGCGGTATTTTGGAAAGCTCAAAACGCACAGAGCGGGCGCGGTGCGATGCGGGGCGGAGGCGGTTTTGCATATTTGATCTTTCCGAAACTGTCGACTATCGATTTTTTTTTTAATTAAAAATGTGATTGCTCTTGGCCAGCATCTAGGCGGGGGGGCAAAGATGAGGCCGACGATGAAGCGAGCTCACCCAGAAGATGCCTATTCACTCGTGCCTTAAAAAGGTCAGGTTATATGAACTCGGAAATACAGACGCCGGCAGAGAATTCCAAACCAAACCTTTGAATATAAAAAAATATATATATATATATTGGGGTACAATCTTACACAAATCGACCTAGTCCCAAACTAAGCAAAGCTTGTACTATGGGTACTAGACGACGATATACATACTTATATAGATAAATACATACTTAAATACATAGAAAACATCCATGACCCAAGAACAAATATCCGTGAAAAATGCACAAATAAATGCCCTGGCCGGGATTCGAACCCGGGACCTCTAGCTTCGGAGGCAGAGTCACTACCAACTAGGCTAAACAGGTCGTCAAAGAAAGAAGTGCGCATTATAAAAGAAGATGCAAAGCGCTTGGTTCGAATTAGAGGAATTTCGACCAGGTAAGGATGGTAGCCAGCCGTACGTCTGGATGTCCGATGGACGAAGGGGGAAGACGGTATGAGCTTATGGAGCTCCTGAGCACACTCACCGAAGTACAGTCGATTACTGCTTCATATGTCACACACGCCGCCTCCGCTCTGTTTTCCCGCGCGGTTTTTTGGTGCAACGTCCCCCGGATCGCGTTGGATTGCGCTACGCCATCCGGTACCTACATGTCCGCCACTCGAGAACCTATCCGCCCCAACGGTCATCGGTTCTACGTGCAATGTGCCCCGCCCACTGCCACTTAAGTTCAGCGTCATTTAAAAAGGTGTAAATATTAAGGTTTTTCCAGGTATAGCAGGTTACTATACGCTCATCTTCTCCCTCCATCGTAGTGAGCCACTGGTAGGGACTGGGGGGTCCCTACCATTATACACCTAAGTGGCTCAACGGTGGGAAGGTGCTGCCTCTAAACTAGCGCACTCAATGGCAGCAACCTTCTAGGGCCTGAGCTCGCGTCGATGCGGGCATAAGCCGAGACATCAGCGGTGGCATGCGCAAGCGAATCCCGCGGTGTCTCCCTAAGGCGATGGTGGTAAGCCGCTGGTTTTTAGTGGTAACCTGAACCAGGAGTCCCACATCACCGTGCCTACCCCCATGAAGGCCGGTATGCATAAAGCATTTTCCAGCGAAAAAAAAGGTATACATAGATATTTATGCATGTAAGTATTACACCAAACCCATCATCGAGCAGCCGTAACATGACGTTGACTCTCAACAACCAATTATCGTAATGCTCCCATTTGACAACCGCACAAAAACATATCCGGCTCATAATTGTGCTTCGGTTTTTGTCTTAGATGATACTGGTTAAGGTTATTAATAAGATAAACGAAATAGAAGTCATCATCATCCTCCTAGCGTTATTCCCAGTACAGTTGCATCCTGAAGGATGCCTGGGGTCCGCTACCTAATCCCAGGAATTGGCATAGGCATTAGTTTTTACGGAAGCGATTTCCATCTGACCTTCCAACCCGAGGGGGAAACTAGACCATATTGGGATTAGGCTTGTCAAGTGAGTGCAGGGCAACTTGACTGTTAGAGGTTCTCAAGGCCTCCGCCTCTAACTTGGCTTAACGACTGCTATCATAGACAGCAACCGGGATCAACGGCTTAACGTGCCTTCCAAAGCACGGGAGCGCTCAGTTATAGTAACCACTCAAAGCGGTCACCCATCCAAGGACTGTCTTCGCCCGACATTGCTTTACCTCGCATACCGCACGCGGTACGCGGGCGCCGCTGGGCCACGAACGCTCCTAATAAACGAAATAGAAGTGTCACTGAGAAATTGCGCTTCTCCAAACTTGAAACGCACAGCGTCGTTGCGGGCGGTTTTGCGGTTTGCGGTAAAGCGCACGCGGTCCGGGGGAAGTCGCACGAAAAACCACGCGGGATAACGGAGCGGAGGCTGCATGTGGGATATATGAAGCAGTAATCGACACTCGACAGATTCGGAAAAAAAAACAATACCACCTCACCACGCCACGCTCGCTCTGTGCGTTTCGGGTTTGAGGGGAGGCCTGTACCTGAATGGACTGACCAGCGATTGGCCGTAGTCTCACCTGATGGAAAGCAATGACAAGGCCTAAGACGTTGCTCAAGGCGCGGAGCGAACGCTCCCACTGCTCGAGCACGCACTGCCCTGAACTATCTCTTACAGGACGATAATGATGTAGATGTATTTGCCGATAGCATTGGAATATTTTGCAGAAAAGTATTAAAATTAATATCCTAGTTATGTTTAAAGTTGTGCCATAATATTGTTATATAATTGTTGTTATTTTGTTCATATTTTATTAGTCAGTTTAGTAACTAATAAGTAGAATATTTAATTTAACTACCGCATAAGACTTTGGTGTTAATACTGTAAACTTATGTGTGCGAAATAAAACAAATTGAATTCAATTGAATTGTCTTGAAGAAACCCAGGTTTTATGTATCAGGAAATACAGACGACGGCAGCAAATTTTATAGTTTGTTACATATGTAAACGCTCACGGGCGTAACGCTTAATTAAGGCATGATAATAATTGTATTCTCAATAAGTGGATGTATGTTCTTTGAGAATAAATAAAATCTTTAACCGCAAATTCCAGTACTATAGTTGCTTTATAACTGCTAATAGCCTAGTTTCCACAGAAAATATTAACGATGCCATTCGAACCAGGTGATTAAATGATTGTATGGAGCCAACTACGATTAAAGCACAACAAAAGTCGCAAATGAGGGTCAAAGGCGGATATTGTTCCTGGACACCAATAACGCTCCATACTAATTGCACCTAATTGACAGAAAATTATGACGGCACAACTCACGAGCCCGGTAATAACGTTGTATGGAAACAAGAAAATTGCTATTATTATCGTGAAACTACGTTCAAGTACATAGTTGTTGTACAATTTCTTTTTGATTGAATCATTGAAATTGAATTATAAAATAAAAGAATTAGATTTTTTTAATTGTCGTATTTTATTATTATTCTAGGTAGGTAGGTACCACATGGTCGCGTACGGTACGGTTTCAGAGGAACTTCCTCCCTCGGACGTTCCGGTTCTGGAATGAGCTCCCTGCCGAGGTTTTCCCGAAGAACTACAGTATGGGTTTCTCCAAGAAAGGAGTGTATACATTGTTAAAGGGCCGGCAACGCGCATGTGTCACCCCTGGAGTTGCAGGCGTCCATAGGCTGCGGTGACCGCTTACCATCAGGCGGGCCGTACGCTTGTTTGCCACCTACGCGGTATAAAAAAACCACGTTAGCACCTACCTAAAGACTAGCTTTATCTATCTGATCTGAATACCTCTCGATAAGTTAACGTGAAGGCTGCGGGAGCCGCATTGTCCAACCGGTTTGTTTGACAATGCGCTGACGTCAGTAGTTACTATACTTATCTTAGACGACCTTTTACCCGTACATTAGAACCAGTCTTCAACTGAACGCCTTACTTCCAAAGACATTAAGCACGTTAGTTTTAAGCATGCGGTACCGCTACCATGAGATGCTATCGAAAATATACATTACTTTACTACAGTCGCTACCGAATAAACGCGTTTCGAATAGATTTCGATTGTGCTCGTACCATGAGTCAACCGCGCGTTCACTGCACCCGCCAGACGCTAACGTAATATTCGCTAGCGTCTAACGTTTTCTAGCTGTTGCCGTAGATCGGTACCATGAGTCACCAATTTGACAGTCGCTATCGAAAAATACCGTATCGACTGTAGTAATCTATTTCACTAGCAAATTGGAGCGTGAAAGCTTATTGGAGATCTTGTTTCATAAGTTATTGTAATAATTATTTATCTAAATAATATCGGCAAGGCATTATTTTGTGTGGAATATGTTAGCGACGGCTGCGTAAGAAGATGAACGACAAATAGGTAACAAAGATAAATTCAGGCTGATATGAGAAATAAATAAAAAAATCCACTTCAACATACTATAAAATGAGATTAGATTTATTAATTATATATAATCTATGTACATCTAATCACATGAAACAAAAAAATCATCATGAAAACTGGGAAGACTGCATCACTCAGTTTATAGGTATGGCAATAATAACCAAAAATAACCAAAGCAAATACAAGATTCACCAACATTCGACCGTGTGCTACTGTTCTACGACACTAAATTAGCAGGTTTATTTCTATACTTTTGAAAGGAAGCCTTGGGTACTTAGCCTTTTGTCCAATATCGTCCTTGCTCTGTCTTTTCAGTATAGTTAGAAAGAGAGCTTTGTATGCTATGAAGTTAGGCACGTCACTCCGATCGTAACGTAAACTACTCGATGAATCGAGTTAACGTTAGCGAGTACAGTAAACGCGTAATTGACTCATGGTGCGAGCACCGATCTGTAGTTCTACGAGTGACCACCAGAGGCGCTGTACTTATTCTCCATACTGATTGTTTACGCAGTCGCTAGCGAGTACGGTCACTGCAAACTCATGGTAATGCTACTGCTGTGCTCTTGCAGGGCGTCATATGTATACCTAGCTATTGATTATTCCGCCTAGTTAGTTAATAGTGTAATGTGATTTATGCAATAAACAATTTGAATTTGCCTCTCTACTGTATTTTCGTTTACCTATATCTGCCCGGCTAGTATGATAGCTTATACCGTCACGTTATATGTGACGTTTCAGTACATTTTGGCCATATAACGTGACGGTATAAGCTATCATACTAGCCGGGCTGACGTATTATGCATATAGGTGTAATAAAATAATAACCCATACATAGAAACAATGTATTTTTTTAATAGGGTTTATTTTACCTACCTAAATATATATAAAAAAAATTGGGGTACAATCTTACACAAATCAACCTAGTCCCAAACTAAGCAAAGCTTGTACTATGGGTACTAGACGACGATATACATACTTATATAGATATAAATACATACTTAAATACATAGAAAACATCCAAGACCCAAGAACAAATATCCGTGATAAATGCACAAATAAATGCCCCGGCCGGGATTCGAACCCGGGACCTCTAGCTTTGGAGGCAGAGTCACTACCAACTAGGCTAAACAGGCCGTCAAAATATAGGTAAGATGAACAGGATTTTTGGTGCAAGTAAGAGATGTGTATCGTTGAAAACATGTATACATACACTATTAAATAAACCTTCAAAAGGTTTTTAATAGTAGCCCATTTGTAACTAAATGTAATAATACGTAGTATCTTTGGATATATTTAAAAAACATATATCTATTCTATTCTATTCTGAAGCGGGCAACCCCATATTTCCCGCCGAGGTATGTATAGTGCTTTTCTCAAACATACAATGAAATAAACAACAAAAAAATCAAAATTTATTTTTAATACACATAGTGGCAGAATGTCATGCCTGTGCCACAAATTTATGTAGAATGGAAATTAAAAAAGAGTACTTTGCCGGCCTAGGCCTGCAAGATTTGTATGAAATTCCATTAACGACCTCTTGTCCTAGGCGCACCTGAAACGTCATACTTCGCAGCCTATTATAAGGAACATAACATCAATATTTCATTGCATGTTTAAGAAAATCTTTTTCCCTCCCTTCCTCTTCCGAAATTATCCCGCAAACCACATGTCTTAATTTCTTAACTTTTTGAAAATACCGTATTATGACGTACATATTAACCCAAAAAAATTACAGTTTTTAATTATGTCTTAATACGGTCATTCGATGAGACTATAAATCCGCTCACAGCAGCATACGTGATCTGATTTATTGTGATTAGAACAGATAGCAATAACGGACTGTACAAGCAGTAATTATATAATTAGCTTTCACTACATGTGACGCAAAAACAATACAACGCCAAAAATAGTACATTACTACAGAGGCCGGGACGAAAGGGGTTGCCGGCCGAAGACATATAGACGGCCGAGCGAAGCGAGGTCGGATAGGTCTAAGGCGGGCAACCCCATATTTCCCGCCGAGGTATGTATAGTGCTTTTCTCAAACATGCAATGAAATAAACAACAAAAATATCAAAGTTTTATTTTTGATACGCATAGTGGCAGAATGTCATGATGCCTGTGCCCCAAATTTATGTGGAATGGAAATTAAAAAAGAGGACTTTGCCGGCCTAGGCCTGCAAGATTTGTATGAAATCCCATTAACGACCTCTTGTCCTAGCCGCACCTGAAACGTCATACTTCGCAGCCTATTATAAGGAACATAATATCAATATTTCATTGCATGTTTGAGAAAACATTGTTTTTCGCTTGCGTTCCACAAACTTACCGAATACATCCGAAAAATAACTTAAATCCATCTGCTGTTGCAAATTAGTTCGTATCTTCATTGTTATAAAACCGTGATGATTTCGAATTTCGAAAAAACCAACGTTTTTCTCCCATACTTAGCAAACTTACAAACGCGTTCGAAAGAACGTCTACTCTACGCTTGTCATTCCATATTAATCCTTATAGCTATAGTCATAAGTGTTTATCGCTGTTTAATTTTCATTTACACATCGATATCGTCACGTTTTCCACGCGATTTACCAACTTACGGAATTCGCTGCAGAAATTAAATGCGCTCCTCTGTTGTTGGAAAATCTCCCTTATTACTAAAATGTTTTAAGCACTTTGTGTTTTCGTTTTTTATTTGACCAACGCCATATTGATTTCCACGTTTTTACGAGTTTTCCTTACATGTACGTTGTTAACCTTGGCAATGAGGCAAATGTAATTGTTTGCGTTTTAACATTGACTTGGAAAGATGAACATCTTACACCGTTTGTTATGTTACCTAACTTACTTAATTTAGCTTTTTTTTCTATTCAAAGAGGATAGAAGGATATCTCAATGCCGTATTCGGATACTATAGGTTGTGGCCTCCCACATTTTCCCCTAAGTAAACTTACATCTGCGGAAACAAATTCCAAGATTTTTAAGTATCGCATAATTTGAAGGAACAGCGTAACATACGATTTTATTGTAAATAATAATAATAATAATATTAGAGCTAGAAAATTATAATAGAGACGCTAGGCTACCAGTGATTCAAGCATGGTGAAGGATAAACATCTTAAGGAACCATATATACACCAGCGAAAAAATCCAAAGGTGTACGTTAAATCCCCAAGCCGCACTGGGCTAGCGTGAGTACTACCTGTTCTCTCTCAGGAGGATTGTGCCTAGCAGCGGGACGTTGTTGATGATGATGATGATGATGATGAGAAACTTGTAATGAATAAACACTACAAGCGCCATCTACGACTAATTTACCTGTAAAACTAGTACTTACCTACCTATGACGATAATGAGCGATGCTTATATAATTGACATAAGCGCCGTCCTTGCAGCGGACCGTGGTAGGCATGCGGGCCAAGACCGGCGCGGGGTCGCCGCGAAATTCCGACTAGAATTATCACCAATACTTCGTCTACGCGGAAATTATTTCGCGCTATGGGGTTCCGGGTTGGGGTAACAATAATAATAACAATACGGTAGTTGACACTAGTAAAAATAAATTCTTGCATTACTAATAATGAAAACGCGCGAAAATACCCGGAAAACATCACGCCCCAATTTATTTTTACTGTTTTCAAGTATTCCTCATTCATTTGTTGTCTTAAATCCCATCATTTAAGAATTGTTATTAACTGAAACATAGCAATTGGTCAATTTTGTCAAACAGAGGCACAGATCAAATAAATAGAAAACACCCAAGACTTGGAAACAAATATTCATTCTCATCGCACAAATATACGTAGGATTCGATCTCAAGATAGTCAGTTTCGTCAAGACAGTCACTAGGCTAAACCGTTCGATTTTAAATACATTTATTCGTGAAACAAAAACAAAACATCACAATACACATTACACTCCTTCTTTTGACAGTCGTGTAAAAACAGCCACGAAATGGCCTAAAATCAGCATTTGCTTGCCACTGGCGAGCGCTGGTCTTCCTTTGGGACCAAGTGAAACCGCGTTGCACAAAACACAAAAGTTATACAAAGAGATATAAAAAAACCGGCCAAGTGCGAGTCGGACTCGCACACGAAGGGTTCAGTACCAGAAAAAAAAACGCCAACAACTACTCTGTTGTATGGGAGCCCCCCTTATTATTATTATTTTGATTTTAGTATTTGTTGTTGGAGCCACAATAAAAATACATAATCTGTGCAAATTTCAACTGTCTAGCTATGACGGTTCTTGAGATACAGCCTGGTGACAGACGGACAGCGAAGTCTTAGTAATAGAGTCCAGTTTTTACCCTTTGGGTACGGAAAACTAAAAACAGTGCCTAATCTAAATATTATTAAGCTAAATACACATATAAACGAGAAAAAGAGAATTTAATCAAATTAAAAGGTACGACTAAAAACTATAAATATAACTACAACTTAGAAATGATGAAAATCCCCCGACATTTTAATTTCAAAGCTCAATATCTCAAAAATGGCTGAACAGATTTTCATGAAAGATGACTAAGAACACGCGAGATAAAATTATCTATGACACAAAAAAAACTAAACGAAAATCGGTTCATCTGTTTGGGAGCTACGATACCACAGACAGATACACGGATAGACACGTTAAACTTGTAACATCCCTCTCTTTTTGCGTCGGGGGTCAAAATAACAAGTGCTCGAGAATCATGAACGTGACAAAAAATATTAGTATAAATAAACGATTGAACTATAACATGCTAGTTGACACTCTCAGTGGAAAATCAATTGCATAATGGAAGGTCCCCAAAAGCGATTAGTATACAACTGTTGCATAATGCATAAGTGATGCATTTCTAACGAGAGCTAAACACAACGTGTTGCCGTATCTCAATAAAATCAGAACAAATTAATTGACTTGTAATACTCAAGTTGGACCCGGGTATGTCCTAAAACTACGACCAAGACCACCGGGGAATGGGCAGCAGCATTCCTTAAATGCGGTGGAGATACTGCGATCGCCAACCCGCATGCCAAGCGTGGCGATTATGGCATTTACCCCCCATGAAATTGGGGGAGGCCTATGTCCAGCAGTGGACGTCCTAGGGCTGATATGGTGGTGGTGGTGGATACCCCAGAAACCGATGTAGAATACGAATAGCGACCGCCTGCCTAGCCCCGGGATGTTCGGGATCTTAGAAAAATTATGCAGCATCCGATAGGCGGGATTCTGATTGTAATTGTTTTAAAGCTCGTCATGACATTGGAATGTCAAACTTGAAGTTGAACACTTTATAAATGCATGTAGGTTCATATCGCCCTGCAAACCATGATGGATGTATCCGTCGTTAGCGTTGATCTGATGGTGCGGATACATCAGTCATTGGCGTCCAAAAGGTTAAAAAACGAAATCAAGACCATGACACAGGTGCAGCGTACTTAAAATCTTTTGAATTGGCCAAATTAGATCAAATTAATCCGTTCAAAAAACCACTTTACAGTACAAGTAAGAAGATTCAAAATCAAACAACAGTTTTATAAAATGTCTGTCAATAAAAATAAAAAATATTTTTACTGACTCCCCCCGCCCTGCTGCCTGCTGCTGCTGACTGGCCTATGTCCACCACGTGGACACGTCTTTCGGCTGACATGATGATGACGATGATGACTACAGACTGGAGGTTATTTAGGAGAATCATGCTTTTCGTTACTGTTCAACAAAAAAACACATAAATAAATAAACTCACGCCTATATTGCTGATGGTAGGCAGAGCACATGAAATTTAGTTTTTGGCCACTCCTAGCAATCGCTGCTTTAAATGGAGAAAATGTGATCTTGCTGGTCTATTGCGATGTGACTTTTACGATATGACGTAGAGAACTAAAAATGTTTAAAAAAAGTATACCGCATATTTATCAATAGCTACTAGAAAACAACACAAGTCGCCTGTACTTTGTTTGGTCTTCGGTGGTTAACTGTGAAGGAGGTAATAGAAGTTTATATTAAACCTGTGCGTCTTCTACAAGCTGTACTTCGGTGAGTGTGCTCAGGAGCTCCATGAGCTCATACCGCCTTCCCCCTTCTTCCATCGGACATCCAGACGTACGGCTGGCTACCATCCTTACCTGGTCGAAATTCCTCTAATTCGAACCAAGCGCTTTGCATCTTCTTTTATAATGCGCACTTCTAAGGTTTGGAATTCTCTGCCGGCGTCTGTATTTCCGAGTTCATATAACCTGGACCTTTTTAAGGCACGAGTGAATAGGCATCTTCTGGGTGAGCTCGCTTCATCGTCGGCCTCATCTTTGCCCCCATCTTTGCCCCCTGGCTAGATGCTGGCCAAGAGCAATCCCATTTTTAATAAAAAAAAAAAAAACCTATGTTGTCGTACAGTCAACGGCAAAAGTAGATGATCATTTTAGTACCTTGTCATTTTCACTGCTTGGACGCATCCCAACTGTCGCAGTATTGCTGCATTGGTGCGACAAAGTACAAAAATGATCATCTACATATGCTGTTGACTGTACTTATAACAGTCATTAAACATTTCTATTACTCACATGATTTTTGGAATTGGGACGGTAAAATGATTTATAAGTCATTAAGATCTATTTGTTTAATATTTTAACATTTATATCCTAAATGCAATGCGAAACAAATTTATGTTGGTACCTGCTTAGCTATCTACATGACATTTTTCTTCTCAAAAATTCCATGCATACAAAAACAACACGCCAAACCTTTATTTCACTCACAAAATAATTAATTTCAATTTAGTTCATTAATATTTTCTAATTATTCTACCTCATTGACTGCTTTCTATGTGCAAGCAATTAAACGGGCGCTAGCGTGTTAATAAAAGCAATAAATTATCCATTCAACGATATAGAACCAGGTAAAATTAGTTGAGGGTAGACCTCTTCCATGTAGGTACCAAGAATGTTATCTCAATTAGGTAAATCTGTGCCCAATGGCTATAACTATTAACTAAACCAACCTTTTCCTTATCGGCCACAGCATAGACTAAACACAGTTTAAAACTCAATAACACTTCTCAAACACGCACACCACTATTTAAAAAAAAGCACGTTGAAAAACATTCGAATTTCGAACACGTTTTGGCGCGAAACCGTTAAATTTAGCTAATGCGGCCAGCGCTGCGCGCGGCCTGCGGCGTACTGGAGTTTTCAAAACTACGTTCCATGCCGTTATTATGAAAACTGGTTTTAATGCATTTCCACGACTGCATCGAAGCGCTACTCATCTACTGCGTGTTTTAGTTGCACTTATAAAAGAAACTACTATCACAAGCAGCGATGTATATCGTGCTTGTTAAGTTATTTGACTAGTGGTACTTAAAAATGACAATAGATGGAACAGATTGACTCACAAGCCTGAAGCCTCTTGCGTCATTATTTTACTTGATTAAATGGCGTTGCTTAAAAAGCAGCCAGATAAATAGCTTCGGGCTATTGCACCGGCGCCTTTTGAGTTAATAAATATGTAACATTTACAAAATACGGTACAGTAAAGGCTAAATTGACCATAGGTCAACTTGTTCCTGCAATTGCACGCTATAAATGTGAAACATCACATTTTAGGTGAAGGTAGTTTTAAATGGTTTTTTAGGTAAGTAACTAAAAATAAATAATAACTATTATCGGAAACGTACTGAGTTTTTAGTGCTATACGGACGGAGGCATGTGCCTCCCGAAATTGATTGAAGAGGTGACTCAAGTAGTCATATGGTCATATAGTGCTTACATATACAGTCCCACAACTTTGCCAATGGAGGAAAAGTACCTTAAATACTGTTGATAAAAATAATCTACTGATAAAATACTACATTGTTTTTTAAATAAAATATGATTCATCCAAAGAATTTTAATTAAGAGTCCGCAGTAAGCTCGGTTCTCCATACAAACGTCGTTACGCTCTCATTTTAAAACGCCATGCTAAAATTACATGAAACTTTGTATAGGTACACAATGGGATCCGGCATATCTATGACGTAAATTAGTTTCTGTTGCTTGAAATTATAATGGAGAAAAAATACAGCGATTATTAAGGTTTTCATACAAGGCATAAAAAACTCAAAAACTCGCTGTATTTTTTTTCTATTACAATTTCTACCAACAGAAACTAATTTCCGACCTAGATATGGCGGCTCCCATTGTGTATACAAAGTTTCATGATATTCTAAAATGGCGTTTTAAAATGAGAGCGTAACTACGTTTGTATGGAGAATCGAGTTCAGCCGAGCGTACTGAGGACTTTTAATAGCCAATCTGAACCGGGAATTGGATCCGATAATATAAAAAAAAACTTGTGATATTAGTGTACTGATACAAACGCTTAAATAAGAGGACGACCACGAAAATGTAGCCTGACTTTAGTCAAATTATCATTCTACAGTATTTGAGGAACTTTCACTCCATATGGCAAAGTTGTGCGACACCCTGTATTCAATAAAAATACTCTGTATTGTACACCTCAATGCAAGTACAGAATATAAGGAACGATTACGCATCTTTGGCGTTCATATGGTTCCCCATTGTTATAGTAGGTACTCTCTATGTACTTACATAGAATAAAAATCAAGTAAAATAATTTATACCAAAAAAAAATTGACTCCAATTTTGTACTTGCTATGCCACAATTTGTGGTTTCCGGGAGCCAATGCTTGGTTACCTACAGAAAATACCGAAATTGGCATATGCGTGCCGCGTGCCTATCGAATTCGAGGAGTGCCCTCGATTCCACCTAGATTCCATGATCATACCTTCACCAAATTTATATGGGACCAACCAATGTCGGGGTACCTGCTTTGAAACAAAAAAAGAATTATCAAAATCGGCCAACGTGGGCAAGAGTTATGGGGGAACGAACATACATACGTAAAAAAAACAAGTAAATATTTACTTGTCTTTTTTAACCGACTTCAAGATTTCAAAAGAGGAGATTATCAATTCGGTTGTTTTTTTTTTTAATGTTTGTTACTCCATAACTCCGTCATTTCTTAACCGATTTGGAAAATTCTTGTTTTTGATTGTAAGTATATATATTCAAGTTGGTTCCGTTTTTGTCAAAACGCAGTTTTGATGATGGGATCCACGAGGAATTGAGGGAACTCCTCAAATCTTTAAGGCAAACATATAGTGATTTTTGTGTTTTTATCAACAAGTCAAGCATTTGCATCCAAAAATGCTGCTGATGATGATCAGAACAGAACTCTTCAACGACGAAAAGTTCACGTTTGGCGATTTGTCCTCCTAGCTGTGTTTGTTAAGCAAGTTCTATTTTCACGATTGATTTTTGTCATGCTTGAGTTCTGATGTTGGGATCCATTAAGAATCGAGGAAACTCCTCAAATGTGAAAGGCACACAAATAGTGATTTTAGTATTTTCATGAACTAATCAAGCATTTTCATTTATAAAAGTGACATTTGATGAAGTGGAACTGCTGATGATGATCAGAACGGAACTCTTCAACGACGCGTAGTTCACGTTTGGCGATTTGTTCTCTTCCTTTTGTTTGTCAAGCAAGCAAGGTTTTTCCATGATTCCATGAGGAATTGAGGGTACTTAGTCTTCTACCATTATAAAGATACTTATAGCCATTTTTATTTTATTGTATGGAATCTAAGAGTCCATCTAAGTATAATAATCTTTCACCGGCCTCCCCCATTGAAGTCGGTTTTTTTTCTTAAAAATTATTTTCTTTCAGTTCATATGCAGACGAGCTGTGGAACTCCTTGCCGGAATCCTCGTTCCCTGAAAACTACAACCTTACGGTCTTCAAGACGAGAGTGAACCGGTTTTTACTAGGTAAGCGCGCTCCATCCTAGACCACAATATCGCTTATCATCAGGTGATTTGTGGTCAAGCGCAAAACCTACCAGGAGTAAAAAAAAAACAAAACCTCCTTCCGTCGGTAAAAAATGGTTGGTCATGGTTCATTAGTCCACGGTGGTCTATCATCGGCCTTTAGGTACTGGCATGTTAAGATTACTTCTTATGATATTACGAGTAAATAAGGGATTGCGATTGGTCGGGGAAGTAAAACATTCTCAGTATTAAAAAGAAAACAAATGATAAGTTTCTCATATATTTAATTTTTAGTTTTCAATGGGACAGAATTCATTATTACCTAGGTACATGTTGTGAGCCCGCAGGCCGTATACGCGATTAAAAATATGGAAGTACACCGAAAATCACGAAAAATAAGATATGCGATATTTCTGATATGCATGGAATAAAATTTTGAGTTAAACATTTTAGCCCATATTCAAATTCTTCGTGGTTGATTAATTAAAATTAAATCAACGGAAAATTATTTTTAAAAATCATGGAATTAAACAGATAATAACAATAGTTCTGTTATTTCGAATGGATTCCAAATTGAAATAAGAATAAAAATCTAATCTATTGATTATTAAAAGTATTGGAAAATTGTAACCGACGTTTGACCACTTAGACTTAGGACTTTACTAAAATTAAATTGGACTAAGTAAGGAATGAGAATTGAAATTGGACTGAAATTACAATTTTAAAATTTTCCAAATATTTGTGCGTGGCATTGAGTAGAGATCTAGATTTAATTACGTACTATAATTCCCTAAAAATAATTACTGTTGGTAATTATTTTAATTAACTACGATACGTTTTACCTAAATTTATTTATAATTATTCTAAATATCTTTGGCTAAGCGGTATTTACAATAATTTTGAATTGATTTTGTGAAAAAATTGGCACTGTTAACTACTTTTTCACACATAAATCAAAAATAGTATTAGATAACATGAGTATTTTATGATTTTTGATCATTATATAAAATTAGCTATGAAAATCACATTCTTATTATTTTAAGCATTTGATTTAATCTATCAAATCCTTTGAATTAAATCCATATTTTAATAAAACTGTCCTACTAAACATAATAAAATATCATTGTAAGATTTGTTACGTACAAGCGATATTTACAATTTACGCATTACTTGTTTTTTACATTGCTAAACATTTTTAAACAAATCTATCATACTTAAAATAAACATAACATTTTCCATAAATTATTTGTTTGGAATAACATTAATAAAATTACTAGACTTAAAATTAACCTTCTATTAACAAAAAGACTTTGAAAATATTGTTATCATACTATATTGAAATATTTGATTTGATTTGATAAACAAGATATTTGGGTGATACTCTTAAGGAAATGAGGTTTGACACTCTGGATTGTGACAGAAGCTTACGTCACTGTCGTGATGTCACTTTTTTGTAACAAACAAATGATGGAGATTTTTTTTTATAAAAAATTGGATTGCTCTTGGCCAGCATCTAGCCAGGAGGCAAAGATGAGGCCGACGATGAAGCGAGCTCACCCAGAAGATGCCTATTCACTCGTGCCTTAAAAAGGTCCAGGTTATATGAACTCGGAAATACAGACAGAGAATTCCAAATTCTGCTGTCACCATGCAAAATATATTATTTCTCAAACATGCGCCTAAATGTATGCATTAATGTCACGAAAAGAGGATATGAAGTTACCTATTTATGGCTCCCTACATTACTTCTTGGCCGGCGGCCAAGAAGTAATGTATGGAGAACGTATGAAACTAACATTATTGTCCGCTGCTCTAACTTTTTAAATTTCCTTACTAAAATCAACTGATAAAGGAAATATTACACAGAGCCAACCGCCACGATTTTGTATATATATTTTTAATTTGTGTAAATTGGTAGTTTTTTAGGTACTTCCGTTTTTTTTATCGTTCTTGTATTTCGTTTTTTTTTCGAATTTTTCGAGTATTTATTTATTTTTTTAGTTTTTCGTGTTATTTTGTAGCGTTCTTTGTGTTTTTTGATATTTTGGGCTTTTTAAAAGTTTTTTTTCTAATTTCTTTTGTACTTTTCGTCATATTTTTTTGTTTTTCCATGTTTTTTGGTATTTTTTTTAGTTTTTACGTGTTTCTTGGTATTTTTTAGTTCTTTCGTGTTTTTTTTAAATGGTGCTTGTATTTTGTAGCATTTTTCGTATTTTTATTTAATTTCCGTTATTTGTCGTGATGCTTTGCTAATTTTGAACGTTTTGTATTTTTTATTTTTTTTTACATTGTTGTTTTTTTATTGTTTTTTTTTTCTAACATGTTTGAGAAAAGTACTATACAATCCTCGGCCGGAACAGGGATTGCAGGACTCGTTTTATCCGGCCTCGTCTACGACTCGGCCGTTTATCCCAAACTCGTCCAGCAATCCCTTACTTCACGGCCTCTGCAGTAATGTACTATTTACGCATTACAATTGTCGTTTGTTTGTCAATAGGTCAAGTTAAACATGAGTGAATTGAATAATTTAATATAACACTCACAGATAAAGATAATACATGGGTGTCAGGAAGTATCATAATACAACACTGGCAACACTAAAACTCACATTAACGACAGCCAACCATCGATAGCTGTGATGACGTAAGCTTGTGTCACTCACACTATTGAATCTCCCCGGAACGTCATATCTGGTTCAGTATATAATTGTATCAGGTAAGTAGCCCGTTAGTGGCGGATTTGCGGCCTTGGTATGGCTAAATAAACAAATCATTTTTGCTTTTGTGACAGCAACAAAATTCCAAATATATTAGATGTTTTACGGAACAATTGTGTCATTATCAAACGAAAGGGCCCAATGTGGTCAACTAGGACCATTTATAATAGAGTAGTCAAGGAATTTGAGCCTTATTAACGTCACAAAAGGTACACTTTCGCTTGAAAATGACCACTTACATAAAACATTTACGAATCATTACAAAACTTCAAGAGGGTCTGTTGAAAACAGGAAACATTACGTCCAGGTCTTAATAAAATGCATTTTATCGAATGTTACACTTTACGAATATTGAATATTACACTTTACGAATAAGGTCATGAGTTTTGTTTTATGTGACAAGTTTCAGTATCTGCAGTAGCGAGCAGTTCTAGAATCTAATATGCCTCGAATGTGTCATTTGTGAGAATGTTACCGGTTAAAGTGTCACTTTTAATTTTATTTGGAAGTTTTCTGAACGTGCCTATTTCTGACTTTATTCTTGCAAAAGTAAATTTTACCAACAACAAATTCCGAAAACCAATTCCATATTTCCCTCCAATCAGATTATCTCTCCGTATCCCTCCTCAGAAACCTATTGACCCTGGACACCCTGTTCTTATAGACCTCTATAGGCGCCCTACGCAGTAGCCGCGTGGCCGCCACTCGCGTCATGGCGGCTTTGTAACTCTCCGGGGACAAGATGGCGGGCGTCGCGCGCGTTTTCAAAATGTCCGCCGCGTCAGACAACATGGCGTCGATATCACCGTTGAGGACGGGCGAGTCGGTGTAGTTGGAGGCTGGCGCGCAGAGAGGGATGGCGTTGGACCATTTTCTGTTTCTGTGAAAGGAAAACATACCTCAATATTTACAGACCGTTATAAATTATCTTATAAGTTAGGTAGTTAAAACCACCTGCATGGTCGTGCCGGAGGTTTACATTGGGTTTCCCCCAGGCCACTACGCATTCCTATTGCTTTACCGACCTAGCCCATAAAGCAACAGTCCGATTAAAAAAAAACCGCCGAAGTGCGTGTCGAAGTTACGCACGAAGGGTTCCCTACACACTTTATTATAAACTTTATTTATTTTATTTTTAGTATTTCTTGTTATTGCGGCAACAGAAATACGAGTACATCATCTGTTAAAATTTCAATTGCCTAGTTATCACGGTTCATGAGATACAGCCTGGTGACAGATGGACGGCTGAACGGACAGCGGAGTCTTAGTAATAGGGTCACGTTTTATCCTTTGGGTACGGAACCCTAAAAAAGAGTACCATTAGTGCTGGGCACAAGCGCGCCCGAGTGTAGAGGAAAGTTGCAGGAAAGCTGGTGCTTTTAGAATGTAATGGACGATTCACATCAAACGGCCGGAGTCGGCGCGCACCCCACTAGAGTCTAAGGAATTCGAACCCTCCATACAGAAGATAAATTTCATATTCGAATGGGTTGCGGGCAGCCGGTCGGATGCCGCCGGCTCTGCCGCTGCCGTTTGGATACGAAGTCTACCTTCTGTGTGGAGGTCTCGAATTCCTTTGACTCTGGTGGCGTGCGCGCCGACTCCGGCCGTTTGATGTGAATCGTCACTTAGTCGCATTCACGGTCACGGTTTTGACGAGTAGTGAGCGTCTTTTGTTTGTGCTGAAGTGATCTAGTTAGTAACATTTATACTGAGCCTTTTTCAGAATTCGATATTGATTTTGTGATTCATGCGTAAAAAACGGGGCTAGCGCTACTTTAATCACAACAGCTCCTCCAAGAAGTGGTAGCGAAGGAACGCAACATATCTCAAGTAGGATTAAAGGAATGTGACTCTAGTCGAATGCCTTCCACGAGACTTAGGTATGATAACTTACTTGAGACACCGCAACATAGGCGCTCCTTTCAGCCTATAACCAGGCTCGCACGTGAAGCTGACCGTCTCGCCGATCTTGTAGTAAAACTTGACGGACGACATCCGGCCGGATATCGTCGTACCGGGATACGTGCAAGCTTGGGCACCTGCGCAAAAAACAATGATATTTTGTGAGCATAAAACCACCAGGACATTAAGAAGTTGGCCGCCGTAAAATACGACCCAGCCAGCCAGCTAAATAGCCGGGCGGGCAGGAATAGTACATGGTATTGTGGTGTGACATTGAGATTGTGTCGTTATTGACGTTCAAACTGTCTTTGACTGTCACATTCACGAGCGTTAATATGCGAATGAGTCATGTGGCCATTTGCGAATGTATAATTTTAGAATGGTTTGTTTGTAGAACTTTTGTTTAGACTATCTATTTTGAATTGAAGAAGTTTTAATGATTATCAAAAGTGACGTTTTTCAAAGATACTCACAAGTAGGAGGCTTATCGCTCCATCGTCCACTATCCTGGCACACGAGGATAGGCCGGCCGTGTAGCGTATGTTCCGGATTACAGTGGAATTGTAACACGTCACCAGCGCGATAGGGTGCGCGGCCCAGCACGTAGCCCGACGCGGGCGGAGGGAGTGATGGGCAGGATACCTCTGGAATTTGAAGCAAATATTTGATTAGGTGGGATTAACGGAGATCTCAGCACTAGTAATACATACATGTCAACTTTTAAGAATGGCCTTAGAGAATATTCCTATCCTCTCATCATTATATCAGCTGGAACTCTGTCAACTACTGATCTCTCCTTACGGTCCCTATAATAATGGGCAATCTGCCGATTTTAATCAGTAAACCGACACAACAATATTTAAACAGACATGGTCGTCGGCCCACTTACGCTGGGTTGCACCTACTTACGATCACAGAGTGATCAACGTTAAATATGGCGTCGGCAGCTGTCATCCCATGGATACTTGTCAAACTTTCCATACATTCAGATTTTAACGAACACAGCTTATGATTACAGACAGTTTGGTGCAACCCAACCTTACAATACAAAGGGCAAGGGTCTAAGCTGTTCAGTAGCAACTTTTTGGGGACAAGGTTTCGTGCCTGTACCTTTTTGCAAACTGGGAAAGATCTGCCCAATCCAGCCACCGGCCGGCAGTCTCTGAAGCCCAATTGAGCGCCCAGCCAGCTGGACATGAGAAGGCGGCTCTGCCTCCAGCTCCTCACATTTTACATTATACAAAAGAAAAGTTAAAGTTGATTCTGTTACTGACAGACTAACTAGAGAGCTAGAGACGAGCGCAAGCCTCCAACTCCTCAGGAGACACTTCATTAACCAGCATCTTCGAAAGACCTCCACTGTCGGTCTTCCTACAAGCTTTTGATGGCGGTATCGGTCGGTGGAAGCAGTTTATACTCGTATACTAACCTCTGCAAACTGGGAAAGGTCTAGCCCAATCAGCCGCCGGCAGGCACACAGTCTCCGAAGCCCCACTGAGCGCCCAGCCCGCTGGGCAGGAGAAGGCGGCTCTACCTCCCACCCCTCGAGATACTACGGCCACACGAGGCCGTCGCTCGCCTTCTTGGAGCGGTGTATCGTGGATTACTTCTCCGCATTCAACACCTTGAAAAATATAGATTACGTATAATTATTTGATACAGAGAACATATTTAATTTTTACAAATACCTAGATCTCGCACGCATTCCAAGATAAAAATCAAACCCGCCCCCCTGGTTTGCTAGACCAGCGCTCTCCCACTAGGCTATCCAGACCACTACCTCGTCACAACAAATCGTTGCCTTGCATTCTTAGCCGCTACTACTAGCGACCTCTCTGCATTTTCTTCATTATAAGGATTACATACAATTTAACAATTTGCTATGTTTATCTTGGGACTCCCATTTACATTATCACAAAATGGGATAATGCTATTGCTTCGTGTAGTGATTTTAAAAAAGCCGGAGACGGGATGACGTTCCTACTCTCACAAAATGGAAGTGTAAATTTCATGCTCTTATTAGGAAAGCTTTCTATCAGCTAGCGACAACTGTGTGAGTGAGTGAGATTGCTACTGTACTAACGCGCCCCTTGGCCAAGAAGCAGGCTGTGTGACAAAGTGTGTCGTGTTCATTAATTGAACGGCAGACATGACACCGGAAAGGGAACCTCCACCATATCAGCCCTAGGACGTCCACTGCTGGACATAGGCCTCCCCCAATTTGGGGGGTAAATGCCATAATCGCCACGCTTGGCATACGGGTTGGCGATCGCAGTATCTCCACCGCACTCTAGGAATGCTGCTGCCCATTCCCCGGTGGTCTTGGTCGTAGTTTAAGGACATACCCGGGTCCCAAAAGGGAACCTCATTTGTAGCTAATCAAGCATCAAGGATCGGTGTTAAAGGAGTCGAACGGCACCCGAACCATCCCACAGGTCTACGCGTTGAGTACTGACTGGACGCATCCACACTCTATTTGAGTAGACTTCCTCAACTTACTCTCACAAACTGGCAGCGGCGCACTCCAGTTCCCTGATGCGCGGCAGACCAGGCTGTGTGAACCCAGTAACGCGTTCCCGTTGGCACAGGAGAAGCGGATCTCAGTGCCGAGGCGGGTGCCTTGCCCGCTGGCGACCAGGCCGCGCCTTATGGGTAGAGGCGGACAGTGGACGTCTGAGAAAAAAATGCATGGTAATTATGCGGTCACTGGGCGAAAGCGATGTAACTTTAAACATAACTGATGAGATTGGTCTCATTACTCACTCTGTTCCTGCTGAAAAAGGAAATGAATAAGAAAGGTGTAATAAGTACCTTAGCACTTCACCCGACGCATATATATGTAGCGCATTAAACATATTATTGCACGTACAGATAATTTTGTCAGATCATACCATTATCTCTTGGTATAACCAGGGCCGATACGAGTGCGACAGCCTTCGGCCTCATAATTGACAAGAAAGTGGCCCGGCGATGAGTTCAAAACATCACATAATAATTAATTAACGGTCTTAATTTACGTCTATAGGATGATAGATCACCAAGCTTATAGGGTCTCCCTCCAATGATTTAAGACGTAAAGAGTATCAAAAGTACACTGACCTTCGACAATGATCTCGACCTGATGAGTCTGCCTTGCTGGCGTCTCGCACCGGTATACCCCCGAGTCATCCTTCTCTGCATTGATTATGCTCAGACGATACTCGAGCTGACTGTCCCTACCTGGGTCAGTCGTCCAGCCTTCTATGTATTTGCGCTCGGAACTGGAAATCCAAATCGTACTTTTAACATGATATTACAAGATATAATCGAAGAAGTCCAGTCAGCTACAGATTTTATTTACTTATTTTCTATGCAGGGGGATCACGTTTCTCTGCAGCTGGCTGTATTATCAGAAGAATGCGTCCTTTCATGCCAATTGTTGGAATGTAAGCTCAAAGCTGACGCAAATCCGCCTTTTTACTATCCCTCCAGCGACACAACAAATAAGCTCTGTTGAAAGCTTGATCTTTTCATGATTCTGCATAGTCTGTAGGATTTTGTTTCACTAATTATGTTAGGTTCCAACTCCTTATGGACGTTTCTCACCGAACTGCTGGAGTCGGCGCGCATCCAACTAAAGTCCAAGGAATTCGAACCCTCCATACAGAAGTTAGATTTCATATTTGAATGGGTTGCTCTGCCGCTGCCGTTTGGATACGAAGTCTAGCTTCTGTATGGAGGGTTCGAATTCCTTTGACTCTGGTGGCGTGCGCGCTGATTTCGGCCGTTTGGTGTGAATCGTCCATTAGTCTCAGTGTTTTTCATGTACTTACTCCGGATTATTGTGTGTGTAGTTCCACTTAGGATTCCCGAACCTCCTCATCCAGAGGCACTCCATGTGAAGTGAGACTCCAGGGTAGACCAGCAGTTTGCCATCATTGGTCTGGGCTATGGGCCCGCCGGAGTACCGGAAAAGTATTGTCGGGGGCTTCTCCACTGAAATGAGGAACGCATACAGGCACAACTTTTGTTCATAAATGATTGAGGTTCTAGTGGTACCATATCGTTAATGGCACTTTTAGACCGAGCAATTTAGGTTAAGAACTTAAAATGAACACTTCTACACTAGTAAGAGAAAAGTAGAGGTACTTAGAACACCGAGCGAGGTTAAGCAACGTAGTGGTTAAATGGGCGACCGCTTTGAGTGGTTATAATTTAACGATTCTGTGCTTCCAAAGCCACCGTAACCTAAGATACATCCTTCAAGTGGTCGGAGAAATTTTAACATTCAAATATGTATGTTTTTCCTTCCTTTTGGGTTGGAAGGTTAAATAGTTGTATCTTAAGCAAAAACGATTGCTTACACTAATTCTTGGGCCTAAATAACAAGCGGAATCTGGGCTTCTTTAAGATGTGATCAGGATACTGCAAAAATGAGATGGATTAAAAACAGTAGTATAGGGAAAATCAAGTATTGGTCTCCACGTCCGGTCTTAACGCATAAAATATCCGAATGAAGTCTTTAAAATGTTTTATTAGTTTTTATGGGCCTTTTGATTTTTGACTGATACTCGTATTGAGGGTTTCCATCCAAATTATGAGAAAAGAAGTGAAACTTACTGGCATAATCATTTTCTTGGTTGAGTCCGAAGCAGCTTGGCTTGGTGCCATCCCATGTGCTGCCCAGGCACTTCCTGGTTGGAGACCCCGTCATGGCGTATTTGCCGATGTCACTGCACCTAAAATAAAAAGTACATATATTTTAAACATACCTAGGTAAATGCTAAAGAATTTTAATCAAAGAAGGCTCAGAAAGTAGTATTACTTGAAGATCGCATTTAGTTTTTTGGATGCTGATGAAGAAAACTTGCTTTAGAGTCTTTGAGGAGCCTATCAGAGGAAATCTTTCATAATGATGACTATGATTCTAAAATTGCAAATGATGATAGTAATAAACCCAAAAATCACGTGGACGTAGCTCGATGACTAAACGACACATCAAAATTTGACCGTCATATTTATGAGACACAGATCAATAAGGTGATCAAGATTATGATCATAATCATATACCTGGAGACGATGACAGAACCGGCGGGGAAATCGACGGTCTCGGTTATCTCCAAGTCGTTGAAGAAGGAGACGACATGTGGTTCCTCGTTGTGGTAGGTGCAGCTGTTGTTATTTAGTAGCTCCTCGTTTTGCGCCTCGATCTCTTCTGCAAAATCAACACAAAGAAGCCTTAGTTATTACAAGTTAACTATTCAATAATGTTCCCATTTAAGATCGTCGCCGACAACGCGACGATTACCTATGCCAAATTATACATAACTACTTAATTGAATTTTATTTATGTTATGTTTATTGAAGTGGATATTTTTTGTAGGCAGCTTGCTTGAGGTAGCTGCTCTACACTCAACTTTTTCAATTTTGGTTTCGTTATTTACGCTGGATGGCGCTTAAATAAAAATGATAGTATCAGTGATTACCACCCAAATACTAAAGCATAATACTACTATTACGCTTGGATTTATTTTACATTGATGGTGATTCTATTTAGTGACGAAAATACGAGTAAATAGGTAGACAACGCAAGAACTGGTTGTGTCCCTGCTGCTTTTTTGTTTATTTTACGGTACGCAATCAAATCTATCCATGTATCGCAGGATGTGTCTCTTTATTTTTTCTGTGAGTGTAAAGAAGCGACTATTGTGCATATGTTAGCAACAAGTTAATCGGTGTCATTTCTAATCATATCATACAGTAATCTTAGAACATTTTTGTAGCATTGACACTGTGTAATGAGAGGAGATCAGTTCATTTGGCTTAATACCTATTTACTCGTACTTACGAGTAAACAACGTGATTGAAACTATCCGAATCAATCAAACTAACACCGCTACAACGAAAATACTATAAAATACACGACTGCCACTAATTTTATAATCCCAAATCGCTAGAAGAGAGGACTGATGAGTAACAATCTTCCTTGTCTCCAGGTGTGACTTAGTTACCTATTTGTTTATAGTCAAGCTTGTTTATTGTCACTTACCACAGTTAAAGCTCTTCCCAACCCAATGTCCATGTTCACAGATCAGCTTCCACGTAGTCTTCTCCCCCATAATGGATGCTATGCATTTAAAGGTGATCTCCGTTCCGTGAGGATATCCTTCCATGATTAGCGTTCCGTTTACTTCAGCTCCATCCCGGTATATGAGAGTCCCTTGGACCCTTTGGATAAAATCAGTTTTAGAGGTTGGGGTAGAGTTTTTGCTCATTAAAATGCACAATTTTTGATGGATGGGTCTGGGTTACTCTGCGAATTAACAGCGATAACCAGATCGTGACTGTTAGATAGATTGGACATATTAACAGGATAACCAATTGATTTAATCGCTACGTTACCTACCCATGACTCTCCATAAATTGTACAAGTTTTAAGGGCTTTGTCACTTTAACTCAAGTGTTTGGATTGATCATGGAAAAATAAGCTCATCTATATTTAAAATATCCAAGGGCCGAAACGGTATACAAAGCGACAGAATACTAAAAGTATGGAGATTTTTGGTAGACGTACTATAGACAGCCTGAAAGTCAGAAGAAAGTTTTTAAAATCAGAAAGGAAAATATGTCACATTTGAATGTGCCTTCTTTTGTACGAACTTGTGAATAGATAGCAGAGAGATTTAAAATATAATCCAATTTCAAAGCAGAATCGGCTTAGGAATGTTAGGATTATGATCCGAATCTTTCGTTAAAAATGGATTACGATCCCTTGATAGCACATGAGAATTTCAAGGTTTTATAAAAAAAACACTGTAGATGCTTTAATTAGAGAATTTACATTGCTTTCTAAAACGTTTTCTTATAAAAACCTGAAATATTTGGAACAAAATGCTGCATGCAACTAACATCGATTGACAAAGAGCAACTAAACCCAAGCACGGCCAAGACATAAGAAGCAGACCGTGGCCATACAAACAGCTCTTATACAAAAATCCTTACAATCTCAAATCAACCTAGAAGAAGAATTCATTTACCCAGAAACTTGGTTAATATATAAAGGTAGACTTATAAGTTGGTAACTTTGCAATAAAAAAAGAAAGAGACAATAATAATAATTTAGTAAAATAAACAATCATACGCATTTACCTTGATGAGGAATTATCGATACAAAGTTACCATCTCTACGAATATTCCAAGTTAAAGAGTACATCTCGAGGTGACAGGAGTAACAGGAGAGGCATATTAATCAAAGTAAATTAGACATTAATTGACAACATTTCATTTTTTAACCGGGCTTTTTTTCTACGAAATCAATAGTCGATAAAAAATGAAATAAAACCACATTTTTAAATTCTTGTAAATATCCCGATTTCATATACAAAAATCAGTTTTAAAAGTTCCTCATTCTAAAAGAGAGTAAGTGACAAGGCGCCACATCGTACAAAATTATACAGAAGCACGATTACTAAGGCTGATTTACTAACGAAAGTGTACTGCTGTTCTTTTTGTGCGTTGTGACTGTCACAATTCAGCCTTGTAACGTCATATAAACGATGTTAGGCTCTCTCACATGTTTGTGAATATCATGAAAACTAATAGGTATAAAAATATTTTTTTTGATTCCTTGTTAATAAATTAACGAAAGGAGTCAAGATTTCATACTACTTGGCAATTTAAAATGTTGTCAATTGTCGAATTTCTCAATATTGTACATAATAGAAATTATTCTACATCCCCTTTCACTTCAAGAGTATTATTTTAGTATCTTGCCGTCAAGAAGTAACTTTTACTAAGCCCTGCTTTCCGAGGATTTGACGTTGACGACAGTCATGGTCGTGAATAACCTTAAAAATCCAAAATGGAACCAGAACCATTGAAAAAACTAGTAATGTTGCTATCTGAAATGGTTTGTCTTCTTGCAGATGGTTGTATCTACCCCATTATTTTACTCTAAGGTAATAAGCAGCTTGTAATTTCCTTCGTATTTGCTGTTCTTCGTTGTGTGTGCATTGAGATATTTTTGCTACTTTCTTTAGCTGTGCAGCCAAGATTGAAATATATATGTCCATGAATGACAAGGTGTTCACAAACCTTCGGACACTAGTTGTCAAGATGCCAGAGCCTGTTCAATTTTGTCATTTATAAACAATGAAAGTTTTGGTTCTTGTACTTTTCGCTGAGGGAGATTCTTAGTATATGCCTAATGTTTGATTGTTCAACTATTTATTCGGAAGCAATACATTATATAACATAATTACTCCGTCAAATATCTTACATCCTCAATTTCATTGAAACATCCTGTTGATTATTTAAGTAAGTGATGTCTTCACAGTTTCTAAATGATAATTATGTAAACATGGATGAAACACATTGATATATACTTAATAAGTTTGGTTCATAGTAATGTAGATAGATGCAGCCAGTCTCCAAGAAACCAAACCAACTGAAATGATAGATGATGATGCTATCAATAATGATGATGATAAAGAGGAAAAGTCCGAACCTATAAGGCTCTCACCAGGGCTTCGCATCCCTGAACGCCTGGGCTCTCTTCAGTCTTTCCAGCCGGCAAAAGAAATGCAGACTTTGCAAAAATACTATCTTTTCAGCTTGGAGCTGCGACAACGCAACATCGACGGGAACAGAATACGTTGCATTCGATCTTTCGTAAAGAAGATATTACAAAAGGGGTTCTTTAAATTCGGTGCCGGTAAGTAATTTTTTTTAATGAAAATTTAAAGCCAATCGATATAATCTAAATTGATACACATAAAGATCTCAATGTTATTCACATTGTTAAATTTGACTAAAACGTTCTCTTCATTCATACTTATGTAATGTTATGATTTAAAATCAGCATCGCTATTTTGTATTACAACTTAAGGAGGATTTAAGTAATTTTACCCTTCTTCGAAGACAACGTATTCTTAATTATTTCCTTCAATATATCACACAACACATCAGCAAAAAATCCATTGACAAACAAAAATAAGAAAATTCGACGCGATCAAAGCCTCGGTACGAAATCATAAAAGAAAATGTGAGTTAGGTGACCCAATGTCGTTTGTATGAGATTTCCTTCATGTTAATGGTAACGAAATAAACAGAACACATAAGCTACAATGAAAGCGCTTGAAGTTAAATCACTTACAATATGTGCGATTAAGTCTGAAGTTCATCAAGTGATCATTAATATTTATAATATAAGCCTTAAAAATAAGCTCATCAAGTGATCATTAATATTTATAATATAAGCCTTTTAATAAGGTGATCTATCGTAAATAAAACTAATGAAGATCCTGAAGAAAAAAATATTTTGCAATCTGACACAGGTGACTAAAACTCGATTAAAAACTCAATTGTACTTCAAGACTTAGTCGCATAAACAATATGTCACTTTCAGAAGGCGTTGATTGGCCGCTTTTATCGCTGAAAATTATGTACCTATCCGTTTCTGTTGCACTCAGTCAGAAAGAGACAGATACATATTTTTGACGATAAGCGTAGCGTAGACTTTTGCAGAGCAATTTAAGTCAGTGAAAAAGAAAGATTAACAGGATCAGCTTGGTCTCTTGGTAATTCTTTCTTTTCTACCTTTAAAATCTCATCAGCAAATCAAGCATTCTTAGAAAACAGGTTACCTGGCCGGTGGCCCGCACTCTGCCACTGTTTTTCCATCCAAGTCTGGTTCGAGGTCAGATACATCTTCTCTGACTATGTCTGACCCGCTCTGGAATTCTGACGTTGGTCGTGGTCGCGACAAGTTAGCTAGAAATGGTCATAGTTACGTTGGTAAAGATTGATAAAAAAACATGATTGTCTCCAATTTAAATGGGGTCATAATATTGATACAATAAAAGCCAGTTCGTAAGCATGCGAGCATGCTGTAATGTGAGATGAATGGAATAATACGACATATGGTTGTGTCTAGAAATTTAGTACTTTTAGCAATTCTCTGTATTTGAATAATCTTACTAGGGGGTAGATATGTGAGAAATATGGTCACACAGACACTGCAAAGGAAGTGCCAGATAGCAACAAAGTATCTTCTTCTTCTAAGCCAGTTTTTTCTCCAGTTGCTGAAATTTTGCCAGGACGTAACAGCCGTTTAACAGGGAAAGCTCACATGATAACAAAGATGATTATAAATTACCTAGCGGCCGGCAAAAGTCGTGCACAGTTGGCTGCAACCGTCCTAAATGGCAGTTGAGCGTGGCAGGCGGCGACCGGCCCGCCTCACAAGCTATGTTGACGGAGGACGCATGGGCTACTGTGAGGCCTGCGCGGTAGCCTGCTTCGTATGTGGCTCCGTTTAGCTGGGGCAACTCGCAAGGTGCTGTGGAAAGAAGCACAGATACCATAACACGGTTTACCAAAATTCATCATCATCAGTTCCTAGTTACGTCAGGTCATTTCTCATAGATGACAGGGCGAACACATATGTATATACACACACGAAATATACATTCTCAGAAAAGAACTATAAAAGACTAAGGAAAATGGGACATAATTGTGTTTGTGCACAATCATAGCTGAGCTTATGAAACCTTTCTAATAATGTGCTTGACCTATTCTGTGACAGTACTTAAATCGTTTATACACATTAGAGCAAAGAAACCGTACCTGGTTTACTTTATAGAGGCCCTAAAGAGCTATAATGCTGATAATACTCTTTTAGAGCGTACCTGGGACGCATTCAGGCATACTGGTGACGGCCCATTCTCCCAACCAGCAGCGGAGATTCGTCGGGCCTTGGACATTGTATCTGGAAATTTATAACACCCTCAGTCATTGATGATTGAACAGTGATGACATAAAAATATGAAGTATCAGTGATGTAAAAAGAAGTAACAACCAGTAATTGGAACCCTACGTAGGTAGTCTTAGGCTGGGTTGCACCAAATCGTCTGTAATCGTAAGCTGTGTTCGTTAAAATTCGAATGTATGGAGAGTTTGACAAGTTTCTATGGAATGACAGCTGCCGGTGCCATATTTAACGTTGACCGGCCTGTAATCGTAGGTTGGTGCAACCGGCCCTTAGTATGCGTTACATCCTTTGTTATACTTGAGAGAGTTGTTTTAACGAATACAAGTAAATTATGAAGTATTAGATTGAACCAACTAGCCAATCTTGTCTCAAGAACTCGAGATACAAGAAGCTACATATGTATAAACTATTTTCAGATCAAATTGCTACTTATTGTATGGTTTATGGTTTAAGAATTTATTTCTCTAAAAGAATGTTACAAGTCACTTAAACTAGAGAAATACAGAATTGTCTTAAGTTAATATCTTAACAGTGTACGAAAGTAGTAGCTAACATTATACAAAACAGTAGTTTCTACACATTAATTATAATTAAACATACAATATTTGAAAATGTGGGTACCATGTTTATCTTGTTAGCTGGTCGTAGCAACCACCCGCGCGTCATTTATTTTGGCTGCGGTGTTTTGACTTTAGCAAGGAATTGTCACACCTTAAAACTGTAATTGTGGTTCCAACGCATACATCATATGTTCACGTACCCGTATTCGCAGGAGAAATGCACCACCTGCCCGTTAGGAACAGGGTCCGTCTCATTCAGCTCTCTCTCTTCCGCATGCCCAGTCCCTGGAGTCCCCAGCACTGGGCCCACGTTCGTGTGGCTAGCGTCCGGGGACATGGTGTATATGCCGTACTCCGTTGAAGGTACGTGGCAGGGTACTGTGGATGTGGTGAGAGTTCTTACACTGTTACAAGCCGACCAAGCTAAGAAGACGATGATGTGTAAGACTGTCTACAAATCGTTGGTCTATTTTACTTGGTCGGCTTGTAACCTTGGATGAAGAGCTTGATACTCCAAAGATTATTAAAGATATAGATCGCGATAATTTGCTAGCACCACATTAAGGTTATGCAAGATGTCTATCTCTTTCGTTTCTAGTATGTGATAAGAGGACATCTGCACTCCTTTATAGATTGTGCTGGCTTGACCGACCGGTCCTTCGTTACAAGTGAAAAGGATGTTTGTTAATAAGTTAGATAGTAAAAAGAATCGAGGACCAAGTTCATATCCCTGTGGTAACTTAGTACAAAGGACGGTAGTCATTAGTATCATTGCGATCAGAATATTGGCTGGGAAGCAAAATCATGCGCAACACAGAAAAATCGAGTCATTCCGAAATATATTATAGACACGACTCACGGATTTCACATTTCGGCTTGTCGGGTTTCCATCTCCCTCTGACGCATTTGGCTGTCGCATTCAGTTCTAAGTTGAATCCGTAGCCTTTGCCACAGGCTACTCTGACTATTGTACCTGAAACAGGAAAACATTGACTTTCATTGCAAACATTTACAAAACATTACAGTTACCCAATGCGCCATGAAACTTTAGCTTACAGAAATTAATCACTATTTACCGACAAAGCGGCGTGGCCCCGTTTCATCGTCGTCTCCGGTGTAGGATTCGGGTTTTTTATTTATTTATTTAGATATTTATTAAGTTTGTAATAAATAAATAAATGACTTTTATATCAATATCGTATTCATCCTTGCATGTATTATACATTACTACATCTTTGCTGGACAAAAGGGTTTGATTGCTTGTATAACAGATGTAAGTAATGCACCTCAGACGGCCTCACCAACGCTTGACCGTCTATAACACACTCGGCATGCAGTCTCTTCTTTCTCGGCATTTGTAGTCTGTCTCTGTATTTTTTTGTTTCATCATCATCCTCATCATCATGTCAGCCGAATGACGTCCACTGCTGGACGTAGGCCATTCGATTTTTTTTTGTTTAATCAAGTTAATTTATTTTTTGTGTCAGTCAGCCACAGTGGCACAAATTAACAAAATAAAACTAATTATAAGTACATAATAATCTTAACAAATTAAAATAAAACATTGAACATTAAGAGATCCTTTTTGATTTAAAAGTCAATGATGAAGATGGATTTTTATTTTTCACTGGGACTGTGATGTTACGCTTACCTGAGCTAAAAGTATTATTAGGATCACGACCCAACTTAACGATTTCAATATTCACATAAGGTTCGCTCTCAATAGGTTCACAGGGGCTTTTTGGTCTTCCCTTTTTTCCTTTCTCGCCGTTGCCTTCTGACTTTGATCCTTCTTCTTTTGAATCAGTCTGCCCCTCTGCCTCTTCACTATTTTCGGATTGTTGTCTTAATCTGCCGCTTTTTCCGTCCCGGCCCCTGCAAATATAATTTCAGTATTTTTTTAATATTTGCTGTTATTTAAAGGGATAACTAATGCACTAAATCCGACTATATATATTTAGTATTTTTTTTAATAAATGTTCTGTTTTTAATATCGATTTTAACAAGAATTTTGCAATGGCTTTAATTCTCACAAACATGTTGATTTATTAATTAAAATACCTTACGTTTTAGGGATGGCTGCAGTGGTCTGATTTAATCGATCTGTTTTTCTACTAGTCCTTTTATCTCGCTTATCCAAAATGTTATCAACTTCAGTTGAATTGGTGTTGTTATATTGTAAAGGTATAACTGCCATTTCTTTGCTATTTGCGCTAGTTGTATTTTCAGGTTTGATTTCAAGTGGTATTACTTTGAGTAGATGGTTACTTATTTCATCTAAATTATTGAAATCGTGGTGCATTGGACTAGCAGTCCACAAATCTGTATCACTTTCTTCTGTATTAATGTCTCGTTTGATTCTAAGATGCGTAGAACTGTCTGTACTTTTAGTCGTCACTTCAACTATATTACTTTCAGCACCTTGTAATTCTACATCCATCACCTTTTTGTTTTCTTCACTATTTTTAGGTGTTAGAAATCTCTTCCGTCGCTTATCCACGTAGCGTTCAAAATATTGATGTTTTAGTATATTAATCTTCTTTGCATTTCCTTCAGTTTGATGATCAGGAAACATGCCGCCTTTTAGCACCGTGACGTGTGACAAATCGTCATCAAACTCTGATGAATCTTCATATTCTGAAGTGTCTTCTTTTTGTATTATTTCATCATCTTCAGGTTCATATACAGGTTGATAAGAATACATCCTATGGCCTATAGGCTCACCATGTACATTATAAACAGTGTACACAGCAGTTGGGAAATTCTCCCCATTTTCATGTTCCGTTTCTGTTTCCATATCATCGACATCAGAATCAATGTCAAATTTCTTCATGATTTTGAAATTAGCGTGCCTCAAAGTTGGTTTCGGGTCGTCACGATTGTATTTACTGTACAGTTCGTCTACATATGGGTTGGGTGCTTCGGTCTGACGCCGGATGTTGTTGTAGTAATGCCGAAGGAAGGCGGATCGCCTGTGACGTATTTCCGTTTCCGGTATCGAACGGCGCCTACGACTCCATCTTATACGAGGATGCTGGTATAGAGTGCACCTGTAAGAAATATATTGCTATATGTGAAACAACATTGGTGCAACACCTTAAAGAGAATACAGTCAGCAAAAAAGGAGCTGAAATTTGAAAGTAGCTGCAATGCAAAAAAGTTTTTTTGTCGTTGGGATAGTTAGTACACTTGTTTAGTGGTGAGTAGTTTGGCGTGATAACTATTGTTCAATCCTATTGAATTACATGACTTCAGTACGTTACAGATTGGTACGTTACAGTAAATGCCTCTTGTTTATACATTTTCAACTTACTTAGGCAACTCTCTGGGACTCCAATGCCCTCCAACGCATGTGGCTCCGGGAGGTCCCTCCGAGAGGACGTAGCCTTTCTCACATTCGTACATTATCTGCTTGTTGTTCACCACCTGAACGAAAAACAGATTATTTACCGGGGATAAACGTTGTCTTTCATGTTTTAAATTGAAAAGTGACAGATGGCAAAGACATTAATTTGTATGATGAGCACACATATTTGTTCCGAACTTTTCGATGTTTCCTAGGTATTTAAGTATTTATTTATATATATAAGTATATCTAATACCCATTGTACAAGTTATGCTTGGTTTGGGACTACGACGATTTGTGTGAGATTGTCCTTGAATATTTATTTATGTAATATTGACAAGTAATGTTTACCTTCTTCACATAAGGTCGGTAGTCGTATAAGCCCATGTTGCCGACTAACAAAACCTTTCCATTCTCTATGTAGCCAGGAAAAGGGCAGAATACTGAAAGAATAAGGTTATACCTTTAGATCTTAATGTAAGATATAAACTGCACAATTCGCTAGTGACGCGTAAACTCGCGATTTTTTTGAATATGTCAAGAATTCCTACTTATTTTCACTCAGTTTTAAAATTATTCGGCGTGTGTGGCATCATATTGATAATAGTAGACTTAATCATACCAGAATAAAGATGCTCAGTCAAGGCAAATCAGCTAGAAGGTTTCAATTACGAAATTTTACTGACTGAAGTGGAATCATGGGTTCAAAGTATTTTGGTGACTTACAAAAACTAAAGTCCGATGTTACCTTCTTCGCATTTCGCAGTCTCTCCACTCCAGTTCCCAAAAGAGCAGACTACGATCGGATTCCCCTTCAGCTCGAAGCCGTCCTTGCACCGGAACCTGGCTTTCATGCCGTGCTCCGTCTTTGGGGCTATTACCATTCCGTTGCGGGGAAACCGAGGCATTTTCTTGCATCTGTATTGTCAATGTTAGCTTTATTTGTATCAGATTTTGTCAAATTTAAAACGTGAATTTTTGTTTGGTTTTCCTTATCTAAAGATGGACTATGTCTCAAGAGATGAATTTTGTCATGTTTGTTTTTTGAGTTGTTTGAAGCTGAGTTAGCTCTGACACTCTAAATATTATCCACTGCCACGGCCTTTATAAATGTCGCTAATTAATGGTGATGGATTTCATTAAAGAAAACATGTTGCGCCGACCCTGCATAACCGGGATAAGAGCTGGGAGATGAGGATAGATTTCATTAAAAGGCAGAATTTCACTTAAAGGTGTTTGTAAAATTTACAATATTTGTAAACCTCGATTAACTTTGCAAAATTCCGTTAATTTTTTTAACGCTGGCTTTATTGACCAGAGTGGCTACAGGGAAGTCTCCATCTTTATCGCTCTATTTTGTAAGTATGACAAAAAGGGAGATGCACGTATGAGACACAGGGTTTAGTCTTGTAATTTTAAGTAACCAGGAGTGTTAAAGGATAGAACACTTGGTGCATCCGTGCAATGTTTTAAGAATCAACATACCTTGCAGGAGTACATCTAGGTATCTGCGTCCACGTTCCATTATTACACGTCACAGCAGCATTGTTCGACGGGAACTCATAATTCTTTTCACAATCCACTAGTATTATGTCACCATGCTGCACCATGGATGAACTGCCAACGATCTGAGTGTTCTCTTCCTGTGTCTCGTTTTCTCCTGTCTTATTTTCTACTAGCTTAATGCGGCCTTGGGACACGTGGGGGACAACGCAGGGTGCTGGAAGTAGACAATTATCTTATTAGTCCTAGTGAAACTTTCTCCATTTATAATCATTCGCTTGCTACTTTCCAATTTACTTTGGATCGGCGCAGTATCTTTTTCCTTCCTTATCTCTCTATCGCCCGTCATCTCGTCACTCACATCCTTCGTCTTCTTTTTTATATTTCCAACTATTGGATAAATATTCTCAAGGGACTAACAAGACACTTCAAATGAGATTGACATCTTTAAATACTGTTGTCCTTTCAATTTTTACCAGAAAGGTATACATACAGTCGTGTAATAGTTGAATACACCCCCGCATAGAAATTTATATGCAGGGAGCGGGGATATTTTGTCAGACATAGCGAAATAAAAAAGTCAAGGTCGAGCTTTGTATTCGCAACCTATTTCTCATGACGAACTTCGCATTCGTCTACTATATTCCATGATAAATACCTAAGCACTGAGGCAAAGGATGACTCCAAGTCCCGTCGTTCTGGCAGATCGCAGACCCGTTCCCCTCCATCTTCATTCCATCCTGGCATCGGAAGATGATGGACGCCCCAAGTCCAGTGCCCGAAGAGATGTTCTCGAGCCAACCATTCCAGAGTTGACCTGGGTGACCGCAGTTGATTTCTGGAAACATTTTCCAAAATATGTTTGTATGTGTGTTGTTTGTTTGTTTGATTTACGTGAAAAAAAAAACATCGGTGTTGGAAAACATCATTAGGAAGCCTGCATAGAAATGCTACGGTGCATGTGAAGTCCCCAACCCGCACTGGGACAACAGGGACGAGGGGACTAATGCCCGTTCCCGTTCATCCATGAGCTGGGCCCAGCAGTGGTACGTATGATGATGATGTTGTATAACGTCAGAATATCATGTCATGACAGAGTTCACATTCACCACCAAAGGTTCTGGCAACTTTATATGTATTCAAATAATTAATGTCTTTACATGTAGGCTTGAGACTCTTAAGATTCTTAGCGTATTAACGCTAAGTTCAATCGAGGAATTTAATTCGTGACCCAATAAAAGTCCTGTCAAACGGTATAGAAAATCGAAGAAAAATTTGCGAAATAGAGTAGGGAATTGAATTCCTTGACTGTACGCGGTAAAAAGTGACTGGCTTCTATAATATGCGAGTATGCAGATACGAGAACCCACAGAAAAAAAACCACCAGAGGATACCCATAAGAGTACCATAAGAGTAAAAGAAAAATGTGGCAATGTTATTCTTAGAAAATTAAGTAGGTTTTTAAGTGCTACGTGAAGCTATTGCAAGTAAAGATCAGGGAAAACATTGTCTTGTTAGAGATAGGGAATTTCAAACAGAGCATACGCCACTGCCTCTGAGGGTTTAAGATGATCTCAGGATTCGATTACATTATAAACATAAAATAAAGGATAATATAAAAAAAAAACTGTTTGCATACCTTTGCACAAAGGCTGGGTCCCAGACCACTTCTTATCAGCTCCGCACCGCCTCGTGGCGTCTCCCACCAGTCTGTATCCATACTTGCACTCATAGGATACGACCGAGTTGTAGGCGCAGGACGTGTACACCGCCTTGCCGTGGCGTGGCGCCTCTGGCGGCGGGCACTGCACCTGTGTAACCACTAGATGGCGACACGCGTCGCTTTAACGTAACGCACGCGTGAAAACACAGATGGCGCTTTTCACAATCAACATTTTTAAATAAAAAATGACCGTTGGACACATGCAAGTTGAAAGCGTCATGCAAATAAAACGATGTTTAATTTTTAGATTTATTTTGACTACTAGTAGGTACAGTTAAGAAATTATTATACAGTAAATTCTTGCACGCTCAACATCGATTTAAAGCCATTGCTACAATGATCTACACACAAGTAGTTATAAATAAGCTAAGGGCAGTTAAGAACTATTTTATGTTTTAGTTAAATTTTATCATGGCCATTTTGACTCTGACAAAATTCAGAAGAATTGTTACTACTGTCATAGAATTTGAATACGACAACAAGTATATAATATAATGATCACAAATATGTTTCATTAAACACACTACGTAATGTATGATCGACTCAATCTGTCCCCTTCTCTCCTCCTTCTATTGAGCAGCAGGAAAGGAGAAAAAAGATGGTTTTAATTTCATTATTAAAGATCAAATAGTGGAGATCCCACTTACTATCAAGAAACATTCTTAAGATCAAAAATGTCTTTAGTTATCTTTTAGTATATCTAAGGTGACCTAAATGTTCGTATTTTTGAACCAATTGTATTGATATTAGTACCCTCGGATATGATTGAACCTTTTGATACAAAACAGTCGTAATATTTCAGAAAGACCTTGGAAAAATTAATAGCTGTGTCGAATTTTTAGCGTCTAGCCTCAAAACCAGCAATTGATCAGGTAGACTACACATTTTTTAAAGATATCATTTATTTTGCAGTTAATTTATCCCTTGGAGTCCCTCAAGGCACTATTCTGGGACCTGCATTTTTTTGTGCAACTTTGAATAACACAACATCAAATTATTAAATTAATGACAACCCCTTAAGCCTAGTTGGTAGTGACCCCTACGAATCTGGTGGACCCGGGTTCGAATTTTAGGGAAATTATTTGTGTGGTGCACAAATACTTCTTATGAGTTTTGGATGTATCCTATGTATTTAAGTATGCATGTATCTATCTATATAAGTATGTATATCTTACCCATAGTACAAGCTTTGCTTAGTTTGGGACTAGGACGATTTGTGTAAAATTGTCTGCATAAATATTTATTAAAATATTTATATTTTATAGGTTAGTGTAGTTGAGTCTACAATAGTTTTATACGGTTGTACTAGATTAGGAAATTTAGCACAGTTTTCGTTAAACATTTAGTCCACTCAGATATATATATGTTTGTGGCAAGAAAGTAATAATTATAGAAAATTTGTTATTCCTATTCAGTGGGAGGTCCACTACACTAATTGCGTCATGACAATGAAATTGCTTATGAGAGCCATGATATCACGACAGAGGAAGCGCCATGCGAACTAACCGATTCATAGTATAATGAGAGATCAGTTTTTTCTAACCCTCAGGCTGGTGGCGGAACAATTCATTCTTAAAACGACACAGATCGTGAAGAAATAAATATGTCTATTTGAAGATGGAAAAAAATATTAAGATATTAACAACGTTATACATAGTGGTTCACACAGTAAAGACTTGATTTTTTAACCACATTTACGAAACAGAAAAAAACTCCTTTCAATATACCAACGATCATTATCAACATATTGCTAATTATGAAGAGGCCACGTCATGTGCTGTATTCAATCTATAGATGACTGACAATATACATCTATATTTTGTTTTTGGTTCTATAAAAAATGGTTACACTGTAGAGTTAATCATTATATAAAAATCTCTCTCATAATACTATATCGGTAAAATTGTAAGATCTCCATTATTTACATTAATTCGAAAATCATGCAACATTCCAAAATGAAGGACGACACTGAAATCGGCAACTACATTGTCACGAAGCAATGCTAGAAGTACAGGATAAGGTCATTGTTAAGGTTTTAGTTATGAGTCTGTAAAATTCCAATACAAATCTAACGGAATTATTTTTATCTGCAGACTTATTCGAGTTTTTACTTTGTTTTAACTTAAACCGATGATCTAATTACTTAAGATGTATTCAATGTGGTAAAATAAGATGAAATTTCAGTACATCTACCATAACCAGTTTGTGTTTCCACATGTAATGATGTTTAAGTCAGATATTTATTAACTATTCCGTAATGTAATTATCATTCTGTACAAGTTTGAAGTACCTATACTAAGCTTTAATAATAAAAATATGAAACAACTTCGGAATTTGTATCTTCTGATACGAGAAGAACTCAAGTTAGCCAACTGTTTGAATAGATTCTCGTCAATAGAACCCTTTTGAACTACCTATACTGTATTATCCAGTTACATAAGATCTACCTACAAACCCTCAGTAAACCCATTCTCCCTCCCTCTATCATCAACAGACTCACAACCAAAACCCTCCATAACTCAGGCTACTCACGGACGCAAGTCGGCAGCTCCTTGGGCGCCCAGGCGCCATCAGCCTGGCAGTAGCGCTCCGCCTTGCCGACCAGCTCGAAACCCTGGCCGCATTGCACCACGGCGCGACAGCCGAAGGTGTGGCAGTCAGCAGTCACCCAGCCGTGGGGGACGTCGCCTGGCTCGCCGCAGGAGCGTGCTGAGGGCAAAAGAGGTTCGAAATCATCACACGTACCAAACGCTTCTCAAATCCATCTCGGTGATAGAAGCCGAAATAGTCGGAACTGATCATTATCCTATGTGGATTGACAAGATACTGTTTGTATTTATTTATGTACGTTGTAATTGTATGATGTTGCGTATTTGTATAGTGATGTGTAAAACTATGAGGAAGAGCGAGATTTTGCGATTGCACAGTTTTATGCACAAAATATACCGGTGACAGTGGAAAATTTCACGGTCAGGTGATACCTACTCCTTCACGGAATATCAACGGTTGCGGTTAATGGAGCGCCTACTGATGTGCCGTTGCAAATATACCCGCTCCAAGCAATGTTGCCACTGTTTCAGGAAAAATAAATGTGATATTTTCTTGATTTCAATGGAAAATTGTTGAAATAAAACGTTTGTGCCCACTTATTGCACACTAGAAATAAAATCGGAACATCCCGTTGTCAGATTCAAAATTGCTGGCATCATAAGGCAATGTTCTTGGCAGCGTTGCCGTTGGTTGCCGGAAAATTTCTAATGTTTTTTCCAATGCCATGACCGTAGTCACTCATATGACTAGGCTTGGATACCGTTGGCCAAAAACCAAAACTGGACCGTGAAATGTAACCAGTGAATGTACCAGCGGTATCACCCTTATCTAGATTTGGTCAACTTATGATTCATCATCATCCTCATCATTTTAACCTGTAATCGCTCACTGCTGAGCATATATATCTTCGAGTACGCCATTATCCTCAGTCTCGTACTAGTCTCAACCAGGTGTTGTCCGCGGTCTTTACACGATTGCGGAACGATTCATGTATGGCGCCTGTAGCTGTCATCCCATAGAAAATTGACAAATCTGCCATATAGTCCGATTTTAACGAACAACAACAGAACAGAGCGTACTCCCATCTTGAAGGCCGGCAACGCACTTACAACCCCTCTGGTGTTGCGAGTGTCTATGGGCACCGCTAATCGCTTACCATCAGGCAATTAGTCTGCTCGTTTGCCTCCTATGTCATAAAAAAAACAGCTTACGATTACCAACGGTTTAAAGCAATCAACCCTCTTATTATATGGTTAAGATGTGATTCTCCGAATACTCACGCTCGCAGCTGATGTCAGGCCCATACCACGACGCTTGATTGTCGATGGCCAAACACTTAGCCCTGGGGAACCCGTTGGTGACGTAGCCAGTGTGGCAGTGGTATTGCACGGTGGCGTCAAGGTCGAAGGTGGCTTGCTCGGGGAGTGCGGAGTGGCGGGCGTGCTCGATGGTGGGGGGTTGCAGGCAGTAGACTGGGGGGAATGGTTGATTAGTGCGAGGCAGGCAAACGTTTGTGATGGGGGTGTATATAGTTGACAATAGTAAAAATAAATTATTCTTGTATAACCAATAAATAAAACTCGCATAAATGTAACATCACGCTTAACTTATCCTTCTCTTAATACATAGAGAAAATTTTCTTCTCTTAATACATAGAGAAGAAAATGTTCGCTTTGTGATCATCAAAAATAGTCACTTATTTGTACTTCCCTTCAAACAGATTTTGGTATTTTGTTAATTTGCCGCTTTGACTATCAAGCTAGAGGTCCCGGGTTGGAATCCCGGTAAGGGCTTTTGCTTCAGTGGTGAGCAGAGACATTTGTTCCTGAGACTTGGATGTTTTCTATGTATTTAACCCCCGTACCACCCCGTACGCTCGACCGAAGTCGATTCTCTATACAAACGTAGTTTCGTTCTCATTTATAAACGCTATGCTGAAATAACATGAAACTTTGTATACACAATGGGATCCGCCATATTTAGGTCGGACATTAGTTTCTGTTGCTAGAAATTGGAATGGGAAAAAAATACTTGAATTTTTACTAGTATTTGAATTTTTAGGTCTTGTATGAAAACCTTAATAATCGCTGTATTTTTTCTCCATTATAATTTTAAGCAATAGAAACTAACTTCCGACCTAGATATACCGGATCCTTTTGTGTATATCACAGTTTTCAATGATTCCAGCATGTCATTTTAAAATGAGAGCGAAACTACGTTTTTATGGAGAACCCAGCGGACTCTTAAGTATGTATTTATTAAATATAGCGTTCGTCTTGTGCCCATAACACAAGCTTTATGGAGCTTACTATGAAGCTAGTTCGATTAGCGTTAAAAAAATTGTCTCCTAATATTTATTATTATTATAACTCACGTTGAGAATCCTCCCTATTGTCGCTATTTCTGTCGGTACCTTAACTTGTAATTATCCTAGAATAGGTAAGTTTGTGCGTAAATTAACTTGGCTGCACTTTACAAAGGGTACCAAAGAGAAACTTCCGTTTATATTATCATAAGTTTCGATGAGTTCTGAGATTGTCTCTGTCTCTTAAGAGTTCATAACGGACTTAGCAATTTTGATCATTATATTAATTATTGTAATTGATTGGTCGTGCCCTCATAAAGCTTATTAATTGTACTATTAATATATTATGGAAGGGGCCACTCTGTCTTAAAGGTCTAATATGACCCGACATGTTTCGGACCGGTCGTGCGCTCGTGGCCCAGTGGCGCCCGCGTACCGCGTGCGGTATGCGAGGTTAAGCAATGTCGGGCGAGGTCAGTCCTTGGATGGGTGACCGCTTTGAGTGGTTACTAACTGAACGCTCCCGTGCTTTGGAAGGCACGCTAAGCCGTTGATCCCGGTTGCTGCCAGTCGTTAAGCCAAGTTAGAGGTCTCCGGGCGGCGTGAGAACTTCTAACAGTCAAGTTGCCCACTCACTTGACAAGCCTAATCCCAAATAAGGTCTGGTTTCCCCCTCGGGTTAAAAGGTCAGATAACAGTTGTTTCCGTAAAAAACTAGTGCCTACGCCAATTCTTGGGATTAGGTAGCGGACCCCAGGTATCATTCAACTGTACTGGGAACAACGCTAGGAGGATGGATGTTTCGGACCGGTACGAGGTAATTATTTAAGATAACCTTTGTTGATATTAGGACCATTTTGACACATAGTCCTTTCCATTTAGATATACAGTGTTGCTACGTCGTATATTTTGCTACACGCCTCCCTAAGGCGCCTTCCTGACTTGTCGATGCGGAGGCGGTACGATATGAGAAAACTGTCAGTGTCAACCGATATCAATGCAGTACTGCCCCACTTCTGCGCATCGTATTAGTACTGCGCAAACGTAATACTGACAGTAATTCGTCAAGTGAGGAAATTTCACATCAGTAAGCTTACGTCAAACAACAAAATACTTATGACATATCGATCCCACCCCGCCAAGTCAGGAAGTCGCCTTAGGCGTGATATGAAGGAACTGGTTGCAGAATTCGTTGCCCTAGTAATTAGTTCAGATAGTTCAGTTGGTATTAGCAGCACCTGACAGTGTAAACAACATTTTCATCACACTTGCTCGTAAAGGGTCTTACTGTACGTAGGCGTATAGAGCAGTTATAGCCGATTTACCTCCCGCGGGAGTTAAGGATTTTCATAACTCCCTAGGGAGTTATGAGTTGCTCTGTAATCTGATTGGTTTAAAAAATCTAGTTGGCCGTGCTCCACAAGAATACTGCTCTGTGATTGGTTGAAATATTAAAGCTGTCAAATCTAGTAGGCCGCGCGCCGCACGAATACTGCTTTGTGATTGGTTGCAATATTGAAGCTGTGCGCTCCTCTCGGCGGCCATGCACTGATACTGGAGGTGAAGTTGTCAATTTCTTCAATTTTGAATATAATATACTTCCAAAAAATTTCGGGATCCATACTAAAATACCAATAATGTAACCTAAGGTGTAAAAAGAATTGTTTGCATTGAATTGCTTCCGAAACGGGTTGGAATTTCAATCACGCATTATAGGGAGGGGGGGGGGGGGGGGGGGGCATTTTGTAGGGGTTGGTCACCCCTTTCAAATGACACCCTATTTGTGTCTAGGAGTCGTGTAGTTTTTTATAAGTTAATAATTACCGAGATATTGGACTCCAAATACCGATCATTACACACCCGTATAGATATTTATGACGCATTGGATGTATAGATCTTTATGACGTTTTGGCTTTTCTTTTAGACCGGAATCTGCCTGTTCTACTCTAAGGCAGGGCCGTGTAGCTACGACGACGAGCGAAGCGAGGAGGAGTGTTAGGTTGTACTGCGACCAGAACCGACTTTTTTAACGGTTACTCTCTTTTTTTGACAGACACGCAAGGCCGGAAGGTTTGTTTCATTGAACATAACTTCAAAAAATAAAATAAAATTTTTCGTGGTAACTATTGATTTCCTAACTTTGGGGAGGGGCCGGGGGGGGGTTCTTAGGAACCCTAGTCTAGTGTTGCCTTAGCCGTATCTTCTGTGGCCGTGGCGGGATCGCAGGGAGAGAGGCGTGTTGGTATTTCGGTGCGCCACTCTCTCTACCCCCTGCGAACTTGGCGGGGCCGTTCCGCAAAAACGGCGTTGGTGGGGCCGCAGAGGAAGAGAAATGTTTTCCCTATCCTCTGCGGCCGAGGTGTGGTTCGTGGCGGAACCACCGACCTGCTCCGCCACCGGGTGGCGGAAGTTGAGGAGGAGACCACGCCAAAACATCTGGCGTGCCTATCGTGGAGGGCCTTCGGGCGTCCGCGAAGGAGCCGCTGGTGAGCGGCTGCAGCCGGCGGGGTCGCGGATGTGTGCGCAAGCGTTCCCGTGACCTCGCCACAACGCGGCGAGGCGGCAGATGGGGGGTTTTTAGTGGGTACACCGTGGGTCTCATCAGCCTATACGGGAGTCCCACATAACCACTCGGTCACCCCCTGCACCCGGGTGGTATGCGTAATGCATTTTCCCCCTAAACAAAAAAATCATATATTTCCAAAAAATTTGGGATGCTTACTAAAATGTGTATGTATTATAATTTTAAATTTTGAAATTGTTGTTAAATACCCGTGCGAAGCCGGGGCGGGCCGCTAGTAATTATATAAATACAATCAATTCTGCTGTCGGTCCTGAACAAACTATCAGGTTTCCACATATCTCATTTACACCATAATAGCGTAATACTGAAACAATTTTCGCTGAAAAGCCATTATGTTAATTAAACCCGATATTTCGAATATTCATTCGCATATAAAACATTTTAATCCCAATTTCAATTCCGAAAATTTACCTAATTATACCGCAAATACGATTTCATTGCCTTCCCTGTATACCAATATGTTGTACGATGCTAATTTATACTCTATTTCCATACAATTACACATCTTTTTCAAACAGCTAACTAAATAAAACAGATCAGTAACGAAACTTAATGAAATTTCAATTCTGTATGAGACACACAAAGTCCAAATAGGTTTAAAGAGGATGGAATAAACTTGCAAGCGCGTTATGTTCTATTTTGAATCGTATGTCAGTGTAAATAGAGTTCATTTTTCGTTTGCTATGTATCCGGTTAAAAAGACCGCAAAGCAAAATTAATCTGGTTGTAACGTGGCATCGTGGACACAATTTTGTGGTTGAAATGGAAATGTATAGCGAATTATGAGGTATTCATTCTAAATAGGAATATGTGAAACATTTGGTATATTTTGATGGTACAGTCAAATGCAATAAGTTTCTGTCAAAATGTTCATGTTTGGTACAAGTTTTTATAGCTGACTGTACTTTTTTCCCACAGTCATCAACTGCAGTGCTACGCCGATTCCGATACGAATTCAATCCTGACACAATATCTCTAGTGTTCTGACATACTCTTTGTGACATTTTATCCTCAATATTTTTTTTGTGTGTTTCGCTCGGCAGTAAAGGAGTCTTGTGCCTTGAAAGCCTCGCTACGCTCAGGATTGTATAGGTCGATTCACAAGAGCTGGCGCGGAAAATGTATGTAACTGTCATTAATTTCATAGACATTCCGCGCCAGCTCTTGTGAATCGACCTATACTGAATGATGAAATTCAATCTTACAATTCTTCGGAAGCTCGGCTATAAATTCTCGAGCCAAATAATAGACACAGAGGCAGAGGTAAAACAACGGGCGGTCTCATCAAGAGGTTTAAGTATTGTCATTACAAGGTACTCTACTTACTAAAAGTAGGTTAGGTTAGGTTACCATCAGGCGAGCCGTACGCTTGTTTGCCACCGACGTGGTATATAAAAAAAGGTTTTATTAAAGTTTACTAGAAGTAAACAGAATATTCCAGATGAAGGAACAACCAATTAGTTTAATTAGGAGGGTCTAAAATTTAATGAGGTGCTGATAATGAGGACTCAGTACCGAAAATATGACAGGATTTTATGAAGAAAGTATCATGTAGCCGGTTTCTAGATAATTTAAATTTTGATGGTGGTTCAGAAATATTTTAATATTTATTTACTGTAGTGAAGGTATATATAAACACAACAAACCAAACGATAAAATAAAATAAAACAAAACTAAATAACAAAAAAAATTAAGAAAAGAAAACGGACTTCGATGGGGGAGGCCGGTGAAAGATTATTATACTTAGATGGTGCAATCTTAGATTCCATGCAATAAAATAAAAATGGCTATAAGTATGTTTATAATGGTAGTACCCTCAATTCCTCTTGGAATCCTCCATCAGAACTCAAGCTTGACAAAAATGTGTATTGAAAACCTAGCTTGCTTGACAAACAAAACGAAGAGAACAAATCGCCAAACGTGAAAATTAAAAAAAAAACATACAACCGAATTGATAACCTCCTCTTTTTAACCGACTTCAAGTTTTCAAAGGAGGAGGTTTTCAATTCGGTTGTATGTTTTTTTTTAAATGTTTGTTACTCCATAACTCCGTCATTTCTTGACCGAATTGGAAAATTCTTTTTTTGATTGTAAGTATATTATATCCAAGTTGGTCCTGTTTTTGTCAAAACGCAGTTTTGATGATGGGATTCATGAGGAATTGGGGGAACTCCTCAAATATTAAAGGCAAAAATATAGTGATTTTTATGTTTTTCATCAACAAGTCGAGTATTTTAATCCAAAAATGTGACATTTGATGAAGTGGAACTGCTGATGATGATCAGAACAGAACTCTTCAACGACGAAAAGTCCACGTATGGCGATTTGTCCTTCTAGCTGTGTTTGTTAAGCAAGTTTTATTTTCACGATTATTTTTGTCATGCTCGAGTTCTGATGATGGGATCCATTAGGAATCGAGGGAACTCCTCAAATGTGAAAGGCACACAAATAGTGATTTGAGTATTTTCATGAACTAATCAAGCATTTTCATTCAAAAAAGTGACATTTGATAAAGTGGAACTGCTGATGATGATCAGAACGAAACTCTTCAACGACGCATAGTTCATGTTTGGCGATTTGTTCTCTTCGTTTTGTTTGTCAAGCAAGCTAGGTTTTCAGAATACATTTTCGTCAAGCTTGAGTTCTGATGGAGGATTCCATGAGGAATTGAGGGTACTTAGTCTTCTACCATTATAAACATACTTATAGCCATTTTTATTTTATTGTATGGAATCTAAGAGTGCACCATCTAAGTATAATAATCTTTCTCCGGCCTCCCCCATTGAAGTCGGTTTTTTTTTTCTTAAAAATTATGAAATCTTGAAGTCCGTTAAAAATAGAAACCGGTCCCAGGCCTGTGCCGTGTGGCATGAGGTGTCCAGAAGGCTGGCGGCATTGCCGCACTGGATGGCAATAGAGATCCGTTGGCTGGTCACCAGGTGCCTCCACAAGCCAATTTGCGAGCTCTTTGGAAAGGGTATGTATGTACTCGGGACGGGGTCTCCACGGTCATGCAACCGGGAAAAGCATAAGATAAGGTGGAGGATTCTGCTGAGATAGTTTTCAAGTTGCACGGTTTTCAAAATTGTCACAAGTAGAGATATTTAAGGCTCCTTTTGCAAAACGCTGGAATTTTCAAACAGCCGACAATAACAACCTAATTCAAGTTTGAAAAAGAAAAAAAATGCAGAGTTTTGATATTTTTAATTACTTATTTAAACTTTATTGCAAATTAACAAATTTCGCAGATACAAAAAGGCGAACTTATTACCATAAGGCATTCTCTACTGTAGTCTATTTTTCAGAATTTTGTTGCTATGTTAATTATTTAACAATAATGACGAAAACCATGTGTTAAGTAAGGTATTATAAAAACAAAGGCATTGAACGATTTATAAATGGTCACAAAAAGGATATATTACGGATATAAAAAATACGTGAACAACTGGGTTTTATGGACGGATTTAAGTTTTAAGGACTCAAACTTAAACTCCTCGCGCTCTTCAGAAACCTACTGTATGTAATCGGATTTTAATTAAATTAGTCAGTTCTACTCAAATTTGAGGCCACTAGTCACAACTGACATGCAAATAAGTAATCAGAACTTAGAATAAATTTGTTTCTTAGACATACAACGTATATATCCCCCACCCCACTTTTAATACGTTTGTTGCTATTTTTCCCCGCTAGGTTGTCTGGAAGAGATTGCTCTTTAGCAATAAGACCGCCTGTTGTTTACCTCTAGTTTTAAGTTTCATACGCTGTAATAATAAGCTATGTAATTTATTGAGGTGTGCGTGCAATAAAGAGTTTTTGTATTGTATTAAATCCGTTTCAGACGCTTTTTCCTTTCCACAACACGAAAGGGCTCTTAACAGTAGCTTTACGATGAAGGAAAACATTGGAAGGCAACCGGTAAAAAAGCTTGTTAATAAATATGGGAGTGACTCACTGTTCTTCTTGCAGGCTGGCGGCATACCTGCCCATTGCCCGTCGGCCTGGCAGCTGCGACTTTGGAGACCAACCACGTGGAAACCATGTGTACACGTATACACGGCCCTGGGAAATAGTAAGTACCTTTATACAGTGTGTTTTTATTGATTTCCGTTCCTTCTAGCATATAGCCGTGTATAGCCATAGAAACGACGTAGCATATTTAGTTTTCAAAATTTAAGAAAACAATATTTTTTTACATTTTGACACTAACCATCCACCACCACTATATCAGCCCTAGGACGTCCACTGCTGGACATGGGCCTCCCCCAAATTCACGGGGGGTATATGCCATTATCGCCACGCTTGGCATGCAGGTTGGCGATCGCAGCATCTCCACCGCACTCCAGGGATGCTGCTGCCCATCCCCCGGTGGTCTTGGTCGTAGTTGTAGGACATACCCGGGTCCAAAATCATTTCATTAGTTCATAATTACTCCATAAATAAGAGTTGAATTACACATGGGGCATTTACCATTAAATGACAAGGTATGTCCATGTTGTGCAAAAACTGAAAACAGCTCACCCCCTTTGGTTTTCATTGATTTCCGTTCCTTCTAGCATATAGCCGTGTATAGCCATAGAAACAACGTAGCATTTTCAGTTGAATTTAAACTTTCGTGAGTCATTTCAAAATTATATTACGCAAACGGTTAGAACTCACGTATAAATTGTCACTCCGGGCGACATGTTTCGAACTCTTCGGGAGTTCTTCCTCAGGACGAGTGCACCTGCGACGAGCGCGCCTCGCACGAAAGCGGAAAGTGCGGAAAGTGTGTTATGACAATCGCGTGGACACAGTGAGTTCAGTGTGCTTGCCCTTGACCGGGGAGGATGATCTCCTACCACGACCTCAAACAACGCCTGCAGCACAGAACGGCCCCCCTACCCCCACCCTGACGGCGCGTGCGGCGCGAGCTTTGCGGCGGGCGGCGGGGAGACTGTCAGTGTGCGAGGCGCGCTCGTCGCAGGTGCACTCGTCCTGAGGAAGAACTCCCGAAGAGTTCGAAACATGTCGCCCGGAGTGACAATTTATACGTGAGTTCTAACCGTTTTGCGTAATAGCATTTTTAGTATTTCAAAATTTAAGACAACAACATATTTTTCATTTTCACACAAAATAATTAATTATATCACCAAAAGGGTGAATTAAAAACGGCCTTAAGAGTTAACGTGGAGTTAAGTAAAAATTAATGTCAAGTATGACAATTAGGAATTCGAATGACACGCACGTCAACATTGTTTCTTAATAGTTACGGATTGTTTTGTACTATACTAGGGATGTTAATTAACGAAAATGAATTCTTGAATAGCTTCGAAATGGTACGAATTGGGGTACTAGTGTCTTAGAGAAGAATAATTTATTTCATCTCGGGATTGTACCCTCGCAATTAACGGAATTCAATCAAAACACCCGTATAAATTGGGTAGCACATTTTATTTACACGACACTAACAACAAAGAAAGAGTGTGAAACTAAATAGTTAGGTATTTGCTCAACAAGAGAGCAAAGTAGATTTTTGCTGCGAGTATTGATGTTGAGCAAAGTGTCGAGCAAGCGAAAGATTATATAATTTAGAATCTAATTTAGAATTTAGAATCTAGAATCTATAATTTAGAATCTAAGGAAGGAAGCTAAGGACTCAAAGACACGAGATGCAAATAAATCTTTGCTCTCGTTTGATACATACAACTTTTCACCTCAGCGACGAGGACATATAACGCAAAGGAATAGTGATAGAGAGAATGAAGTTACTTAAACCTACTACGATATGAAAAATTAAAAAGTACCTAAGTTTTTTTCACGCTCGCTGCAAAATTGCATTTAGCTCACAGGTTTCAAGCAACAAAACCGCCATGTTCGAGCCGCTGAGGTGAAATAGTACATTACTACAGAGGCCGGGACGTAAGGGGTTGCCGGCCGAAGACATATATAGACGGCCGAGCGGAGCGAGGTCGGATAGGTCTGAGGCGGGCAACCCCATATTCCCGCCGAGGTATGTATAGTGCTTTTCTCAAACATGCAAAGAAATAAACGACTAAAAATCAAAGTTTTATTTTTTAGTGGCAGAATGTCATGGTGCCTGTGCCACAAATTATGTGGAATGGAAATTAAAAAAGAGGACTTTGCCGGCCTAGGCCTGCAAGATTTGTATGAAATTCCATTAACGACCTCTTGTCCTAGCCGCACCTGAAACGTCATACTTCGCAGCCTGTTATAAGGAACACAACATCAATATTTCATTGCATGTTTGAGAAAAATATATTTAAGTCTAAAGTAAAGGCGTGTTTGAAAGATACCTTCATTAAAGAAAGTGAGAATAGTTGTTGAGTCGCACAAATAAATAGCTAGTGTTTATGTTTATCCTTCTTCATGTCAGTGTTTGCCGTTGCTTTAATAGTTGAAGAAGAAGAAGAAAGACGTTTATTTAGCAATTAAAATAAAAACAAAAGTGATAATTATACAATATACAGCGATAAATGCTAAAAAGGTCGTCACTCAGCTTGATGTCACCATGTAAACCGAGGTTCACATCGTGACGCTGAGTTTCAGTGACGCCAGTGGTCACCGGGGTGGTCTTGGTTAGTAAAACATGTTCCAAAAGAAATGAAAAAATTACAACAATACAATTACTTACAATATCCAATTACATACAAGTTTTACAAATAAAAAAAATACAGTAAAGTAGTAGTTGACACTCAATTGTCTGTCACTTCTGTTTGTCTTTGGGAATTAAGATTGTAGTGCCGTCTGTTGGTGCAGTGAGGGGCACTGAGACAGCTAACAAGAGTAGGTATAGATAAAGAGCAATACCTCGCATAGTTTAAATTGTTAAATTTAAAAATGAGTGCTCTCTTCGCCAACAAACTACAGCTTGGCGAAACTATTTGTTAAAATATCATGTGGCTTAATAAATAAAAAATAAATTAATTACAATTAGCTTTTTGCCGCGACTTCGACCGCGTGGAAATCGTTTAAAAACTCAGACCAGAGTATTGGTCTGAGTTTACAACGTACCGGACGTTTGAAGTTTGTACGGCAAACTTGCGTCCACCATTTAAGCTTAAGGGATGATTTTTTAATTGTTAAATTTATAATTGACCGAGGGAAGCTTCTCCATTTCCAGCTTGTCACGCGCTGTCAAACGTTTCGCTTTTACATAAAAGTGGTCTAAAGATAAATAATTTGCAAACTTACTTATCTCCAAAGAACCGTCCGGTGACGGCCACCTTCCCGTTTTCTGGTTGCTCCAGTTCGGGACATTCTCGATCTGAAACAAACAAACATACCGATGTTACAAACAAACATACCGGTGTTACAAACAAACATACCGATGTTACAAACAAACATACCGATGTTAGAAACAAACATACCGATGTTAGAAACAAACATACCGATGTTAGAAACAAATATACCGGTGTTACAAACAAACATACCGATGTTACAAACAAACATACCGATGTTACAAACAAACATACCGGTGTTACAAACAAACATACCGGTGTTACATACAAACATACCGATGTTACAAACAAACATACCGGTGTTACAAACCAACATACCGGTGTTACAAACAAACATACCGATGTTACAAACAAACATACCGATGTTACAAACAAACATACCGGTGTTACAAACAAACATACCGATGTTACAAACAAACATACCGATGTTACAAACAAACATACCGATGTTACAAACAAACATACCGGTGTTACAAACCAACATACCGGTGTTACAAACAAACATACCGATGTTACAAACAAACATACCGATGTTACAAACAAACATACCGGTGTTACAAACAAACATACCGATGTTACAAACAAACATACCGATGTTACAAACAAACATACCGATGTTACAAACAAACATACCGGTGTTACAAACAAACATACCGATGTCACAAACAAACATACCGATGTCACAAACAAACATACCGGTGTTACAGACATTAGTTAGTTAATTACTTTTTATCAGGGTCAGTGATTCATCATCATCATCATCATCAGTCTATATATATACGTCCCACTGCTGGGCACAAGCCTCCTCTCATAGATGAGGGGACGAGCATTCCCACGATGGCCCAGTGTGGATTGGAAACTTCACATACACCTTTACAGCTCGAAATGCACAGAGTGGGCGGTTTTGAATAGTGTCGATTACTGCGTCATATGTCACACACGCCGCCCCCGCTCCGCTATACCGCGCGGTTTTTTGGTGCGACCGAAAAACCGCCTCCGCCACGCAACGACGCTGCGCCGCTCTGTGCTTTTCAAGTCTTCGCACACACATACAGCGGGATAATAACGAAAAGTCTAAATATAATTTTCCATAAAAATTTCAGTTAGAATTACATGACGTACGTTCGAAAAGTAACGTGATTATGAACAGCCCGCAGGTTTTCTAACGATGTTTTCTTTACCTAATACCGAACGAAAATAGTACATAAACATAACAGTTAAAAAATAAATATGCGGCGAAACTCGCTGTCAGATTCAAAGTTGCCGATGCCTATCTACCTAACCTTTTTAAGGCACGAGTGAATAGGCATTTTCTTGGTGAGCTCGCTTCATCGTCGGCCTCATCTTTGCCCCCCGGCTAGATGCTGGTCAAGAGCAAACCCATTTGTAATAAAAAAGAAAATAAAAGCCATCAAAAATCTCCCAATCACGATCCCTTACTACGTAGGTACATCTTTCTAGGCATAACTAAATACCAAGTAAATTAGGGGCCATAAATTACGAAGTTTCAGAATTTTACAACGCACAATGTCTACTATTAAACTGAACATAACACGGGCAACAAAAATTACAATGAGCAAAATTGCCAAGACAAATTTTTCAGGCGTTTCTCTGAGTTTCAATATCAAAACAAATCTTTCAAAGAGATGACAGTCAGAAGGCAAATGGATATATTAGTAATAAATGACGGGCATTCGTCATCAATCCATTTAATTAAAATTTATAAATTTAATTAAGCTTTCGTGATTAATTTGTGTTTAGAAATGTATTTATTAAAAATTTTGTTGTTAAGAAAGGTTTGTCTTTCCCTTGCTTGTTTTTGTATTTTGTTTTGACTAAATGCAGTTTGATTCAAACTTAAATACAAATTGAAAATAAACTTTATTATCTACGAAAAACATATAAAATTTTGTCTTATAACTTCAGACTTCATAATGACTGTTGAAGTCCGTCCGATGCTGATCCGTTGAGATGCTGACCGAATAGTGATGGACGGAAGCGGTAAAAAAAAAAAAAACCGCCGATGTGGCGATAACGGCATTTACCCCTATGAAATTGGGGGAGGCCTATGTCCATCAGTGGACGGCCTTTGGCTGATATACTAAAGCATAATACTGTGTTTCTATATAAGTATGTATATCGTCGTCTAGTACCCATAGTACAATCTTTGCTTAGTTTGGGACTAGTCGATTTGTGTAAAATTGACCCCCAAAAATTATATCTGCCGGGTGTGTGCTATATAGCTGATAATTTGCTGCGATGGTATGGCCATTGGCCATGTAAATTGCTGACTAGGTATCCAACTACGTTATAAACTTAGGACTACAAATCTCCATCCCGCTCTAAGATCCAGGGGCAGACCCTTTTCTACCACGTCGGTGGCAAACCAGCGTAAGATGATGGTAAGCGGCCACCGCAGCTTATGGACGCCTGCAAGTCCAGGGGTGTCACATGCAAAAGACGATCGGAAGATGTAGTGATAAAAGAAATGTAAGTGTCAGGTATTCCAAGACGATGTTGAGGACAGAGCGATGTTGAGAAGATTAGCTCCGAAACCCCACTACCATGTGGGATGTATAGCAAGGAAGAGAAAGAGAGAGAATATCTCCTGTGGTCAATGGTGATGATGGGAATATTATGATGATGAAGATGGTCAATGGTGATCAATGTCCACAAGAAAGACGAGAACCCACCTAAGTCTGTGTGTGATCTGGGATCTACTCTTATTTTTCAAATATTGGAATTAGATTTCAAAGCGGATACCGGGATCTTTAAGATCTGCATGACCAGATCAGCCGAAGGTCTCCCACTGATGGACAAGGGAAGAAAGTGTTATAATCGCGCCGTGTCTTCACCAAATGGTCACAACGGAAGATCAGCGCTGGCTCTGCCAGCATCACGCTGAGTTGTGACCATTTCGTGACAAAATTAATTATATGTATCAGTCTATGTTTTTAGTTAATTCCTTATTTATTTTTTTGTCACGAATAAACGATTTCTTTTCTTTTCTTTTCTTTTTTATAATGACCAGCCCTGTGCCAGACGCATCCAGCGAATTCCCGCGACCTTCACATCAGTCCATCTTGTGGGGGGTCTACCCACGCTGCTCCTTCCGGTACTTCGCCACTCGAGAACCTTTGCGTCCCAACGGCCATCGGTTCTTTGTGGAATGTGCCCGCCCACTGTCACTTTTAGCGATAGCTGTTTATGATACAAATAGTAAAACTAGCGTTTTGGGAGGATGTTGAGAAAGCGGTCGATTTCTTTTATTTAGTGTCATAATTGGGATGTGTTAGATATGTATACTTATGCATGTGTGAGCGTACGCCGCTTCAATAAACCAGTGTTAAACTAGCTCGCTTGTTTGACGGTGGCGTACCCTCCCGTAGCGCTCCTAACCGCATACCTAACAGAATGTTGACACCAATAAAAATAAATTACTCTTACATTACCAATAAATAAATTTCACGAAAATATTCAGAACATATCACGCTTCTACTTATTTTTGCTATTGTAAAGATTTTTAAATACATGAAGAACAATAAAGAGACGCTATTTGATCATACAAAAGGCGTGACGTCACTTGTTCCTATTTCCTTACAAACTTCATACTAACAGAGCGTTTTTGACGTTTCATTAAAAGTAGCTGATTTGACTATCAGTCAACATCCCTATTGTAAAAATCACAAGTTTGACCGTTGTAGGTATCGTGGTTGTTTGATTTTCGTTGGCAAATTGTGTCTCGTTTGTCGGTAAAACGTCCCATCTCTCGTCCACTCGAGATCCAATCTTTGGAACAAAGGCCGTCAAGTCGACCTTGTGGCCGAGAGTCACCCTTCTGACAGCTACGACCTTGGATCATAGGGTGTGCTGGTCATTTTAAAATATGAATATTACTAGATAAGTTAGTTAGAATTCACAACACACTTAATATAACGCCTTGAAGCTTGAAACGCAAAGCGTGGCGCAGCGTCATTGCGGGGCGGAGGCGGTTTTGCGGTAAAGCGGTCCGGGGCACGTCGCATTAATATATTAGCTATTCACGATACAAGGGTTGTAAAATAAAGAAAGGCCGATATCGCAGATGTTCGAAGCCCGAGCCGCAGGCGAGGGTCATAAATATGCGAGAGAGGGTTTTCTGTTTTACGACCCGTGTTTTGTACAAAATTTTACGTCACCACTTGGCCAAAAAGTGGGTTTTACCGGACGCGCAGCGTGCGGGAAAACGAGCTTTTTTGGCAAGGTGTGGTGTAAAATCTATAATAGTTTAAGTATAGTCATAGTGTAACTTTTTTTTATTGGTAGTAGAAAAATAGGGGTAATATAACCCAGGTACCTACACATATTGTAAGACGTGAGTTTTAAAAGCGTAAGTGACGCCTAACAGCAAAAAAACAAAAACGAAATTATTTCTTTCATAATTACAAACGAACCATTTTTTGTATGGTAAGTACCCTTACTTATAAATAACTCACGTTTTACAGATTAACATTCACTTCATATAAATTGGATATACCTACATTTTATCCCAGCCCGGTAAAGCAGTGGACATCCCAACTTTAACTCAAAACGACCAAAGTGTATAAACCTTCATACGATTCTCGCCCATATTCTCCAAAATATAAACCGTATAATCGCGTTTAGTACGAGCGGATTTGTAACATTCTAATTTAGAAACGCAATTGACCCCAGTGTTCATACGATTTTAAGCCTTCATATAATAGATAGAAATGGTAAAATTGCGAGTATCAAAGTGGATTTGTGGCAGTTTAGTTTTGAGTTGTAAAATTTGCATCTCCGTGCTTAGAATAAGGGCGAGTGATCATCCCTCCACGTGTCAGGAACAACGAGGGACACTTTAAACATATTCCTAAGTAAGTTAACCCTTAATAAACGTTATTGGCCGTTGGGGTAAGGTTCTCTAGTGGCGACCACGTACTGGAAGGCGTAGCGTGGTACCCAGAAATTTCCACCAATCCGTTAACATTTCATCATCATCATAAGCTTGTAAGACAAGCACCCCGCCTCATTTGCCCTCGACACAGGTCGGCTAGTTTCCGTGGCAGTTTTAGGTACGCTGCCACACGATGCTGGAACAATATTCCACCACCTATAAGGAACTGTAGTTCCCTGGATGTTTTTAAAAACAAGTTTAAAACACATCTGCTAATGGAACAAACATCTTCTATCTAGGAATTTTGCTGTATACCTACATATTTATTCATATTATTGTATACCTACATATTATTATTATTGTATACAGATATATTTAACACATTATTTATCTATTTATAAGTATTATCTGCTTTGCTTTTCGCAACTAAACCGTGTCTTCGCTGTAAATGTCAGATGTATTTCTGCCGGCACTTGATGCTGCGACACATGCTGAGTGGACTCCTTTTTGAGACCACTCTCAACATTGTACTACCCTTATTTTTCTCTAGTTTTAAGCAAATTGTAATGTTGTGTTGTGTGTTTCAAATAGATCTTTATTCATTCATTCATTCATTCATCATATCAGCCGAAGGATGTCCACTGCTGAACATAGGCACACTAGGCCTTCCCCAAAGAATGCCACAATGACCGGACGTGTGACGAGGTACTAAAATGATCATCTACTTTCGCTGTTGACTATACCTATGTTTTACTTTTACTGGTATCAAACTGCCGTATTGTCGCAAACGAGTGTTATGACGGGAGATTATTTATAAACAATTCGGTACGAATTAAGATACTGCGCATTATATTAAAACAATAGTGAAATATATTGTGAAACATCATAAAGCTAGGGTTGGACATGCAAGCTTAAGCACTAGCTGCAAAGCTCCGCGAACTATGCATATGAATACTTTGACTTTTAGCTTTAAAGCCGGAATACTTAATAATGTGGGCCTTGTTTTGTTAACCGACCGTAATAGGGGTATATTTTGTTTGCCCTGAAGGTGAAACGAGCCATTACTATCAAACTAATTAAAATAATGAAGTTCTAGAAATGTGTCTTGTTAGCAAAATTATTACATTCGCCCAGCGCTTCCCGCGTACCGTGTGCGGTATGCGAAGGTTAAGCACCGTTGGCCAACGTCAACTGTTGGATGGGTGACCGCTTTGAATGGTTACTAACTGAGCGCTCCAATGCTTTGGTAACCACGCTAAGCCTTCGATACCAGCTGCTGTCTATAACAGCAGTTGTTAAGCCAAGACAAAAAGGATGAGACACCCCTGGAGTTGCAGGCGTCCATAGGCTGCAGTGACCTTTACCATCAGGTGGGCCGTACGCTTGTTTGCCATCGACGTGGTATGAAAAAGCCAAATTAAAGCCCTTCATGCGGCTTGAGAACTTCTAACAGTCAAATTGCCCATTCACTTGACAAACCTAATCGTTATAAGATTTAGTTTCTCCCTTGGATTGGAAGGTTAGATGGCAGTCCCCTCAGTAAAAACTAGTGCCCACGCCATTGCCAATTCTCGGGATAAGGTAGCGGACCCCGGGCATCCTTCAGGACGCAATTGTACTGGGATGCCGCTAGGATGATGATGATGATGATGAGTAAAACTCGTAAGGAAACCTACTCGTAGTCGAATCCCTATTCTAACAGCCAGCAGTCACTTTCGTAAAACTAGTGCCTTCGCCAAAATCTAGCGATTAGGTGTCAAAACGGACCCCAGGCTCCTCTATGGCACAACTGGGATAAATGCTAGGATGGTGACGACGATGACCGACGACGACTTTTTAAGGCACGAGTGAATAGGCATCTTCTGGGTGAGCTCGCTTTATCATCGGCCTCATCTTTGCCCCCTGGCTAGTTGCTGGCCAAGAGCAATCCCATTTTTAATAAAAAAGGTACTATGAGCATACAACACTTCTATATATAAATACTTGAGAACTTCTAACAGTCAAGTTGCCCACTCACTTGACAAAGGGGGGTCGAAGTTGCACCACGTCCGTAGGGAGTACCCACCGTTACCCTACACGTGACCCCTGGGTGGTGCTAAAAGTGCAACAAAAACTGGCAACCGTACTTGTCTTCTCGAAGATCTCACGGTTAGTAAATAAATGCCATACGGTTAAAAATAAATAAATACTAATGTCTACTACGTTATTTCTCTAAAACTCGCAAAGAGGTCACGACCTTAGGACTTTTAATATAAGTCGTGTTCAGTTCGGTATTCCCTTTTCATGTCACCTTCGCGCGGAAACATACGAAGCTATGTTCGGTTAGAAAGGACGCGCTTATTTAGACGCAAATTTATTTATTTATTTAAACTTTATTGCACATATGAATAAAAAAGGCGGCGTAGGTCATCACTGGCAACACACACCGGCGCTCTACTCCGAAATTCGAAATCCGAACTTCGTATGGTGCCGTCCCTTTCACTCGTATAGTGTATGACAGGAGAGTGAAAGGGACGGCACCATACGATGTTCGGATTTCGAATTTCGGAGTAGACCCCCGGGTCGAACTTTCATTCGTCTTGAGACACTGCGGGATAGTGGACGATAAGATATTGCGTAGTCTCCCAAGCAACCGTTATTATTGGTAAATGGAACTTAATCGCATACAACTGAAATTTATTCACCTTTTGAGAGATTTGCCCGACGTTTCGAATATATCACAACATCCGTGGTCACGAGCTGACTCAACGTCGAACAACCTCCGAACGGAACGACGAGCAAACCTCAAAAAATGTGAATAAATTTCAGTAAATAAATTTAACTGAAAAATGATCTATTTTGTAGTAAGCAGTAACTCTGCTAACGAAAATTGAAAATTTCAAATTAAAGGGAAATATTGCTCCGAGCAGGATTCGAACCTGCGACATCCTGGCATACGCGGCCAATCGCTCTAGCCACCGAGCTATCGGAGCAATCAAGCTCGAGCACAAAATCCGGGGATGAAAAAATTATGATGTGTAAAAATCGTGCAAGTTTAACGACCGTTTACATGCAAAACTATCTCCCGTGTATTAGAGGTAGGTAAATGCGGTATTACCGCCCGGGGACCGACCCGCATCCGTTATATTGTTTCACCTGACACCGCCTAGTTTGTGACCAATTCTATAATGTCACCTTTCCACACACAAATTAGCTGTGTCTCTGGAGGTTAACTTTGTGTATTAGGTGTTAGATAAAATTCAAAACTACATTTTTCGTATGTAATATCATTAATTGAATTTTTCGGGTTGAGCTTTAAAATGTTCGGAGAATGATAGCAAAATGTTTAATATTTATACATGAGGTACTACGTAGTAAAAAAAATGTACAGTCGCCTGCAGATAAACGTGACCCCCTGCATAGAAGTTTGTATGCAGATGGGTCAGGTTTCTCGGCAGCTGCTGTACAAATGGCGGACTTAAAGCCATAATTCATTATGGCATTATTTATTGTCTTATACCTATGGTTTACTCATGGATGCCACTGTCAGAACTGGAAATATGGGCCAACACGAAAAGCACCAGCCTTCAAACAAAAAAGAATCATCTGAATCGGTTCATCCAGTCGAAAATTCTAAGGTAATAAACATAAAAAATACAGTGGAATTGAGAACCTCCTCCTTTTTTGAAGTCGGTTAAAAAGAACATACAACCTAATTGAAAACGTCCACCTTTTTGTGAACTCGGTTAAAAATACTAGCTGAATCTATAGAAGTAATAGAACAAGAAAATCCGTGCAATAACAAAAACACAAATGACGCGTAGGAATATAATTATTTTACTTTTTCATTTTAACCCTTAAAAATAATATATGTTTACAAAGTAATGTAATCTATATTTATTTTTTAACAAAGTAATATCATTATTCCATTTACTCAATGCCCTAAAAATAAAATAAACCCGAGACATTACAGTATTTTTTCTTAAAACATCGTACCTACTTAGGAAGTTTGGAAAGTCTTTTCAGCATCTCTAATCTGTCCCGGACAATATCAATACTCCGGGGCACTAAGTGAGTCCGGGGCGTTTTGTAAAACTCGCTACGCTCGTGATTCAATTATAGAATTTTGAGCGTAGAGAAGAAAACAAAGACACGAGATGCAAATATCTTTGCTCTCGTGTGATACATACAACTTTTCACCTCAGCGGCGAGAACATATAACGCAAAGGAATAGTGATAGAGAGAATGAAGTTACTTAAACTAACCTACGATATGAAACACGTACACATAGACAGTGATACACATTTTACCAAACTGTAACACCTATGTCACACAAATAAATAGTTTGATTTTAAAAAATTAAAAAGTTAGTTTTTTTCACGCTCGCAGCAAAATGGCATTTTGCTTATTGGTTTCAAGCCGGAAAAGTCGTTTTCACGCTCGCAGCAAAATTGCATTTTGCTCACTGGTTTCACGCAACAAAACCGTCATTTTCGAGCCGCTGAGGTGAAAAGTAATATAATCTATATTTATTTGTTAACAAAGTAATATACTCAATTATTCCATTTACTCAATGCCCTAGAAATAAAATAAACCCGAGTCATCCATCATACCTACTTAGAAAGTTTGGAAAGTCTATTCAGCATCTCTAATCTTTCCCGGTCAAGGCGCCATTAAACAATCCCCCCACTAAGTGAGTTCGGGGCGTTTTGTAAATTTTTCAGCGTCGCTTAGAAAGAACTTCGTAACAATTTTTGAAGTTGTGAACTTGGAGGTCTCTGTTGTGCTAGTGACGGGACACATTTGGATGTAATGCTTAGGATTTGGATATTCTGGATATCAGACGTCCACAGAGGCACTTTGTTACACTTTGTTTTTTTTAGGGTTCCGTAGTCAACTAGGAACCCTTATAGTTTCGCCATGTCTGTCCGTCCGTCCGTCTGTCCGTCCGTCCGTCCGCGGATAATCTCAGTGACCGTTAGCACTAAAAAGCTGAAATTTGGTACTAATATGTATATCAATTACGCCGACAAAGTGGTAAAATAAAAAGTGGAAAAAAATATTTTATTAGGGTACCTCCCCTATACGTAAAGTGGGGAGTGATTTTTTTTTTCATTTTAACCCTAACGTGTGATATATTGTTAGATAGGTATTTAAAAATAAATAGGGGTTTACTAAAATCATTTTTTGATAATGTTAATATTTTCGGAAATAATCGCTCCAGAAGTAAAAAAAAATGTGTCCCCCCCCCTCTAACTTTTGAACCATAAGTTTTAAAAATATGAAAAAAATCTCAAAAGTAGAACTTTATAAAAACTAAGTTTGTAATTTAACCGTATAAACAGGTGTTTATTGTACCTGTCATTTCTACAAAATCACAATGAAATGACGTGCTTTCAAAGGTTTTGTGTTTCTATACTTAATATGTCAACTTAATGTGACGGACGGAAAACTACGGAACCCTACACTGAGCGTGGCCCGACACGCTCTTGGCCGGTTTTTTATATGATAGACTGACCAGCGAATTGCCTTAGTCTCACCTGATCCAAAGCGATGACAAGGCCTAAGATGTTGCTCGCTGGTTCAGTAATAGCCAATAATAGTTCAGTAGTAATAGTGGTGTTTTTAGGGTTCCGTACCAAAAGGTTAAAAACGGGACCCGATTGCTAAGACTTCGCTGTCCGTCCGTCCGTCCGTCTGTCACCAGGCTGTATCTCAAGAACCGTAATAGCTAGACAGTTGAAATCATAGATTGTGTGTTTCTGTTGCCGCTATAACAACATATACTAAAAACAAAATAATAATAATAATTAAGGGGGGCTCCCATACAAAAAACGTGATATTTTAGCCCTTTTTCATGGCTACCACTCGCCGAGCTAGATCTCGAGAACCGTAATAGCTAGACAGTTTAAATTTGCACAGATTATGCATTTCTGTTGCCGCTATATACCTGCCAAGGGCGAGTCGGACTCTTTTTATAGATCATGCGGTACGGAACCCTTCGTGCGCGAGTCCGACTCGCACTTGGCCGGTTTTTTTTTTAAATAGCTTTTGAAAGATTTGCCCTAATAGGCTAGTTTCTTTATGTTAAAATTTATAACATATGGCCGTTATATGGATAGTATACCATCAAATTAACACAATAAAATAAAATTTACCAAATAAAATCCGAATAATAATAAAATACGACACTTGAAAGTTTCTAAAAATATGTATTTTTTTATCATCTAAAAGTTAAATAAAGGCCAGAAGAATTTACATGATTCAACAAAAAATAAATCGTACAACAACTACGTACTTAAACGCAGTATTTCACGATTGAAATAGCAATTTTCTTGTTTTTCCGTACAACGTTAGTACGGGCATAGAGAAAATAGTAAGAATAGAGAGCTTTATGACTGCTGTCTATGATAGCAGTCGTTAAGCCAAGTTAGAGGCCTCCGGGCAGCTTGAGAACTTCTAACAGTCAAGTTGCCCACTCACTTGACAAGCCTAACCCTAATAAGGTCTAGTTTCCCCCTCGGGTTGGAAGGTCAGATGGCAGTCGCTTCCGTAAAAATTAGTGCCTACGCCAACTCTTGGGATTAGGTAGCGGACCCCAGGCATCCCTCAGGATGCAACTGTACTGGGAATAACGCTAGGAGGATGATGATGAGAGAGCTTATGACTAAATACATCATTTTTTACTTATTATTTCGTAGTCGACATCTAGCGTCAGATAGCGGAGTTATCAGTACTGCTACTCGAATATAGATGCCGTGACGAACGAACAATCGAATGCTCAACCATTTTTAGCTAATATTATAACCGGATTAACCGGAACTCTGTTTTAAACTCATTCTGCTTTAAATATTAGTACTAAATTGTTGAGAAATACACTTTTCGTCAGTAGCGACATACGTGACATTTAGTATCTTTATAGCAGTACTGATAATTCCGCTATTTAACGCTAGATGTCGACTACGAAATATTAAGTAAAAAATGATGTACGGAGTTAGCTCTCTATTCTTACTTATTTTCTCTATGGTACGGGGCTCTTACGTTGTGACGTCATAATTTTCTGCCAATTAGTATGGAGCGTTTTTGGTGTCCGGCGACAATATCCTCGATTGCGGCTTTTGTTGTGCTTTAATCGTAGTTGGTCCCATACAAACGTGTAAATTCTATTCGTTGCCTTCATTTAACTTGTGCCAGCCAAGTGCGCGTCGGACCACGCACAAAGAAGGGTTTCATACCGACCCCTCCTAATTTACATTTAAAAACACTATTCAATACATTTAATCAAAAAAGGTTGTATCTTCATAGGAAACTTACGGCACTTACGCCCCTTTGTTTCGCAAGACAGTTTTTCAGCAATAACTCAAAAACCGTTGAACCGATCTTGTTCAAACTAAAAGTCGTTGAAAGGATTTATTAATGGGGGGACACTTTTACGACTTTGACGGCTAATATCTCACCAACAGTTGACTTAAATGGAAAAGTTTTTTATAAACCTCTATGTCATTTTTGAAGGCCTATCCATATATACCCACCACACGCCTATGTGCATTGAAAAAAAAAATACCTCCCTGTTACTTGTATGGGGTGCCCCCCCAATTTAATTTTATGTTTGTGATTTCACATCATATTTAAATAGCGGTTTATAACATACACCTTCACACCAAATTTCATAATTGTAGTGTTCATAGTCTCCGAGTAAATCGGCTGTGACATACGGATGGACAGACAGACAGACATGACGAACCCATAGGGTTCCGTTTTTTGCCATTTGGCTACGGAACCCTAAATATACAAATATTTTAGAAACTTTCACGTCTCTTATTTTATAGCATAGAGAAAATAAGTAAGAATAGAGACATCATTTTTTACTTATTATTTCGTAGTCGACATCTAGCGTCAAATAGCGGAATTATCAGTACTGCTATAAAGATACTAGATGTCACGTATGTCGCTACTGACGAAAAGTGTATTTCTCAACAATTTACTACTAATATTTAAAGCAGAATGAGTTCAAAACAGAGTTCCGGTTAATCCGGTTATAATATTAGCTAAAAATGGTTGAGCATTCGATTGTTCGTTCGTCACGGCATCTATTGTCGAGTAGCAGTACTGATAACTCCGCTATTTGACGCTAGATGTCGACTACGAAATAATAAGTAAAAAATGATCTATGTAGTCATATGGAGTTAGCTCTCTATTCTTACTTATTTTCTCTATGATATTAGGGTATACTTTCCCAATAATGGCACTATGTTATAAAGTTTTACATGAGGAAACTACCCTATTCAAAACGTTGAGTGTATGTCAGCTAACTCATACAAGCTGCCAGTGCCAACAAAGATGTATCCACTAACAAAATAAGCGTCTTTCTAGAACTTTAGTCCGGGACATTTTTTACATCACTACTGACATTCCTTACTCCTTGAGTTATTGTTGCAGAATTCACGAGTTTTACAGGGAAATCTTCGCCCGTTATTTATTACGTATACATCTATTTAGCTTCGAGTTTCACTCTGAGAGATTTATGGGAACGTGTTGCATTTTCTTTGCAAAGTCATTTATTAGTATATTCGTTTACAATTCGTGTGCTTTAAAGTCTGGGGATTATTCCCTTTTTACAAAGCTGTAGGTACCTATTTGTTTCTCAAAATTTAAAAGTAACAGATCAAGGTCATAGGATCTTGTTTTGTTTTAAATTTGGCGTGTTTTACTTTTAGCGGACATAGGTTAACTAGAAATATAGTTTATAGACCTTACAAAATCGTTCGACTTTATATGAATATAAAAAAAATATCATCAATGTGTCGCATTCTGTCTTAAGCATGTATTGTTTAAGACAAAATTACATATTTCTAGGGACGAGAAGCAACAGCCAAAAAGTACACGATACGTTGCATGCTGAAATAACATTTCTGTTGATAAGATTTTTTTGGGTTGTCACAGGGGAGCATTTTGGGACCTCTGTTTTTCCTCATTTACATAAAGAACCTTTCTAATGTAAACAAATAATAAATTGTTCCCTTGCGTTTTGTACTTTTCAGTTGTCGATTCCTTCGGGATAGATCACATTTGAGATCGTTGAAACACACACACACACACAGACACACACAGTTCCTACCGAATACTTAAAGACACGATCATTTTTTCCCAACAAACTTAATTACTACCCCCTCCTCGTTGTATTACGTTTACTGATGTAATAATGCAATTTCCCATTCCTAAGATTATTCTTACCGGCGACCTTTTATACCTATACCGCGTCGGTGGCAAACAAGCGTACGGCCCGCCTGATTGTAAACAGTCAGATTGAAAGTCACGTACTTTACCGCTCGGCTTTGTTTAAATAAAATAAATATTAGGGAACAATTTTTTTTGCACAAATCGAACCAGCCCCGTATTAAGTTCAATAAGGCTTGTGTTATGGATACTAGGCGACGATATATTTAATAGATATATATGTATATAGTTAAACTTAAATACATAGAAAACATCCAAGTCTCAGGAACAAATATTTCTGCTCACCACAGAAACAAATGCCCTTAGCGTAGAAATAAACCTATTCCAACATTAAACTCTAGAAAGTTCCTCCAAAACTCGGCCAAGCAATAGCCAGGATTTTCTAAACAAATCCCACCATTTTTACCGCCCGAACAATTCAGGTGCAACTTTCAGAAACTTTCCAACGCGGCAGAAAAGTACCGACTATGTGCTTTTACATCACTCTTTGGCATCGTGAAACTTGGCAGACCGGTTGAAGTTAAGCAATTGTCAAAATAGCGGGATCAGAACTGCTGTGCGATTTACAAACGGTTTTGGCTCATGGCACAACCGGTTCCAGCATATTTTGATCTTGTGATTTTTTAAGGGTTTCGTAGTAAACCAGGAACCCTTATGGTTTCGCTATCTGTCCATATGTTCGTCTGTCTACGGCTTATGTCAGTAACCATTACTACTAGAAAGTTCTAATTTGGGATAGGTATACCTATCAATCACGTCAACAAAACGTAAAGTGGGGATGCAATTTTTTTTTGTGGGGGGCCGTTCGCCGGGTTGGACGTGCTGCTGCGAGCCAAGAGCGCCAATGCCAGGAAGGCAATAAATACGTCTGCTCTATATAATATAAGCTATAATAATATATAATATAATATACATACATTATTATAGCTTATATTATATATATAATATAAATATAAGCTCCTGTCAGCGGTGAGAGAGTGGGACGCCAGCCCGCTACATGAACGATGGAGGAGCTACCACAAGCCGGTTAAACGGGGTCGGGGTAACCCATGACGTGGCCCAATTTTAATTTAATTTTAGTGTTAGTGTAGTATTATTGTTATTATTTTATTGTATAACCATATGGATATGTTCTGGATTAAATTAATTTTATTTCATTTCATAAGAATTTAAATCGTAATAATAACAAGGACTTTGACACTGTACTTCGGACCTTCCTCAGCAGTGGCACCAACTGGTGAGCACAAAAACAGTAGCCCATTATCTTAAAAACATGATGTCTGTCGACGGATTTTCCCTAGGGTTAGGAAATTTGTTTTAAAAGGTTTACTTCTCCTGATTATAAAAATAGGCCGGAATTGCCCCAAAAAAATATATTTGGCAATGCAATCTAAAGTAAACCTTAAATTGATTTCGCTAGAGATTAGTTTCGATTAAGAGTTCAGGGGTATTTGTTGACTTGACGTATATGTTTGTAATACGTCATGATACAAGAAAAATAGTTGGTTGACGGAATAATCCCAAACCGTCGGGAAAATCCGTCAACTGACATGTTTAAAAATATATATATATATTTAAATAACCAGCAGTACTAGCGATTTAATACTAGTACACTTATATAGTTAAAGAAATGCCCAATCTATTACAGTCATCAGGTTTATTAAAAAGTAAATATTCTCTTAGTCATGACCAGCCAAAGTGAACTTATCAAAAAGTATGACGGAAATGCCCTCATTGACCTTATATTATGATTGTATTTTTATTATGTAGTTTGATATCCACAAATTATTTAAAAAAAGCGGTGCCTGAAAATCCACATTAATTTTAAAGATTTGCCATATCATGCATGACCAGATTTCTTCGTGTCCACACTTTAGATCTTATTACGGTTACAGTCTTATGTACGGGGAGGGTACTTACCCAGTTGGGCTCCAAATATGAGAAAGATGACATTCGTAACAAATATGCGTAATAAATAAACGTAATAAACTTAGACTGGATCATCTGAGATGACTTGTGCGCTCTGTGAACCAGGGGTGCTACCGCGAACTTCGAAAATCGAACTTCGTATCGTACCGTCTCTTTCCATCATATGGTGTATAACACGAGAGTGAAAGGGACGGCACGCTACGAAGTTCGATTTTCGAAGTTCACGAAACGAGAAATGCAACCGAAATTTCAAACTGGAAAACGCCGTTTGGTTCGATCTGAGCAGCAACGTGCTCGAATTTTCGAGGATTCTTATACGCTACAATGACAAAGGACGTAAGCGACGCTTTAAAACTTTGTGAAACTGGCATTTTTCAAAGGAAATAAATAAATAAATATTAGGGGATTTTTTTTACACAAATCGAACTAGTCCCACGGTAAGCTCAATAAGGCTCGTGTTATGGGTACTAGACGACGATATATTTAATAGATATATACTTAAATAAATAGAAAACATCCAAGTCTCAGGAACAAATCTCTCTGCTCACCACAGAAACAAATGCCCTTACCGGGATTCGAACCCGGAACCTCTAGCTTCGGAGGCAATGGCACTACCAACTAGGCTAAACAGGCCGACTACACAGCAAAATAAATAGCAGCAAATCACGTCGTTTAACTTTTAAAAGACGATAGAAGTTGTTTTGTTCAGTTCTGCTCCAACAGGCAGATATTTTACTGGCTCCTACACTTTTTACCCGACTGCGCCAGAAGCAGGGTTATGTTTTGTATGTAATGTATAATTGTTTGACACGCTCTGCAGCTTGAACGGCTCGATGGATTTTAGCTTGAGAGGTGTCGTTAGATTCGTCGACCCGGGTATGTCCTAAAACTCCGACCAAACCACCGGGGGATGGGCAGCAGCATCCCTAGAGTGCGGTGGAGATACTGCGATCGCCAACCCGCATGCCAAGCGTGGCGATTATGGCATATACCCCCCGTGAATTTGGGGGAGGCCTATGTCTAGCAGTGGACGTCCTTTGGCTGATATGGTGGTGGTGGTGGTAGATATCAAAATAAAAAAAAAAACAACATGATGGATTTTTTGGCGCCAAATTCTAGAGGCCCTGTGAGCTGAAGCCCTCAGAAAAAAATTCTTATTTTTCAAATTTCAAAATTTCCATTAACTGTCTCAACAAAAAATCCATATAATTATCGAACCTGCTCACAAAATTTCACGAGAATCGGTTGAGAAATGCGACCTGTAGAGGAGAACATCCGGACAGACAGACTGACATACGAAAGAATTTTTGTCGAAGCTGAAACGGAGACGCTTCGCTCGCTGGGTCAATAACGGCGAAAATAACTCTGACTGTATGTCTGCTACATGTTTACGCTTAAACCGCCGAATCAATTTAGATGAAAGTTGGTTTGGAGATAGAATGAAACTCCTGGGCCCTCCCAGGTCCGGTTTGGTTGCGTAGTTAATCTTGAACTTCCAGAAAAAATGGGGTTAGAGCTAAAAGGATTACTGCGAATGCGGATTCCCTAAGCAAACTGTATGGCATATATAGTCTTGGAGTCTCCATTGACAAAATACATGGCCCCGCAGACGACTTTAAAAAGTTAAGAGAAGTCTCCCTGTCAGCCGCACGGCCGCGTTAGGTATTCGATTGGGAATATTGGGATAATGCTGTCTTTATCGCTCGTGACGTAAGCGCTCGCAGCATTCCCCCCCCCCCCTCCATGTCCTTCCGCAACCCGAACGTCCGTATTCTGACGTAGTACCCATATTCTAGGTGAAACCTCTTTTAGATACTTTATACTTTTGGAGTTATCAAAAAGTTATTACTTAAATTAGGTAAATTTATAAGTGCTTTAAGATACGTGCAGCTGTCTGGTTTAGTTTACATTCAAACTTTTTGCTGAAAATGTTGTTATCGGGTGATTGAAGAATACTGGCCATATTAATACCTAAATTTAAGTATCAAATTTGTTCTACAGAATATCACAGCTTATATAACAGAGCAGAACTTATTTTGATTAGTTTTAGTTCTTGGTTACGTTTTTTGTTTTATCCATATGTAGTTATATAAAGTTTTGTAAAATGACCTATCGTCAATCAACCCCCGTTTAGGTACATGTGATTTTAATCATAAACATGGCATTGCGATATTACTTTATAATGTATAACAGAGCAGTCAGATAAATAATAAATACATATTTTTGTTTACCTGCAAGTTCTGATAAATTGTATACTGGGCGTGTGACTTAGTATATTATATTAGTTTTATAGTATAGTCACAGTATATATGTTTAATAAGTCTATTATTGACATCATATCCTGAGAATATGAACTATCTGGTACATCGGAAACCAACTTCATGAGGGTTCAAAAAAACGACGAAACACTTCGAGAAAAGGTAGGTAGTTCCCTTGCGCTTCGCTTGGCTCGTCTTGGCGAAGAAAAAATATATTTAATAATTGCAGCAATTAATGAATAGACGTGAACAAAGTCACCAGGATCATAAGACAGATTTTGGTTTGCTTTATTCCTGATGATGATGTAACTGAAGTTAAGGGCTGTAAAGTCTAATTTTTGGTTAGGCTCATATTCCCCACGAACTGCGTCTCTGTTCCTAAAAATGTCATTACATAAGTACTCACAAACCATTAACTATTGAACTCAGGAGAGACGACTTCCACTTCTTCAACTGTGTACGTCTAACTACAGCTGTCCGAATATGTTGAAATGACCACCACTTTGGCTGTACTATTACTTATTCTGTGCTTTGCCTACGAAGCCGGATGTCCCGGGTTCGAATCCCGAGTCTGATCAGAGTATTATTTGTGCATTTATAACGAATAATGTTCCTGGGGCTGGGATGTTTCCTAAATATTTATCTGTATATAAGTATGTATATTGTCGTCTAGTACCCATAGTACAAGCTTTGCTTGGTTGGGACAAGGTCGATTTGTGTAAGATTATTATTTATTATTATGTACTAGCTGTTTCCCGCGACTTCGTCCGCGTCTTCGCTCCAATTGGTCGCAGCGTGATGTTATATTGCCTAAGCCTTCCTCGATAAATGGACTATCCAACACAAAAATATTTTTTCAATTCGAACCAGTAGCTCCTGAGATTAGCGCGTTCAAACAAACAAACAACCTCTTCAGCTTTATAATATTATTGTATAGATTAATAAATTCAAGTTACGTAACTCAGCTAACCAAAACAGCAGGCAAAAATGAAAATACAATACGCACGTCTCCGGTGGTTATCCACTTAGATGATAGTGTAAATGCGCCGCACCTACTTATAAAAGTACGTAACATCCTACCCCGACTGAGTCGCTTGAATCACAAGTGTGTCGCTGAACGACAAAACACCTAAATGTTCCGCTCATTCACAAGTCGGTCACGGACTCTGCCCTTGGCTTTATACCCTTGCTGTGCTATTCATAACCCGCGGTATTTATCTCATCTCTCGGCCCTAAGTAGCGAACGGCGTACGAGCCCAATTTCAAAGAAAAACCGCAAATCGATGTCAAATTTAGCCATTTGGCATTGGCACACGCGTACTAGAGTTCGAAACAAATTTTTGACCCGCAGTTCTTTAAAAAAATCCCTTAGAGTGCAGAGTCGTTACTTTTTAAGGCGACTTCCTGACTTGGCGGGGCGGGTGCGATATTTGATAGGTATTTTGTTCTTTGACGTAAGTTTACTGGTGTGATATTTCCTCACTGGACGAAATACTGTCAGTATGACGTTTGCACAGTAGTAATATCATGCGCAGAAGCGGGGCAGTACTGCATAGATATCGGTTGACACTGACAGCTGACAGTTTTCTCATATACGAAAATTTCCACATTATCACATTTAAGACATTTTTTAAAAATGAAAACTAATATAATTTTCAAAACATACTATAAGTTTGGGCACCTCCAGATACAGTGTCTGTTTTTTTTTGTACAATATACCACAAGTGATACGTGATATCCTCATATCCAACCCCAAGAAACCAATTTGAAAATAAAGTCATTTAGTATTTTATTTTAATTTTTCAATATTACAAAGTGACACAGTTCTACTTCGGTGCCTATTTTATTAGGGTGCCGTAGCCAAAATGGCGAAAACGGAACCCTTACAGATTCGTCATGTCTGTCCGTCCGTCCGTCTGTCCGTCCGTATGTCACAGCCGAATTATGAAATTTGGTAGGAAGGTGTATGCTCTGAACCGCTATAGAAATATAATGTGAAATTACGAAAAAATATTAAACTGGGGGCGCCCCATACGTGTAACAGGGGGGGGGCGTTTTTTTTCAATGCACATAGACGTGTGTGGCATCTATGGATAGGCTTTCGAAAATGACATAGAGGTTTCTTTAAAACTTTTCCATTTAAGTCAACCGTTGATGAGATATTAGCAGTCAAAGTCGTAAAAACTGTGTCCCCCCCTCTAATTTAAAATTCTGAAATATATCAAGATTATATACATTAATAAATAATCTCAACGATTTTTTGTTTGAACAAGATAGATCTAAGTAACGGTTTTTGAGTAATTGCTGAAAAACTGTCTTACCCAAACAAAAGGGCGTAAGTGCTGTGACTTCCCAATGAAGACACGACCTTTTTTGATTTACTGTATTGTATAGTGGTTTTAAACGTAGATTAGGAGGTGTCGGTACGGAACCCTTCTTTGTGACCCGACACGCACTTGGCCGGTTTTTGTGTCTTATTGTAACTAGACTTATATTGGCTATCCTAAGGCAACTTCTGTTGTGAATGGCACAGGGGTCAAAGGGCCACCTGTGATGCCCATAAATGTTAAATGAAGGCTGGATTGGCGGTTTTTGTGAATGGCTGACGCTGGGTCTAGATTTAGGTTGCGGGTATAGACAGAGATATTTTAACGCGCCATTCAAATGGATTAAAATAGGTTCAGGATTAGAATAGGTGGTGAGGTTGATATTAAAAATACGCAATTGGAATTTCAGTTTTTGTACAAGTGTCATCATCATCCTCCTAGCGTTATTCCCAGGACAGTTGCATCCTGAAGGATGCCTGGGGTCCGTTACCTAATCCCAAGAGTTGGAGTAGGCACTAGTTTTTACGGAAGCGACTGCCATCTAACCTTCCAACCCGAGGGGGAAACTAGACCTTATTGGGATTAGGCTTGTCAAGTGAGTGGGCAAATTGACTGTTAGAAGTTCTCAAGCCGCCCGGAGGCCTCTAACTTGGCTTAACGACTGCTATCATAGACAGCAACCGGGATCAACGGCTTAACGTGCCTTCCAAAGCACGGGAGCGCTCAGTTAGTAACCACTCAAAGCGGTCACCCATCCAAGAACTGACCTCGCCCGACATTGCTTAACCTCGCATACCGCACGCGGTACGCGGGCGCCGCTGGGCCACAAACGCTCCTGAGGGTTTTACAAGTGTACCTTTCATAAATACTTAGATGTTTTCTATGGGAAAGGGTCTCAATTATATCGAAACTCGTAGTTCGCATACGTATTTGCTATTTTATATATCACTGATATCACATTTATAGGAAAAATAAATACCTCATCTTACAGATAATTGAAGGATAAAGTTAAATGCAGAATATAATGCGGAATTTACAGGTACTGAAGATTAATCCCTGCCTATTCTTTCCGCCATCGCTCAACTCGACAACATTTCCATCCTCACCACTTCTAGATGGTTGGCAGTCCTCAACTGTGCGTTTCTCCAGAAACTTCCTGCCTCGCACAGCTGAACTGTTAAATTAACTGTTGCCTGCGGCATTTCCGGACCGATACGACCTTCAAAACTTCAAGAAAAGAGCGTACTCCCATCTTAAGAGGGCGCAGTACGCTCGGTCAGGCTCGGTTCTCCATACAAACGTATTTACCCTTTCATTTTAAAACACCATGCTAGAATAACATGAAAATTTGTATACACAATGGGATCCGGCATATCTAGGTCGCACAATAGTTTCTGTTGCTAAAAATTGTAAAAGAAAAAAAAATACAGCGGCTTTTTGAGTTTTTTACGGCTTGTATGAAAACCTTAATACTCGCTGTATTTTTTCTCCATTATAATTTCAAGCAACAGAAACTATGGTCCGACCTAGATATGCCCGATCCCATTGTGTATACAAAGCTTCATGTTATTCTAGCCTGGCGTTTTAAAATGAGAGTATAAATACGTTTGTATGGAGAACCGAGCGTACTACGCACTCTTAAAGGCCGGCAACGCACTTAAAACCCCTCTGGTGTTGTGTGTGTCCATGGGCGGTGCTAATCGCTTACCATCAGGCGATTCATCTGCTCGTTTGCCTCCTAAAAAAGGTACTCCACTGACAAGAGCCGAGTGCTGAAGCCGAGACCCTTGTTTCACTCGGTCAATAAGACTCACTAGCTCGTGGTCGACCCCTTTTTTATTTGCGGATTCTTTGTGTGACAGAGACAAATAAATGCAGGTTCCTCTTTCAACACGATGTATTCGTTGGGAGATCTGGTTACATCTACTTACTTACAGAACAAGTTGTGGCGTTCCTATGTGGAGGTTCTTCCCCAGATGAGTCCGAATATGACTGAGAAGACATTCAACGTGTCATACTTCCCTCCGTCTGATTGTACTGTGTATCATCCTTTAGATCCTATCCTTAGATTATAAAAGGATATAAGCACATTTTTGGTATGAAATCTATAAATTATAAAATACAATTGTTAACGTCTATAAAACAATGTAACTTAAATTTTATGAAAAAACCGGTCAAGTGCGATGCGGACTCGCACACCGAGGGTTTCGTGTACAACTAACTAAAAAACAAATGTGATTGATTTATTTGGTAAAATACATGTAATAATAAACATTATCACCGCTAGTTTATAGGGAAGTTAAAAAAATCATCGGAACAAAATGTGCGGCAGACAACGGGGGGACACGCGAGTGACAGCAATAGGGCTCCGTTTGGACCCTTCCGGTGTGGAACCCTAAAAACAACAAACGACGCTAAAAATGGCCCCACTCACCATCATGCCACGGCAAGCCGCCACGCTGATTTTCAGTGGGGTCCTGCCTTAAGAGGGCGTAGTACGTGGCAGTTCGCTCGGTTCTCCATACAAACGTATTTATGCTCTCATTTTAAAAAGCCATGCTTGAATAACATGAAACTTTGTATACACAATGGGATCCGGCATATCTAGGTCGGAAATTAGTTTCTGTTGCTAGAAATTGTAAAAAAAAAATACAGCAGCTTTTTGAGTTTTTTACGGCTTGTATGAAAACCTTAATAGTCGTTGTATTTTTTCTGCATTATAATTTCAAGCAACAGAAACTAATTTTCGACCTAGATATGCCGGATCCCATTGTGTATACAAAGTTTCATGTTATTCTAGCATGGCGTTTTAAAATGAGAGCGTAAATACGTTTGTATGGAGAACCGAACGTACTGCGCACTCTTAAACCTATCAAAGATGACACACGTGAACAACATAAAATAAAGAAAAAATAACTTGTACCTTCATATTAATAGCTTTTTAAAATCAGAAATTTCAGAAACTTTATTTACCCGCTTAAACACCGAACAAAAAGCCCCAAAAACAATTTATACACCTAATACATTGAATAAAATATAAACCCTTAAGATGTATTCACACGTTGGGGCCCTGAATAAGTAATGGCGAGGTCGGGATCAGTTTATAGGCCGAGAGCCGGTTGTGATTTGCCTACGTGGTCGTATACATAATACTTAAGTACTGATGCGTTGTTGGCAATTTATTTCGAGAAATACTGTACCCGGTCATATTGTTGAGAGTGAGGAATCGGCATTCGCCTCTAGCTGACAAGACAACGAAGCCTCAAATTAATAAAGCATCGACACCAAAAAAACCATAGATATTAGGTAATAAGGACTAGGTACGGCAATGCTATTCTTCTTTCTAGACCAGGGTCCCATTTACTTGGGGTCGGCCTTCCTAGTGCGCATTTTCCATTTAGCACGATTTTGTGCTACGTCCTTATCTAAATGAGCTTCGTTTAGATCTTTTTCGATCGTCGTTAACCATGTGGCGGGTGGTCTTCCACGAGAACGTTTCGTTGTGTGTAAGGCTAGGGCAGTAAGGCTAGGTACGGCAATGCTATACACAATACAAAAATACAAATCGCTTGTGACTTTTAGAGTCTCAAGCGTCCAATGGCTACTGTATATTTCTATTAAGGTAGCGTGTATGCTGGTTTGCCACCGTCGTAGTATAAAAAAACCAGCCAAGTCCGAGTCGGACTCGCGCACCAAGGGGTTCCGTCAAAAATATATATCTTTATGATGTAACTAAAAATGTACGGTTTTACGCAATTTTTCCTTTGTCTGTGCAATAAGACGTTGCTTCGTAGCAAATTTCAAGATTCTGAGTTAACGGAAAGTAGTAGGTTTTGATTCCCTTGCGAGTGTCGAAAATTTGCCGCATAAACGGCTGCATCTTTTGATTGCGTTGGCTTAGAAGTTTGATTTTTTTCACAGCTCTAAGGGACAGTAGACCTGAATATTTGATATAAATTCCAGCTTGATACCTCCACGCGTTCCTGAGAAAAAGGTTCTTGACAGACAACAAAGTGATCCTATAAGGGTTCCGTTTTTTCCTTTCGAGGTACGGAACCCTAAAAATGTGCCGAACACCGCTTAGTTACCGAATATTCGGCACATCTCTACTAACGTGAATACGAGTAAAACTCGTAAAAGTGCTCACGGTTTTTCCTGTAAAAATCGTCGGAAAAACTGGCCGCCCTAATTGCCCTCTCGATCGCTGCCATCGTTTGTACGACTGCTATTCATAAAGCTGACTAGGGAAACGTTCATATAGGCGATTATTTATTCGCAAATTTTTTTTCGCACGAGTTTCATTTCCCAAACTTGAGACTAAGGCCAATCGCTGGTCAGTCTATCATAAAAAAAAACCGTTAATCGTTCAGGACTAAAAAAAATCATCGTATGAAGCTCATTAGGTTAGATTAGATTTATAACTACAGTGAAAGGAGTTATAAACCTAACCTAATGGGCGCTGTACGAAGTCTCCAAAAATGTGTATGTGTAATAAATTTAATCAAAATAATCATTAGGTACGCAACGGGGACGGGTCGCGACACAACCAGACGGTAACGCGAGCGCGAATTTTTTTTTACGCAACAGCGCAAGTTGAAGTTATTTTTATAAAAGAATGTTTAATTTAGCTAAAAAAATTATCAATTTTTATTCGATTTTTCTACAATTAGTCCCCGTCATTTATTATGTCTTTATTGAAAAAAAATACAATTCTGAAAGTTAAAAACAATGCTCCACTTATTTATTTGCATACCAGTTTGACGTCAATTTATATGTTTTAGATGGCCTTTTTAAACCTCTTACAGTACAAATCAGCAAAACAGTTGTTGCATTGAGGCCGATAATTCAACACCGAATTAAAATATCAATAAAATCGCACACTTATTCCGTCGAACTTGGAACAATCTTTCATTATAATGCATTAAAACCGGTATAAATGCAGTTCCTCTGTGAAAAACAACGTTACCTATATACTAAGTTTAACACAATAGCGAGAAAGGGTTGTACGGACTCCGAACAGCAATGCAACAAAATGGATTAACAGGGCACCCATAGATAAATAAAAAGGAGGGCCCGCATGACTGATTTCCGACAAATAGGCATTCTGCTTCGATTCCCAGCTTAAATATCCAGTACTGAAGTAATACTTACAATTTGGATCGACCGTTTTTCATTAAGTATCAGAAATCTTAAGGCGATGGTAGCCGTCAGAATTTCGTCTCCTAGGCTTGCTTATGTTAATAATAATAAGCCTTAATAATTATGCCTTGCCTCGCTGCCGGCGCCTAGGGTATGTTGTAATGCTTTTATATTTCGTATGTATATTTTTATACTTTACTTTTTTTAATTTATTTTAAAAACCTAACATGTAAAAAAATTAAAAAAAATGTACACTAATAATAATGTAATGACATCAACAACTTTTGGTTTTACTATTATTTCCTTCTGCCAAACTGTAAGACAGGTTAGAGGGTTATGTAGGGGGTCAAAAATTTGTGTTAATTTAGTTGTTAATAACATTGTATTGAAGTACCAAATCTTTAGCATACTTTTTCTTTTGGTCACTTAGTATGAGAGCCCTTAAAAATTACCTTTTTACTAGACCGCGCGGAGGATTCGCCTTAACAAAACTTCGTGCTTTTGTATGCTGATCCACAAGGTCGTAAGAGAAATGATTTTCGTATCAAAATATGACTTTTTTATAGTAGCAGAGTGCTGAAGAATTATATATAATGCCCGATATTTAAGCGTCTGCGAGTCTGCGACATTGTATTCGCTATAAAAGGTTTCAAGTATCGTCTTGACTTTGTATTACGTACGGTGGAGTTATAGATTTTTATAACGAAATAAGAGAGGTAGAGTAGAGAGAGAGGTAAGAGAGGGAGGGCACGTCTAGCATCTGGTCGGCTAACTGTGGCGCTGTTGGGTATGTTACACAGTAGATTAGGAAGTGAGTTGAGTGTCGCCGTTCGCCAACAAACTGTCATGCAGTTTGGCGAAAAGTTGTGTGTATTATACTGTGTGAATTGTGATTGAATAAATTAAAAAAATATATATTTAAACGTTATTGCACAAATAAGTCAGTACAACTGGCGGACTTAATGCCTCAAGGTATCATCATATTCATCATTCATTCTCATACATACATACCACATTCAGTCAACTCTCATACTTTTACTGCCATACCCATGTCTCACTTCCATACATCAGTGTAGGAACAAGCACTCCCCTGTGAACCGCAAGATGATTCTAAATTCCAAAGGGTAAAACCGGACCTTATTACTAAGATTCCGCTGTCCGTCTACCACCAGGCTGAATCTCATGAACCGTGATAGTTAGACATTTAATTTTTTCACAGATGATGTATTTCTGTTGCCTCTATAACAAGAAATACTAAAAACAAAATACAATATATATTTAAGATAGTTCCAATGCAAAAAAAAACTTTTAAAAATTTGCTTGTTGTGTATAGGAAAACTAAAATTCGACTCGCACTTGACCAAAATTCTACTTGATTAATATCAAGATGATTTAACATTCTCATTACCGAATAAAACTGAAAAAAATATCTTTATTTGAATTAAATTAAAAAAGGTTATAATAAAGTGTCTAATGTTGTATGGAGCCCTTCGTGCGCGAGTCCGACTCGCAATTGGCCGGTTTATTTTTTGTATATTTTGACTACTCACAAACGAGCGCAATGCTCCATTCACCCGATTTCCAGCTTTTACTCTTCTTTCGATATCACCATCACACTTTCCATCATTTGTATATTTCACAAAAAGTCTTCTGAGCACTGCCTCGACAACAAAGCGTTCCCTTGTTTATGAGCACCTCTTAGATAAAGATAGCGACTATAATACCTACATTATACTTCAGTAATAATATTCTCCGTCCCGTCTGACAGACAGTAATAGAGAAACGTAATAAATATGAATTTTATTCCCTAGACGTCTGAATGTGAGTTTTATTGTCAAAGAGAACACAACACTTCTGAAGAAACTTGTAAACTTTGCTGTGCTTCAAGAAATGTATTTCCTTTCTTTATTTTAAATGTTGCAGTTGCACTGAACAAATAAAAGTCAGTTTAAAATGTGCTGTATTGCTGTATGGAGGGTAAGACAAAGGTTGGACAATTTTCTAGGACAGGTGTTGTGTTGACACAATATGTAATTTCATTGGTTGTATCAGCTGTGACAATGCTTTCCTGGGGTATTGTCACCTTTGCAATAAGTTTTTAATGAGTAATACACAGTTAAAAAAAACCGGACAAAGTGAGTAGGTATTACTCACACACCGAGGGTTCCGTACAAAATTACGTTCATAAAGGTAATTTGGTGAATAAAAAAAGTTACCTACCTATATATACGGGTGTGGCCTGTAATAGGAGCAATAAATTTAAAGGAGCGTTTCCTTAGAGCATTCGCAGTAACATCTTGTACCCAAAAAAAAAAATATTTTACAATTGGGAGAAATTTAGATCTAAAGTTATGAGCTCCAAATAATGGATCTTGGCACCCAGAGATTATAGCGCGGCAGTTAATGCTGATTTTGAGGTTGCTTCAAGGTAAGACTCATAATCGTTGTCGCATTTTTGGTTTAAAAGAATATTTTTGGGATTATTTAAAAAAAAATATATAAAGTTTTAGTGTTTATTGAATAAATTGTTGTTAATATCACTCCAGTAGAGTAAAAAAGTACATATAAGCTACATTTGCGAAAAAAAAAATTCCAAAAAATCTTTTTTTTTTTAATTAAAATCATTTGGAAATAATTGCTGGAGAGCTCAATAGTGTACCGTTTAATTTTTTGCTCCTATTACAGGCCACACCCTGTAGATAGGTTTATAATGATATTTTTCCTGTATACTTTACGTTAATCTTAATCATATGTAATATTTTCAAAGTTTTGCATGGTAAACTTCGGAAATCACAGTTTTTCTTATTAGAAACCTATGTAGGTTATTTTTTTTTATTTTGGTTGAGAGAGGTTATGCGATGAGGTTAAGTGAGAGTAAGGTAGACGAGTAATGAATCCAATTTTATAGGTAAGGCACCAATTTTTTACAGACTTCTTTTTTATTACAAAAATAATAGACCTACATATGTATGTATGTATGTATGTTGACAATCAATTTCAATTTAAATTATTTCTGTCGAATTTTACTTCTTTACTAACATAGTGTTCGTAAGAATAATTGTTACAAACATCTTTATGTCATTTATATGGAACCATGTTTCTGAAATAAATTATTTGATTTGATTTGATTTTGTATGGTTATCTTTGATGCAAGGAATTTATATTTATGACGCAGTAAATGATTGTTACTGCTAATTTCCGACAGTGGCGAATTGTCATACTAAATGAGTGTCAAAAATGTACACATCCCAAAATTTCATTTCTGTTACAAAGCTTTTATTGCCGACTGTACTTTTCCACAATCACGATGGGTTTATCTTTTGTGGTTTAGGAGTTGCTATGGCCACCTTGTGTCTTCATCATCAGATCAGCTCTGAGGTACCATAATATGTAGTAATACTATACTGTCACCAACTTACATAATTTTTAAGAAAAAAAACCGACTTCAATTGGGGAGTCCGGTGAAAGATTATTAATCTTAGATGGTGCACTCTTAGATTCCATACAATAAAATACAAAAATGGCTATAAGTATGTTTATAATGGTAGAAGACTAAGTACCGTCAATTCCTCATGAAATCTTGGAAAAACCTTGCTTGCTTGACAAACAAAACGAAGAGAACAAATCGCCAAACGTGAACTACGCGTCATTGAAGAGTTCCGTTCTGATCATCATCAGCAGTTCCACTTCATCAAATGTTACTTTTATGAATGAAAATGCTTGATTAGTTCATGAAAATACTAAAATCACTATTTGTGTGCCTTTCACATTTGAGGAGTTCCCTCAATTCCTCATGGATCCCATCATCAGAACTCGAGCATGACAAAAATTAATCGTGAAAATAGAACTTGCTTAACAAACACAGCTAGGAGGACAAATCGCCAAACGTGAACTTTTCGTCGTTGAAGAGTTCTGTTCTGATCATCATCAACAGTTCTACTTCATCCAATGTCACATTTTTGGATGCAAATGCTTGACTTGTTGATAAAAACACAAAAATCACTATATGTTTGCCTTAAAGATTTGAGGAGTTCCCTCAATTCCTCATAGATCCCATCATCAGAACTGCCTTTTGACAAAAACGGGACCAACTTGGATACATATACATACAATCAAAAAAAAAATTTTCAAATCGGTTAAGAAATGACGGAGTTATGGAGTAACAAACATTAAAAAAAAAAAAACAAAAAAAAAAAACATACAACCGAATTGATAACCTCCTCTTTTGAAATTTTGAAGTCGGTTAAAAAAGGATTGCAAAGGATGACAACTTACTTACATACTCGTATAATAATAAATAATAATAAATCTTTATTTCGGACATATTAAATATATCCATAGTAGGTTAGTAAGTACTTACATTTAAACAAACATGAAAGACAACAATACAAAACACTACATTTTATAACACAAATTCTGCAATTCCCTTAACTTGACTCACCCAAAACTTTAATATGGCGCAGTCAAACCTCTCTGCTAACGCGTTTAAGATGCTGGTGGTAGTATATCTAACGCGACCCAACAACGTAATACGTAGTAACGTATGTACTCGTATTTACATATTTACATACGCACAGTGCAAATTAAATAAAAGTCTGTAAAAAATAATATATATTGAAATGTTTGCATCCCCTACGCAAAAAGTGGGCACGGACGCGCTTTCCACTGTACACCATTGTCTTTTAAGCCACACCAAACTCAATCAGGCCACTAGAATTGCAAAAAGACCAAAAGCCGTAAAAACGAAGTAGCTAACCCACCACACTATTCCGGATATTCCGGCCATAGCTACTGTAGTTCCGGATCTTTGTTTTTGCTAGACCATAGCAACATCCGTTCAAAATGGCGGTGCTATAAATCCACAGACAAAAGGAAGCGGATGGCGGTAAATTCACTGCATTGTACAGGTAAGGAAACGTGAAAGAGTTTGTTAAGTTACAATGACTATGGGAAAGCAATTTCTTTTATAATACCTGTTAGTATACACAGACAAGACAGGTGATTTAGATTAATTTATTGACAATATTAAATGGCATTATAAATAATAATAATATTTATTGGCAATGAGAAAATTACATGTCAAATGATACACTCTGGCCCCTTCGCTATGTCAGTCAATATATTTAATAAAATTCCGAAGACATTACAAGAAGACTACTATACATAGATTTAAAAGAGAAATAATAAACTAGGTGACAGAAAAACTGAACGTGTGACTAAAATACTCCCCCCCTCCGAACCCTCCTCTCTCCGAATTATTCGCTCATGGGTATTCGCACAATTAGTATTCATTCAGTACGTTTTAGTTTTTTGTAGGTTAGGTTCGTTTATGTTTGGACCTTTTATTACTACCCGATTTAAAATACATTCAATACGGCACCTTATCAGTAAAGCTTACTATTCCGTCCAAGAGTTTTTAAATGAATTAGTAAGACACAGATGCCACTATTATTTTCTATAATGTATTAGTGCCTAAGTTTTTTAGTTTGTACCTAGTATTAGTTTCGTTGCTTTGCCCTCACAGTATATAATTTTTAAGATCACAATGTACACATGAAACGCAAATAAATTATTATGACATATGACTGAAACCATTATGATAAAACTAATCGAAATGTTTTCGTTTTTTACAATGAATATTATTGTTCGTTAAACCGGTATATGAAAGAACAGATTAATAACGGTTTACGCGCAATATTAAAACGGTTTAAATACCGGTTCTTAGGCCTGAAACCTTCACGACATAAATAAGTTTAAAAACAACGCTCCGATCGCGCATTCAAAGGTAAACACGGCCAGAATTAATAATATTTTGTTTGCCAACGTGCTAATCATAAATCTGCCTGTTTAAACGGAAAACTTCCAAGATCCGGGATAACAGGGGAAATGGCCGCTTAATTAAGTAAGAAATTAAGTGAGAGGCCCCGAATGATCCCTGCGGGACGAAAAACAATGCTACGCGTATTTAGCTGGGCAGCGTTAAGATTTAATTAGGTATTACTGTGACTAACGTAGAGCAAAATCACTTTTAACTTTTTCAGTGTACTCGGGCGTATGATGGTTGCCATTTTTAACCGACTTTAAGATTTCAAAAGAGGAGGTTATCAATTCGGTTGTATATTGTTTTTTTTTTATGTTTGTTACTCGAGAACTCCGTCATTTCTGAAACGATTTTGAAAATTCTTTTTTTGATTGTAAGAATATATATATCCATGTTGGTCCCGTTTTTGTCAAAACGCAGTTCTGATGATGGAATCTATGAGGAATCGAGGGAACTCCTCAAATGTGAAAGGCACACATATAGTGATCTTTGTGTTTTTATCAACAAATCGAGCATTTTCATACAAAAATGTGACATTTGATGAAGTGGAACTGCTGATGATGATCAGAATAGAACTCTTTAACGACTAAAAGTTTACGATTGGCGATTTGTCCTCCTAGCTGTGTTTGTTATGCAAGTTCTATTTTCACGATTAATTTTTGTCATGCTCGAGTTCTGATGGTGGGATCCATGAGGAATCGAGGGAACTCCTCAAATATAAAAGGCGTATATATAGTGATTTTAGTATTTCCATAAAAAAATCAAGCATTTACATTTAAATAAGTGACATTTGATGAAATGGAACTGCTGATGATGATCAGAATGGGACTCTTCAACGACACATAGTTTGGCGATTTGTTCTCTTCGTTATGTTTTTCAAGCAAGCTAGGTTTTCAAGGCACATTTTTGTCAAGCTTGAATTCTGATGGGAATTGAGGGTATTTAGTCTTCTACCATTAGAAATATACATATAGTCATTTTTATTTCATTGTATGGAATCTAAGAGTGCACCATCTATGTATAATAATCTTTCACCGGCCTCCCCCAGTAAAGTCGGTTTTTTTTTCTTACAAATTATATCACTTATCGTTGTGGATAACACATTCGTCACTTTCAGACAAGTATGCGAGTGCAAGAGTGACGGGCGTCTTATCCACGACTGTAAGTAATATAATAATTTAAAAAAAAACCGACTTCAATAATGGATTGCTCAGAACGACAAGAATTTGTTATCACTTCACTGTAGATGTTGCCATGAGACTTTCCAAGGCGTTATTAAAAAAGTAATGTCATTGAATGATTTGTCACCACGAGGGTCCACGAGGGTAGAAATAATGAGGGGCAGAGGTTTAATCAAAATCTCAAGTATTCTATCTGGTACAAATTGACGCTTGTGAAAATTTCAAGCCATAGTGAGATTTTCACCGCTTTAATTGTCAATGGATTCCTGTAAGCTGTAAACCATTTACCTTTAAACCAAAACAACCACTAGCGGTGGGTTGTAATGGACGAACAAATTGCATATTTTCATACAGTTTGTTTATATTAAACTATACGATGTTTAATGTCTTGTAAAAATGTCACCTCGCCGAGTTTCTTACGCCAGTTTTTCTCGTGGCAGGGGTTTATTTTTCCGAACCGGTGGTAGCTTATTGATATTCATAGGTGCTTATTATATGCCTAAATTGAAGAATAAAGAACTTTTACTTTTACTACTGAATGGACGTAATAATAAAGCTTGTAAAAAGCTTCAAAAATAGCGCGGTGCAAGGAAAAGGAGGAAAAAAGTCTACAGGAAATATATGGGGCAAGGTCAAGTAAAAGTAAACTTTTGTTCTCATTTACTGAATGCTGGGAAACAACAACAATTACGTCGTGATCGCACGAACTGGGCTTTGGCGTAGTGCAAGAGGGATAACACTAATCATTCCTATATTGTTGAAGAGAAATCTTAATATATAATTAAAAACTCGCCACTTATGTACTAATGGGATGCATAACGCATTGAACCCGGTTGCTGTCTATCGCTGCAGTAGTTAAAGCCATTCCACATGTAGCAATTCGTCACGACAACCGGCACAGACGCGCCTGTGGTTGGAATGAGCCAGCAAAACATGGTTTTCATTCTTACTACAGGCAATTTTCGTGACAGATTGCTAGGTGTTTAATACGTAGCAATAAGATAAGGGGACCCGGGTATGTTCTTAAACTACGACTAAGATTACCGGGGGATGGGCAGCAGCATCCCTGGAGTGCGGTGGAGAAACTGCGATCGCCAATCCGCATGCCAATCGTGCCGGTTGTGGCATTTACCCCCCATGAAATTGGTGGAGGCCTATGTCCAGCAGTGGACGTCCTTCGGCTGATATGGTGGTGGTGGAGATAAGCCTATGGACGCTCGTGACTCCAGAAGAATCTCAAGCACGTTGACGCTTTTTTAGGGTTCCGTATACCCAAAGGGTAAAAACGGGACCCTATTACAAAGACTTCGCTGTCCGTCCGTCCGTCCGTCTGTCACCAGGCTGTATCTCAAGAACCGTAATAGCTAGAAAGTTGAAATTTTCACAGATTGTGTATTTCTGTTGCCGCTATAACAACAAATACTAAAAACAAAATAATAATTAAGGGGGTGCTCCAATACAAAAAACGTGATATTTTAGCCCTTTTTCATGGCTGCCACTCGCCGAGCTAAATATCAAGAACCGTAAAATGACTAGCATTTGAAATTTGTACAGATTATGTATTTTTATTGTGGCTACAACAATAAATACTAAAATCAAAATAATAATAATAATTAAGGGGGGGGGGCTCCCATGGAACAGAGTAGTTGTTGGCGTTTTTTTCTGGTACGGAACCCTTCGGGGCCTTCGTGCGCGAGTCCGACTCGCACTTGGCCGGTTTTTTATTGATTAAGGATTCGTCGTGTTGACAGCTAGAGAAATATGCAGGTCCTTCACTCTCAACACAGTGCATCCTCGGGGGCTCTGGCGACCTCACTCACCACCAGGAACTCAGCACCGCATATGTGGTCTTCTGTAAGGTGGAGGTGCTCTTCAATTGGGCTGCTCTAAATATGAGCAAGAGAACATCTCTCTTAAAATCCTCTCTTTTTCTTACCACCACGATATCAGCCGAAGGACGTCCTCTGCTGGACATAGGCCTTTTTCCGTTGGGAAAATACATTTACCTCAGATCATAGAAAGAAGGAGATATGGCACGGGGGCGTGGCGCGTCTCGCCTCGATAAGGTCAGTAAACCATATTCGCGCGCACCGCTCTTAGCGCTGACTCATTTGAGCGGCGATCGTTGTTCACGCTATGGCTCCGGATTTTTTTCGAAATAACGGTCTGTAGCGTGTTTATTTGTAAAAATCGGTAAACTAAACAAAAATACAAAATACGTGGAATAACATACCACTGCTAAGTGCTAGTTTAGATTAGTAGTTCTATTATTAATGTATTTTTAAAGTTCCTTAATTCACTTTGTAAAATTCACCCTTAAAGCTTCGACCTGCCAGCGCATACACCTTACGCAGCTTCGAGTGCGCGGGATAAGGCAGTGGCAGTATCTGTATGCATGCAATATTATCGATAATTGATCGACGTTATTACGAATGGTTTTCATTACATTTTCGTTGAACTCGTAATTTAAAAAAAAAAAAATTGTATTTCCGTAATAAACAGTATTTTGATTCACCTTTAAACGAAGTTTTTCGTTTTAAAGGTAAAACGCTCATCTCATGATTTTATCGATAAATGCTAAAATGGATGCATGTGACCATCCCTAACCAGTTCACCGACGCTGTTGTTTACGTGTACGAGTGTATTCCTACTGTTGCTTTTCGTAGTGAGAGTACCAATTAGAGAATTAGAATGCTAGTAGACAACTGGACGGATGTGTGCGGGAACCCAATATTTACAATATTGTGCAAGTAGTGGAAACGCACACATCTTCAAAAGTGGCGACAGCAGTACCGGACTAATTTCGCGGTTAGGGCATATCTCTTTCTTTCTATGATCTGAGACATTTACCTATACCACCCGGTAAAGATCTGGGTGGGTATGATGGACTATCCGGTTAGACCGTACTACCGTCTAAAAACCCAACGATTACCGGCCACGCCTTTAGTGGGGCGCCGCAGGATCGCAGATAGCACTCTGCTGCGACACACCGGCGGGTGGCCCGTAGTGATTTTTTTTGCAGACCGCACTTCATGTGGGGCATTCACCTGGGTTCCCTAGACATAGGCCTCCACTAATTTCATGAGGGGTAAGTGCCATAATCGCCACGCTTGGCATGCGGCTTCGGCGATTGCAGTAACTCCACCGCTCTCCAGGGATGCTATTTGGTGTAAATCTGGAAGAATGTAAGAAAAAGGGATCTTACATTCCTCCACATTTACAGTATTTACACCAAATACAGGAAGCGTATCAAAGTTGAAGTAACGCATGTAATATCATATTCACCATTAGGAAACTAGGTCAGTTATCTTTTAACGTAATGCTGAATAGCATGAGGTCAGTTGCTGAAAGCTGGATATGATCTGAATAGCTTCAGTAACAAAATTGGACATGAAAAACTACAGATTTCAATTCGAATAAGCATTTTACGTGGCGAAGTTTTCTTTGAGCTGGCAAACGTGAATGGAGGTTTATGAAAATTGAAGTGGTTTTTATACTTGTAGAGTGGAGCTATGCAGAATGTTTTGAAAAAAATTATGGGGAAGAATTATGTGGGGAAAGGAACGCTTGTTCGTTTGCAAGAGCAGTACGAAAGGAGATTTATAGAGTAAAATAAATCCAATATAAATCATCATATATATTTTTTTATTATTTATTCAGAAAACCAACAGCGATACAGAAAATATAACTTAAATGCTAATTAACTAAACAGTATGGCCAATTACAGGTTTCCCTTGCTAACTTTGTTGTATTAAAAATAATCAAACGGACTACAATATTGGACTGAAACTGATTATTACATTACATTTTAGGTATGAAATAAATAGTTAAATACATGTAAGTACTAATAAAATATAGTTCTTCTATTCGTATTGAAGAACAGAACTATACTAAGTATGCTTTAACATTCATGAATAGTAGAATAATAATAATATCTATTAAGAGGAACGATGCTGCTTATTTTTAACTAGCTTTTGCCCGCGACTTCGTCCGCGTATAACTCGTTCTCGCCTTAGAATGATTTGTTTTCCCATACAATCTTTCTCAAACTCAGGTGATTGGATTGGAAGGCATCTAAAAGGACACCAGGACCTTTGGTGTTAGAGAAGGAAAGCCACGAATAGATCGGACTGGACATATTTGCTTGACCAGGCTAGGACCCACCCGCGGCTATAACGCCTCGGATGATGATGATACAATCTTTCACCCTTCTTTACACCCCCTTAAGAAATGATTACAGTCAATATGGCATTCCCTAGAAATCCTAGTGTCGAAACGAATGATTACGTGCTTATTTCGGAATATCAAACTGTACCGATTCTAGACGAATGAATCTCGTCAAAAACATTACATGTACAATGATAAAAGTCTCGCTACGCAGTTCTGCCGGAAAACATTGTCCCAACAGAGCGAGTTCATCATGTAAGCATGATGACCGAAGGCCGGAAGCAGAGCGGGTAGGCATGGATACAGGGTACAGGATTTATTGGTAAAACATAAGCATTTTACAAGTCAGGTTAATTACAAAGAATATTCAATCATGATGTTCCAAAAACGTTATACACTACACATATAGCATGGGTCAATGATCCTTTCGTATATGCGTAAACTCATCAATTAAGTAACAGGCTTTCTCAGTGAGCAACAATCTGAGCTTGTTTTTAAATATTGAGTCACTTTCCGAGTCCATTATTACAGCTGGTACTGAGTTGTATATAGCCGGTCTCATGATGCTGAGCGACCGCCGTGACTTGGCGAGCCTACGCCTTGGAGCGAGCAGCAGGGGTCGCCTACGGGACGGACGATCAGAAGTTTGCGCGGTAGTTTTATATAGGTGTACGTTCTTTCTAACGTACGTACAAGCTGCCAGTATATATATACAAGGTAAAGAGAATAATCACACAGAGCGGGCTTCTTATGTAAGACTAAGGGCCGAAGGCCTGAAGCAGAGAGGCGAGCCACGCGAGGCTGAAGGTCGAGCCTCCCAACAGAATAGATTCTTCATGTAAGGTTGATGACTGAAAAGCCGAAGGAGAGTGGCAAGACATGCGAGGCCGACGGCCGAGCTATGTCGTCGCCGAAGAGCCAGTTGCCATATTAAATAGAGTAAATTATACTCCATTCGTTCGTTTTGACATGATGCCTAGACATATAAACAGACACAAATTGTTGAAACAATTTCTTTTATCGATTCTAAGTATCCCCAGCCAACTTTTTTTCGAATATCTTTCATGTACAGACTTTCTACCCTCTCCAGATTTATCTTAGATCTATACTTATGTATCTATCTATACATAAGTATAGATCTAAGGTGCTCCAACTGTCAATGCTGACGATTGGGCTGCCCAGCTCAAGTGATCTCTTATATCAAACAGTTTTTATGGTGTGAAGGGTCAACAATTACATAAAAAATAACGCACTACAAAATTAAATGGTACACAGACGATACAAAGTGTGCATTGAAACAGCTGTTTTTGTATTTAAGCATATGAATAAAAACAATGCCAAAGTATTTTTTTATTTATTAATAATGGGATTGCTCTTGGCCAGCATCTAGGTCCAGGTTATATGAACTCGGAAATACAGACGCCGGCAGAGAATTCCAAACCTTAGAAGTGCGCATTGCAAATGCATTTTGATAAACACGCAAAGTAGAACTAATTGCGAAAAGGTTATGCTCAAAAATAGCGTCAACAACCAGAAGGAATTATGATACCTCGGTTTTAACATACTGAATCGTCAACTTGTTTGCAATAAGTACCTCAAATTCTGCTATGCTTTAAGTTAAATTTCTTGACACGCCCTTATACTCCAAATTGGCTGAAACTTTAATCGTAGAATGGCGTATGTGGATTTAAACCACCCCGTTTCATAGACTTTACTTGCATTCCCGATTTAATATCCCTTTGATGGATAATCATCGGGAAAAAAATTATATTTATAATATATATAAGTGAATGCAGATTATAATTATACTATTAGCATACAACTCATCTTAATCTTACGGCAAAAGCAACTTTGTAATTGCATGTTTTTATATGGGATTACAAAGTTATATATGCAGATTTTGAATGTAGAAAATGGGACTGAAATTTGGGTTTCGGGTTACAGTTACTTAATGGGCTAAATCATAATTGTGTTTGAAGAGAACGCAGTGGCTGGCGCGCACATTGGACATCGCGCGGCGCTGCGCTTACGTTTACTTTCTTTTTTTTTAGTTTTTTAAGATTTCACAAATTTTGATTGAGGATGTTTTTCTTTTGTCGTCAAGTATATACTTTCTAATTTTCAAACCTGCAACTCATGGATTATAGGAGTTCCCATACAAAATTCAACCTCTCTTTTTACCCCCTTTTTTAACCCAAATCTGCACAATTTTTATAGCCTAAAACCTGACCGGGTATTTACTCGACAGATTAGTAAAGTTTTCATCAAAATCCATTCAGCCGTTTTCACGTGATGCGCGTTCATATAAACAGACAAACAGACATACAGACAAAAATTCTAAAAACTCTTGGAACTTGTTCTATTATCGGTTCTAAGTATTCCCAGCCAACTTTTTGTCGAATATCTTCCATGTACAGAATTTCGACCCTCTTCAGCTTTATTATATGTATAATAGATTGTGTCAATAATTCCAAGTTTAAATAAAAGATGCTTTGGTGTGTCTAAAAATGTCTATACTAGAAAACTCTGTGTTATAGAATTTAGCAATGCGTGCAAGCACGTTATATTTAGCATAGTTGGTTCCATATCGGGGCACACGAAACATTGGAGAGTGACGAGTGCGACGCAGAGGAGTGTTGAGTGATAACTGCGAAACTAGTTCGGGGCAATCCAGGTGTCCATTAAGAATATCGTATAACAAGTACATATCCAGAACCTTACGTACGTCTGTCAGCTAGTGGTAATAAGTTATGCATGTGGCAATTGTTTACATACGATGTCGCATACCTACTTGCGAAGACGGAAGTTGAGGTGCTTGATGAATTTCTTTTGAATACGCTCAATTTGATGGTTTATAGGTGATGTAATGCGGATACCAGATTGGACAGGCATATTCAAGGGTACTACGCACGTACGAGAGATATCACAATTTAAGAACTTCTATATTTTTCAGTACTTTACAAGATCTTATAATGAAACATAGATTTTTGTAGCTCTTGTTAATAATATAATCTATATGTTCTGAAAATGACTATTTACTGTCGAACATAATTCCTAGATCACGAACTAACTCAACTCTGTTGATTGTCGTGTCTTCGAAGTTGTACGAGAAATAAAGTGGCTGTTTTTTTCGCGTATAGCTGATGCATTGACATTTTCCGACATTAACAGTAATTTTATTTTTAGTGTAGTAGTTTTGTAAGTTTTGCAGATCTGTTTGAAGAGCCAGGCAATCATCTAGGCTCCTAATAACATGAAATATTTTTTTAACGTCGGCATACATTAAATGTTTAGTTTTTGTAAATGAGTCTGTGATGTTAAATAAGTACGCGTTATAAAGAAGAGGGCCTAAATGGGACCCCTGTGGCACACCGCTAGTAATATTAGCAAAGTTTGAGCGATAACCTCCAAGAACTACTGCCTGTGACCTATTAGTCAAATAGGATTTGATCCAGTGTAAATAGAAGGTCTCTGCGTATTCCCAGCCTGTATAACTTGTGCAGTAGTATGACATAATCTACACGATCGAAAGCTTTTTCGAAATCAGTAGAGTCTACCTGTCCCCCCTTATCCATATGCGTTAGGACGTAGTTAGAGAAATATGCTAAGTTGGAGGCAGTGGAACGTTTCCTTAAAAATCCGTGTTGTTTATCGGATATACCTGCGAGAATATACGGGTAAACATTATTATAAATAATTTTCTCGAACACTTTGAAAACTGTTTAAAGTATTGAGTTGCCCCTGTAATTTTCTATGTTTGTACGTGACGCTTTTTTGTGAATGGTAACTATGTTTGTTTTTTTTCCATAACTTAGGGAAAATTTCAGCGCTGAGAGAGCGATTAAATATTATCTTCCTAGCGTATGTCCCAGTTGTAACCTAAAGGATTTATTAGTTGATTTGCCAACTTCATAGTATAAAAAAAACCGGCCAGTTGCGAGGCGGACTCGCGCACCGAGGGTTCCATAAAAATATTTTTATTATATTATGTAACTAAAACTTTACGTTTTTCGCAATTTTTCCTTTATCTGTGCTATAAGACGTTACTTCGTACCAAATTTCAAGATTCTGAGTTCACGGAAATTACCCTGTAGGTTTTGATTCCCTTGCGAGTGTCGAAAATTTGCGGCATAAACGGCTGTACCTTTTGATTGCGTTGGCTTAGAGGCTTTGATTTTTTCACAGCTCTAAGGGACAGTAGACTTGAATATTTGATATATATTCCAGCTTGATACTACGCGTTCATGAGAAAAAGGGTTTTGACAGACAGACGGACGGACGGACAACAGAGGATCACTGGGACATAAGGGTTCCGCTTTTTCCTTTCGAGGTACGGAACCCTAAAAGATCAAGGCTAAAACGCATCCATTTTCTCAACAATGTCATATCACATGACTGAAATTACGTAACATTCTTCAGAGTTTTTCACCGTAAACACCCAGAAAGCTCGTAACCTCTCTGAAGCCGAGCTTTTTGCAGAAATAAAACGCTTATAAGCGAATCGTGTCACGGGATGGCAATTTTAATAAACGATAAGTGTGAACCGCAAAGCTCTCGAGAAAAAAGCGTGGGGCTTCGGTTTTTGCGTAATTATTCGTGTCAAGAGCAATTTGATTGGAGATTTTTTTATAGGTGCTGATTTATTTTCGCTCGTCAGCTGTTTTAAGCTTTCGTGATGATTCTATAAAAAAATGTTGCGACAGTAGAATAAACGAGTTTCTGCCTAAAATGAAGCCTTCCGGCGGCTTGAGAACTTCGAACAGTCAAGTTGCCCACTCACTTGACAAAGGGGGGTCGAAGTTGCACCACGTCCGTAGGGAGTACCCATCGTTACCCTACACGTGACCCCTGGGTGGTGCTAAAAGTGCAACAAAACTGGCAACCGTACTGTATTCTCGAAGATCGTCTTATTATTATATAAAATTTCATTTTTGGTATAAGCTTTTATTTTCTACTGCACCTTTTTAGGGTTCCGTAGTCAACTAGGAACCCTTATAGTTTCGCAATGTCCATGTCCATCTGTCTGCCCGAGGCTTTGCTCTGTAATTGTTATGGCTAGATAGAAAGCGAATGCTCCCCTTCCAGCCAGCTATTCATTTTTTTTTGTTTGAGCTGTGAAATAGGTGCGGGCTGAAAATCAGCGCTGTACAGCCGACCAGGCTCGCAGCAAACGCTGAGCCCGAGCACCGTTATTATATTGTCGCACCGTTCGTTCCTGTTTATTAGTTATTATTTTTCCTTTGTGCATTTGTACTTTTGTTTTGTTTTTTGCTTTCTTGCGACAATAAATCATTTTATTATTTTATTATTATTAAAGTTCAGATTTGGCATGGATATATAAATCTGACAGTGGTAAAATAAGATCATTTTTTTTTAAAGGTAACGCGTAAAGTGGGTTTATTTTTTTGCTTCAACCGTATGGTTTGAGTGTGCTGTTGGATAGGTCCTTCAAAATGAAAACAGGTATTCATCAAACATTTTTGATAAAGTGAATATTTTCGAAAAAAGGGCACATTTTTTTCGTCTCCTCTTTTGAACTATGGGCCCAAAAAATATAAAAAAAAAACATGAAAGTAAAACTTAACTTTCAACGAAAACCATAGTGGACATGATCAGTTAAGCTGTTTTTGAGTTATCGCAAAAAGTCTTCCCATCTTAGTAAAAGACGTTTAGAACGCTGCGAAGGTTTTCCCTTTTGCTCGTTATTATTTGATATTTTTAATTAAGTTCATTGGGCAACTACGGAACCCTACACTGAGCAAGGCCCGACATGCTCTTGGCCGATTTTTTCATAGACATCAACTAATCGCTGAGAAACTTCCACTGCGTCTAAACACGACGGCGTTATCTTGTGCAGTTGACATTCTCGTGGAGTCCCTAAAACTCTTTTTGATACCGTACTCGTAATGTCCGAGCCATTAATTCAGAAACCACGCATACCTCCGCAGTGCAGCTCGCAGTGATTTATATCTGCAATAAGTCCGCCTGCCGCGTTTATTGGAACACAAATTGTGGGGTGCTTTTATGTAGGTTTATCCGCGGTGAAGTATTTGTACTAAGTAAGTAAACATTAACGCCTGCTTACGAAATTTTTTGACGCCGCGTATGCCAATGGTCGCAGGTTCGCACTCCGCTCGGAGCACTAAATTTTTCCCTTCAATTTGGAATTAAGAATTTAGAGTACTCAGTTTTTTTCAAGGAGCAGAAATTGTATTATATTAATAATTAATATTGGGGGACAATCTTACACAAATCGACCTAGTCTCAAACTATGCAAAGCTTGTACTACGGGTACTGGACGACGATATACATAGATATATGATATACATAGAAAATATCCAAGGTTCAGGAACAAATCATCATCCTCCTAGCGTTATTCCCAGTACAGTTGGATCCTGAGGGATGCCTGGGGTCCGCTACCTAATCCCAAGAATTGGCGTAGGCACTAGTTTTTACGGAAGCCACTGCCATCTGACTTTCCAACCCGAGGGGGAAACAAGACCTTATTGGGATTAGGCTTGTCAAGTGAGTGTGTAACTTGACTGTTAGAGGTTCTCAAGCCGCCCGGAGGCCTCTAACTTGGCTTAACGACTGCTATCATATGCAGCAACCGGGACCAACGGCTTAAAGTGCCTTCCAAAGTACGGGAGCGCTCAGTCAGTAACCACTCAAGGCGGTCACCCATCCAAGAACTGACCCCATGGTGCTTAACCTCGCATACCGCATGCGGTACGCGGGCGCCGCTGAGTCACGAACGCTCCAAGATTCAGGAACAAATATTCGTGCTAATTACACAAATAATGCCCTGACCGGGATTCGAACCCGGGACCTCCGGCTTCGTAGGCAGGGTCACTACCAACTAAGCCATAGTGATTGTCAAAACTGTAAGTGTCCAGTTTTAATAATTGTGGTTAGAAATCAAAATGTTGTTAATTTTTTTAATCCAATTGTCTTGGTATTACGAATATTACGATCCACATCAGAGCAAAAATTCTACCCTCCTTTCGATATAAAATTAATGAATAATACAATTATGCATCCTCGATTTGCAAAACACATTAACTCTCAAACGAAACACGCTGCAAACTCAATTTAATCCCATCGTAATAAAGTTTAATTTAGAAATAGCGTCGGCCGCGGTTCGATGCTCTTTTGCTTTTAATGATATAAATATTCAGTGCGAAACGTTGGCGTAAGACGAGTGGTATCGTGATGAATTATTCAATCTGGATAATACTTGGGGTGGTATCACGGGAACTCGGTTAGATACTCGAAATGAACTCGCTGGAACAACTTGTAAGTGAGGATTAGGTGTGTTGACAGCTGACAGCTAGAGAATCTAGAGACATATGCAGGTTCCTCATTCTCAACACAAGGAATGATCTGGAGCTCTGGCGACCTTTCTCACCATCACGAACACAAGTTAATGGTTACAGCGAGTTCCTATCGAGTTCGTAATCGAGTTACAACTTGTAACTGGCAGTGCAGACACTACAATGGTAAATGATATGTCATTCTCTATGTATATAAAGCGCCTTAATATTTAAAGGTTAGCAGAATCAAATCTAAATCAATGACTGTAGTAACCATAGGAAAAACCATTAGGGTCAAAGCTTAGTACATATATATTTTATTTGTACTACGAGTAAGCACGGCTTATGTTTGATTTAATTTGGTTTTCTTTTATGTAGCGGTGATCAATAATAGTTATTTGTTCAACAAAAGAGCAAAGTAGATTTTTGCTGCGAGTGTTGATGTTGAGTCCCAAGCACGTGAAAGGTTCAAAATTTGAATCTTGAGGGTAGCGAGGGACTCAAAGACACGAGTTTGCTCACGTTTGATACATACAACTTTTCACCTCAGCGGCGAGAACATATAACGCAAAGGAATAGTGACAGACAGAATGAACTTTAAATGTTCCAGTTTTGTATTACACCGCGCTGTATGAAAAGATGGCCAGCGATTACTATATGATATGAAAAATAAAAAAGGAAGGTTTTTTCTCGCTCGCAGCAAAATTGCATTTTACTCACTGGTTTCAAGCAGAAAAAGTTTTATTCACGCTCGCAGCAAAAGTACATTTTGCTCACTGGTTTCAAGCAGCAAAACCGCCATGTTGAAATGCCGCTGAGGTGAAAAGTATATTTTTAACTACCGACGGGAAACGCAAAAGTGGAGTGTTATAAAATTAACATGTGTATGTGTATATCTGTCTGTGGCATCGTAGCTCTTAAACGGGTATACCGATTTGTATGCGATTTTTTATTCGAAAGCAGTTTTTCCAGTAATGGTTTTTGACATGTTTTATCAAAATCCGTTCAGTCGTTTTAGAGATATTGTACTTTGAAATGAAAATATCGGGGGTTTGTCAACTTTTCCAAGTTGCCAGTATATCGTATTTTATTGTGAAGGAGAATTTGTATTAACCTGAATCCCAGAACCCTGAAAGGCGACTGAGTGGTTCCGATGTAGGTCACTAGATTAGAAGTGGCAGCCTTCGTTAGTGGGGGCGATTAGTACCGCGACTTAACTTCAGACACTCATTAGTTACACGGTTTAATTCGTGTGTCAGACGCGGTTGTTCTACGAGTACGAGAGAACGAACGTACCGACTAATTACTTAATGATTTAAAGTCACTTGCCGATTAGAAACTAGGGCCGGCTGTTGCTAAAGTTTATCATTAGAGCTTCTCTCATATAGTCAAAGTTTAACTCAAATCCGTTTAATGGTAATAATATTACAAGCCATACAGTACTCATGTCCTAAAACTACGACCAATACCACCGGGGGATGGGCAGCAGCATCCCTGGAGTACGGTGGAGATACTGCGATCGGCAACCCGCATGCCAAGCGTGGCGATTATGGCAAAATACCCCCCCGTGAATTTGGGGGAGGCCTATGTCCAGCAGTGGACGTCCTTTGGCTGATATGGTGGTGGTGGATTTTATACATAATACGTCAAAATAACTATCATGAATATACTTAAAGGTCTAAAAATTTTGCGTATTATAATATGTCAGTGTTGATTGATCACACAAAATTCGGATATATGAAAAATATTTATTCATGCGCCATTTTAAGTACAACTAAAGTGGTTAATCTGTGCTTTAGGATAAACAGTGCTCTTCCTTATATTAATTATAATCATCATCATCATATCAGACGAAAGACGTCCACTGCTGGACATAGGCCTCCTACAAAGTCTTCCACAATGACCGATCCTGCGCCACCCGCATCCAGCGGATACCAATTATAATAATAAAACTAATTTTTTTATTGGTTTTTATTTTGGAAAAGTAATGACATAAGAATCCGCATCCAGAACACTCTACGATGCAGTGCAGCCCTCCACAAAGTCTTGGTTTACAGGCTTCTTAGCAGAGGTACGAAGGTGAGGATATATAAAACCGTCATAAGGCCTATCCTCATGTACGGCTGGGAAGCCTGACCACTAACCCAAAAAGAGAAAAATCAACTCCTGGTAACAGAAAGGAAAGTTCTGCGGAAGATCCTGGGACCTGTCAAGAACGATGACGGCTCTTGGAGGATCAGGAGAAATGCCGAGATGGAAGAATTGGTGGCCGAACCGAATATCATCGGCGAATGGTTCGGCCATTTACTGAGATTGGGAGAGGATCAAGCCGTCAAGAAAGCATACTTGAGGCGACTGAGTGGGCGCCGCCCGGTTGGTCGACCCAGGTATCGCTGGGAAGACAGTGTGGAGGCGGATCTGCGGCAGCTTCAGGTCGAAGACTCGCAGGAGGCTGCGCAGGATCGGGAAAAGTGGCGTGCTCTCGTTTCGGAGGCCAAGATCCTCTTTGGGTCGTTGCGCCGATAAAGTAAGTAAGTAGTAATGACATAATTCCCTGAAATATACAATTACGCATAATTAGATACACTTTCCATGTTAATAGCCGATGTAAATTAATTGTTACGATTTTTTTGTCTAGAATTAAGAGAAGAAACTGTAACACTGTTTTTTGTGTGACCACCACCACCACCATATCAGCCGAAGGACGTCTACTGCTGGACATATAAGTCTCTCCCATTTTCATGGGGGGAGGGAATGCAATACCGGGATACCGGGATCCTGAAATACCGGGATCCCGCATGCTATATGCGGTATTAATCCCGCACGCAAATTATGCGGGATCCCGCGGGATTTGCGGGATTGAAGAGAGACATAGTTTATACGTGCTACTCGTAGCGCGGGCACGCGCGTACTGCCGAAACATTTTTACGTAGTTACTTTCAAAATAATGCATAAATAAAACGATGAACGACCTATTTCTGATTTGGTTAGTAATTGTGATTTAAAAGAAGATTAATGTTATAATATCTTTTTTTTGTTAAAACTTTATATTTCTTAATAGGATCTGCAAAAAGTCAATAAAGAATTATTTTTAATTATATTTTCCTTTCTTATTACATCCTAATTCCTAATATTTACTACCAATTTGTAACAAACTATATGATAGTTATTTGTTTTACCAGGGTGCCAACTGCAAAGTTGTTGCTTAACCGCTCGTGCCAATATTGAGACCCGAGCAAGCGGAAGATTCTAGAGAGCTGCGAGCGTCTCAAGGCACGAGAGTTAATCAAACTTTGCTCCAGAGTGAAACATAATATTTTTCACCACACTAAAGCAAGGAAACGCACCAAAAACCAGCAAAACTTTGAAACATGACGCCATCATGAGGCGTTTGAAATGGGTGACGAGCGATTTTTAGGACAAAGTGGGTACTTTCCGAGCTGTGTAGTGAAAAATAGCTCACTAACTTGCGGGATCCCGCCAATACCGGGATCCAGCGGGACTAGAAATCTCAATCCCGCTGAATACCGGGATTGATTTCTTCATGCGGGATTGCATTCCCTATTGGGGGGTAACTGCCATACTCGCCACGCTTGGCATGCGGGTTAGCGACCGCAGTATCTCCACCGCACTCCAAGGATGCTGCTGCCCATACCCCAGTGGTCTCGTTCGTAGTTTTAGGACAAACCCGGGTCCATAAACCGCCGTCCGGTCCTTTTTTTGTGACCGTTTGTTTCATATTTAAATAAATAAATAAAGCCTAGTGTGGGATGCTACCTGTGTAGACACACTGACACCGTCTCACCTCCAACGGACTACAGTAAAATCGGGCGCAGCGGCGGAAAACGCCGAAATTCCAAAGCGTAATAAATACAAGGGCCTTGGCAGAGAGTACATGTTTGTACCTTTTGGCGTCGAAACTCTAGGTCCATGGGGTCCCAGCGCGCATAAGTTATTTGCAGAAATTGCGAAGCGTCTGGTTGACGTAACTGGTGACCGAAGAGCTGGCGGTTTCCTCGCTCAACGTATCAGCATTGCGATACAGCGAGGAAATGCCGCCAGCATCCTCGGTACAATGCCTCAAGGGCCCGTTTTAGATTTAAGTTAGTTTTAATTTTCTTTATATTATTTTGGTTAAGTATTCTTGTATATATTTTCGTTGTACATAAATAAATGGTTTAATAAAGCCTAGTTTAACCTGAATACTACTAATGCTATTATAAATCTACACCGGTGTGAAACTGATACTTCCCGGAACGTAACACCTTAATTAATACGCGACACGCCACACTGACAAATCGCCGAGAATGTGGCCCCAAGCTCAGCGTAACAGATGATACGCTATGTAGAAACATAGTTACTAATTTAGTCGGGTTCTCTTTGTGGATTTGCGGTGCGATAGAAGGTGTAATGATGTAGCTTAACGGATGGGGTGGGAAGGGAATACCCACTAGACCGTTCCGTTTCCGGACCAGGCGTAGACCGGGCTACATCAGAACCTCCGCCGTAGCTGTATCGGCCGAAAAACGTTTGTTTTGACCTATTGTTTGCTATTATTAGTACATTACTACAGAGGCCGGGACGAAAGGGGTTGCCGGCCGAAGACATATAGGCTAGGCCTAAGGATAGGTCTAAGGCGGGCAACCCCATATTTCCCGCCGAGGTATTTATAGTGCTTTTCTCAAACATGCAATGAAACAAACAACAAAAAATCAAAGTTTTATTTTTAATACACATAGTGCCACTATGTGGAATGGAAATTAAAAAAGAGGACTTTCCGGCCTAGGCCTGCAAGATTTGTATGAAATTCCATTAACGACCTCTTGTCCTAGCCGCACCTGAAACGTCACACTTCGCAGCCTTATTATAAGGAACATAACATCTATATTATATTGCATGTTTGAGAAAAAATATTGATAATATGACATGCTGCAAATAACACTTCATTAAGCACAACATTTTACTCTACCATCGAATTATATTTTTGAAGCAAGCGTGTTTGTCAAAAACAACATGTCCCTTTTCCCACAGTACACTCGTCCGTCCCAATAGACTGGTGCGACCTAATTTAAAAATCAAAATTATACACTCTGCCCCCTTTCCTATATCAGTCAATATATTTTATGAAATTCCGAAGACATTACAGGAAGATACTAATATACATAGACTTAAAAATACAATTAAAACGGTGAATTAGTGGCGAAGTTTTTTTAGTTCGTACCTATAGTCTTAGTTTCGTTGCTATGCCCGCACAGGGTTCATGTTAAGACAGTATACAACTTTTAAGATTACAATGTACACATGAAATGCAATAAACCATTATGAATTATGAATATGACCTAAAGCGGCTTCCGAGCGTCACGGGGCCCGGACGCGACTCGGCCGCGCAACAGCCAACGTCTTGATGTCACAGAAAACGAGCCCGGATTCGGAACGGCCTACTGTGAATCATCCTTAAGGCCGTTAGAAAATCTAGCGTTCTTTGAAGCAGCGCTACGGGTGACCCCTGGGTAGTGCAACAAAAGTGGCAACAAGTATATATGTATAACCCTTCTCGGAGATCTCGCGGATCGAAAATAAATGCCATACGATTATTATTATTATTAGTATTTCGAAAAACTGAACAATGACGTTTGCGATTAATATATTTTCTGTTTTTGAAAGACTGTCAATATATCATTTAGAGTTTTTACGGCCTACAAGCAGTAGTGAATTCTAAATAGAAAACAGCCTTAAGTAGTTAGTATTTAAGTATTGTTCTAAAAACAATTAAAACCATGTAATTTTAAATGACCGATATAGCCCTCCGAATCGCTAAACTTAAGTGGCAGTGGGCGGGGCACATAGCACGTAGAACCGATGGCCGTTGGGGCGGAAAGGTTCTCGAGTGGCGGCCACGTACCGGAAGGCGTAGCGTGGGCAGGCCCCCCACACGGTGGACTGATGACCTGGTGAAGGTCGCGGGTGTCCGCTGGATGTTGGTGGCGCAGGATCGGTCATTGTGGAAGTCTTTAGGGGAGGCCTATGTCCAGCAGTGGAAGTCTTTCGGCTGTCATGATGATGATGATGATGAATTTTAAATGAGATTGATGCCGAAGTTTCATACTCTGTCATCGCTTAGTTTAATAGCCTTTTTAAAAGTCACCTTTTTACTCGTACAGTTAAGGGCAAAAGTAAGTTAACACTTTTGCGTCTTATTCCATTGTGATAAGGTGGAAAAGTTTCAACTTACTTTTGCTCTTAACTGTACTAGACTGCACGGAGGATATGGTTTAAGGCCGTTGTGCGTTCTCGTAAGTAGGTTAATATTGGGGGTTCTAGCTCACATCGCTTCGCTATCGCTCGCTCCGTTCGCAGAACCGCCCAATATTAACAATAATGCAGGTATTTACGCAGCACTACAGCGGCCAGTCTACGGATACCCTTTAATCTTCATATTCAATCTTAATACATCTGATTTCGAATGTCTTCATCCTCCCAGCAAACTTCTCATGCAACGATAAAAAAAAAACAGCAAAAGGCCTTACCCACGGGTGCCAGGTTTTTATTTCATAATATATTTACCACATCCCGGCACCCGTGTGCGGCTAAGTTGAGCAAATAATTTCCAGGTTGGCCAGACCCGTATATTACTTACTTGCTGACCAATGTCTCATCATTCCAACTATTTTTCCAGAATGGCCAGTTCTGTACTTAATAATCGGTTTGACTAGGCAAAGGGTCGGATGATGCTTCAACATATTTCTAAGTTTCATGTTTTGATTTTAGGTATTTTAAGTTCTCTGGTATTATTTTATGTCATTCATTTACATTCACACAGATTGGCCAGGTCTGTCTCATGTAAACGTTTGACAAGTGGTCCGCCGAGAATGAACTCGGCTCGCCGTTACTATTAATGAAGTCTAATTATATATACTGTCCTTAAGGAAAAATGTCTATAGCGCGCTGAAGAGTAATAGCGTTTAAATTGTTAAACCTATGCATAAATAAAGATTTTTTATTTATTTTCATTATAGTTTACTCTTATTTCCAATATTTCGTTACTTGCAAGTTGTAAAAGTAAATTATTACATTGAATTCAGTATATTTACCTTTTAAACCCTATGTAACGCCATCCGTATAGCCATCTAGCGAATAATGAGCAAACAAATGTTAATATGTCAAATTGTTTGATTAGTAAATATACATTTTTCCTTAATGTACTGGTTTGAGTGGTCACCAGAAACAGTAATGTCATTGTTTTCCACGCAGTATGTGTAAAATAAAGTTTATTCCACAAGATAAAAAATCGATTTCAGGGCACCATCTATCAATAACCTTACAAACATTTAAAAGTGCGAAGCTGTTTAGCGCTGTACCGAAACTGCAAAGGTTCGTTATAAAGCTTCATGTCTTAGCCGCTAGATGGTATGAAAATAGATTTAGTTTTAACCAACATTTGAAATATCCAATATTAATAATTAATAGTTTTGGTTAAGCTACGTTTGTCAGATAGATTGATTTACACATATAGCCCGATTATATTATTATTATTATTAACCAACCAAATTGTATGTCGAAAAGGTAAGTACATTTGATTTCCATTTTAGAATTACGTATCAAATGTCGTCGACAATCTGGCGCCACTACCTAAATTAGATTTTGCATTAATCCTAGTTCACACCTATCGTTGGAGCTATCTACTAAAATAGATCTTATCTTCCTATGATGTAAAGTAGAATTATGTCTGTATTATCATTTCAGAAATTACATAAACATAGTGCGCTTGCATAAGTACTTCAATATCTACGCGCCTTTAGAATTAAAGGTTTCTTGTTGGATACTCGATATTTGTTCAGCTCATATCTATTGACACGTTCAACCAGGTGGACACTTGAAAACTTTAATTACGTACATTATTGAAGGACGCTTAAAAATATTTTATTCATTAACAAACTCAGAAGGCAATTCGAGCAAGTATGTAAGTATATGTCGAATAAGTTATTCTTTATAATTTGCATCGTGTTTGCTTCTATAATGTGCTTTTTACAGGGCATCTAATAATAATCCGTTTGAATCCGACGAGGAAATTTTTTTAACGCAGAGAAGTGACGACGCGCTTCCGCCGGCTAAAAAATCGAAGGGAAAAGCATTAAAATCCAAAACCGTTCGAGCAAAGAAAACTACGCAGAAGGTTTTGAAGGTTGCCGATAATAATTCAGACTCTGAAACCGAAGATGATTCCACAGCGCAGTCGAAGAAAAAGGTCCAGAAACCTCAACTGTTCCTGGATTCTGAGGTACCTATCTAAGCTTACCTTGCTTAAGTACGTAATACGTATAAAAATAACTTCACAATTATGATAAGTGATATTTCGCTAACGAAATCTTTCGTAAGCCATTACTGATTTGCGTTATGATTTATTTTTAATTAACATGTCATTGTTCTTACAGGATTATGGAACTGCCGTACCAATTAGAGCTTCAGCATTGAGAAACTTTCTATCAAGAAAAACTGCGTCTGGGTATACTATGCAGACGAATCATTCTGCCAAAGGGGGGTATTACATCGAACTCAGGGCATATCACATGCGAGATTTGGAGCCATCGGGGAATGAGGTTGACCGCTGGAAAAAAGCAGTCGTCACTTTCAAGGGAGCGGTCGATGAAACCAGCCCAATTTTTGCTTCAGTCTGCGACGTTATAAAGGCTGTTAAAGAAGAATATAAAGGCATCCAACCTATATTGTACCCTTCTAATATTTAAGGTATGACTATTTTTCTTTACTTTGACCCTCGGTATTTCAGTGTATTATTTAATCGAATTTAACCTTTAAACTGGATTCAGAAGTATATTTTTTCATTGTTAACCATATTTAGTTTTGCATCATATCTTGACCTTGATTGTCATAGATTCTTACACATATTGACTACTATATTGACATCAGTAACGTCTTTAATTTATTTAGCATACAATTATAATAACTGACTTTTCGTAGGTAACGAAATTTTGAAGAAGATATTACAGGTGTATTTTTTAAGGCATGTCACAATTTTTGGTCGATTTATTTTTGTATTTTACTTACTATGACATCGTTTTGTCCTTTCAGGTTTATCAAATGCACTGTCCCTAAAAGCCTCAACCGTATGATCTTTTTTTATCTTGAAAACCGCATCTGGATATACTATGCAGACAAATGGAGAATATTACGTCAAACTCAGGTAGACCCAGTATTTAAATTAGATTCGGATATTTTTTTCATTCGCAATATTCATTTTGCCCAATTTTTCGTAGTAATTTAAACTTTACGTTATAAATACATATTTTAATTTACGAGTTAACTTTATATTAAATCATCATGTATTTTTGCCAAGCTTGTAACGTTCACGTTCCAAAGTTATCAACTCATAAAAAAACCAACTTGCATAAATCTAATTGTTTACTCAATACAAAATATAAAAATGTATACATAATTGCCAACGCATTTCGTGACAGAATAGCTAGCTATAAAATAAATTCGGCAAACTTTACGATCGCTCCAGAATTGTTTTTATCCGAAATTTCAGAAGTAACGGACCAACTTATTAGGGAGTACTTGTATAAGCATACGGCATTAAAAGTGAATTTCGAACTCTTTGTTACATATGTATTGACGAAGAATGATGAGAAATCAATGAAATCATTCAATACTAAATACGTTGAAGTATTTCAAAACAGCGATATTTCATCATTATATCGCTCATTTGCTGAAACATTAGTCTCAAAATGTTCAGAATTCGAACTTTCGGAGTCCGGGTGGACAATTGACACGATTAATCATTTAGAAGTCAATATAATGAAGTACAACCCTCTAAGGGCAGGCTCCTATATACCATTGCCCAAGCACATAGCAAATAAGAAGGCTTGCTTGAATATAAATAATACAGACAATCGCTGCTTTTTATGGTGTATTATGGCTTATTTGTATCCAACTAAAAAAAATGCTCATAGAGTTACATCATATCCCGATTATTCTGATATATTAGAAACAAGTGGTATGTCATTTCCGCCAAGTTTAAATGATGTCAAATGGTTTGAAAATAAGAACTCTGATATTAGTTTAAATATCTATGGTTTAACAAAAAAAGGCGAAGTCACTGGCCCTTTGTATAAAACGCAAAAAAGGAAAATACACCATGTAAATTTATTATTATTAAGACATAAAGGAAAGGCACATTTTTGCTTGATAAAAGATTTAGGAAAGCTTGCTCATAAACAACTTACTAAACATAAAGCAAAAATACATTTGTGCGAAGAGTGTTTTTTGTATTTTTCAACGAAAGAAAAACAAATTCAGCATAACTGTGCAGGAATCCAAACTATGTTACCTGAAAAAGACACCAAAATTTCTTTTTGTAATTTTGAAAGGACACAAGAGATACCTATTGTCATTTACGCTGATTTTGAAAGCTTGTTACTAGAATTTTCGGATAAAAATAAGTCAACCTATGTAGAAAATATGCAAATTCACGAGGCTTCGTGCTTTGCCTATTATATTTGCTGTAAAACCAACCCTGAACTAAACGACTTCGTATCTTATCGAGGTCCTAACTGCTCGAAAAAGTTTGTCGAAACAATATGCGGCGATGTAACCAGATTACATGCTATTCTGTCTTACAGTAAACCTATGATTCCACTTACCCCAGATGAGCGGTTATCGTTTACGTCAAGTACTATGTGTCATATATGTAAAGAACCATTTTCTTCTGACGACAAAATTGTGATGGATCATAATCATTTTACGGGTCGTTATAGAGGGGCTGCGCATGCAACATGTAATTTAAAAGCAAAAACTTGTCCTTTTATTCCCATAATTTTCCACAACTTAACAGGATACGACAGCCATCTATTTATTAACGAACTTTCGAACGTATGCGGGCGAATTAACCTTATACCGAAAAATAAAGAAAAGTTTATTTCATTCACTAAATTCATACCCATGGATCGTCAAAATGTGGCCCAGTTAAAATTTATCGATTCATTTAATTTTTTAAGCTCAAGTTTAGATAATTTAGTGAACACGATGAAAGCAAACGATTTTCAACATTTAAAATCATTTTTCGGCGAAGGTGAAAAGTTTGATATTGCTCGTAAAAAGGGTATATATTGTTACGATTACGTTGACACCTGGGAACGATATGAAGAGACATGTTTGCCAGAGCCTTCTAAATTCTTTAACAGATTGACATCAGAATCTGTATCCTCGTCTGATTATAAACATGCTATGCGTGTATGGGATACTTTCAACATTAAAAATCTCGGAGAATACACTGATTTGTATTTAAAATGCGACGTATTACTCTTATGCGATTGTTTTGAAAAATTTAGAAACATGAGTCTTAATTTTTACAATCTCGACCCTTGTTATTACGTGTCATCACCATCGCTAAGTTGGGACGCTATGCTACTGTACACTAAAGTAAGGTTAGATTTATTAACGGATATAGAGATGTACCAGATGATCGAGAAAGGAATAAGAGGCGGTCTTGCTCAGTGTTCACGAAGATATGCTCGATCTAACAACAAGTATCTTTTAAGTTACGACAGTAATGAGCCGGATAGTTTTTTAGTATATTTAGACTGCGTTAACTTATACGGCCACGCCATGATGCAACGTCTTCCTAAAAGTAATTTCAGATTTCTTGATGATTTCGAAATTGCGAGTTTTGATGTTGAAAGTATACAACATGATTCTGACACCGGGTTCATTTTGGAAGTAGACTTGCATTACCCACTTGAGTTACATGATTCTCATTCGGACATGCCATTCGCGGCTGAAAAATTTGTCCCCGCGGGGAGCAAAAATAGTAAATTAATTGCTAACCTTTATGATAAACATCGATATATTATTCATTACATTCATTTGAAAGAATGCTTAAAAAATGGGTTAGTTTTGTTAAAAATCTATAAAGTTTTAGCCTTTGAACAAAGCAATTTTTTAGAACCGTACATATCTTTAAATACTTCACTTAGACAAACAGCATCTTCCGAATTCGAAAGAGATTTTTTTAAAAAACAGAATAATTCAATATTTGGTAAAACGATTGAGAATAAGCGTAAGCAGGTCGATGTGAAACTTGTTAATGTGTGGAAAGATAATGGGAATAAAACGAACAAATATTGTGGGGCGGAAAAATATATAAATGCTCCTAATTTTAAAAATGTGGCGATAATTTCAGACTCATTAGTAGCAATTCAATTGAACCAAACAAAAGTTGTACTTGACCGTCCGATCTACATTGGTTTCTCTATATTGGAACTTGCAAAAAGCCATTTATACAGATTTCATTACAGTGTGATGAAACGCATTTATACAAATAAAATACATCTCTGCTATACTGACACCGACAGTCTCTTATATCTTATCTATACAAAAGATTTTTATCGAGACTTGAAAGAAAATATAGAATATTTTGATACTAGCAATTATGAAGCAGGTAATATATTTAACATACCTTCTGTGAACAGTAAGATACCCGGATATTTCAAAGATGAGATGGGCGGTGCTATTATTACAGAATATATAGGGTTGCGAGCAAAATTATATTGCATCACTACTTGTAACACAACTGTAAAAAAAGCAAAGGGAATAAAAAAGTGTATTACCAAAAAACTGGACATTAATAAATATAAACGTGCTCTATTTCATAATGAATCATTGAGAGACGAAATGTGTATTATTAGATCCAAATGCCATAAACTTTATACCCAAAAAATAAACAAGCTAGTTCTTTCACGAGATGATGATAAAAGGTGTGTAAATAAAGATAATATTACGTCTTTGCCCTGGGGGCACTATAAAACATTATGTTAAGTACGGTGTTGCATGCGTAGAATCAACCTTAAATATAATGTAACGCTGCTGATGTTAGTAAATAAGATACGATATTAGGACGATGACAAATTTTTAGACGATCGTTAAAAGTATTTTATTTCGACTATAATTTAATTGATTCCGTTGTGAGCCGAAATTTGTCTACAATTTACTGAGTAACTTTTTCGTCACAACGGAATCAATTAAATGTAAACGAATTAAAACCTTAACGACGGCCCAATAATCCCACCCATATTTCTGATTTGTAAGCGATATTTTACTTGGTGTTGTATTTACATAGTTAGTAAATAAGATACGATATGAGAGCATTGACAATTTTTTCGGACCATCGTTAAAAGTATTTTAATTCGACTACAATTTAATTGATTCCGTTGTGAGCCGAAATTTGTCTACAATTTATTGGGCAACTTTTTCGTCACAACGGAATCAATTAAATGTAAACGAATTAGAAACCTTAACGATGGTCTCAAAATTTGGTCCTCACCCTTATTTCTGATTTGTAACCGATATTTTAAGTGGTGATGAATTTTACATAGTTTTTAAGTATGTAACATTTGAATAATAATGATAATAAATCATATTTACGATAAATAATATTACTTGTTTTATTTATATTTCTCCATTGACAGTATAGCGTTATAGAAAATAGGTTGTGACGATTTGTACACAATTAAGCAACTAAAAATAAATATCCAATCAGTTTTCTAAACGCTATATTGTTTCACCATGAAGAGTTTTTGATATTTCCAGTCAGGGCTCGGAACCGGTTAATGTCAAAATCCCGAAATAGTCAAATATTTTGAATTAGTTTATGCTCTTTATGTAGGACTCAATAATGTATTTAGAATATTGCTTCGTATAATTAGATAGCCTAATTAAACATGAAATAATAAACGAAAGAACGAAAAAAACGGTTTTTATGGAGAGAATACTGGTTTCCGAGCCCTGTTTCCAGTTGTTAACCTTTAGATGCATGAAGTATCAACAACGATACTACTGAAATGACCCAAGTCGAAATCAACTTAACGTCAATTTGGGATTTTGTCAAACTGAGCCATTAAGTCTCAATTTTACATATATATGACTTTTATTTAAGACGTTACAAAAATAAAATGGAGTACCTATCATTTTTTTGATATTGTATGCATCTAAGGCTTAAAACACCTCTGTTCCATGAACGATAGGTAGTAAAACGAATAAAATATAATTTATCGACCTAAATTATCCCTAAAGCTACTACTTAGTTCAGGATTCAAGATTCGAATGTTAATTCGTGACGCAAAAACATAATAAGTGCATGAATAATAAAACAAAATAATATAGTAACGTTCGGGTCACGGAATCCCGAGTTCATAACGCTTGCCTGGTCAACAGGCGATAATTGTTTCGATGTTTATTAGCTTTTCTATCTATCAATTGCTCAAATGTTATTTATTATAAGAAATAAAAATGTTATGCGAAAGTCAGTAAATAGATAAGTTTGCCCTTAAACTTTTTAGGTGCCTTATTTAATATACTCTGTTTTTCTTTATCTATGGGAGTCTAATTACAACTGATAATAACAGTTGTCGTTATTAAAATGGGTTATCATTCTAAATTATAAACAAAAAACAACATATTTGCTGAAATTTTTATTGAGGTCTTAGTAAACATTTAACTACAAGTACGAGTATATATTAAAATGAATACTGCAAGTACTTACGAAATTACAAAAGTTTATTATATGATATGTACAGTAATACTAAAAGCTATTCACTTTTCATCCAGTTTTCTTAATATTCTTGTCAATGCGTATTCAGTTGAGTCTAACACTTCGTCACATGGATCGCAAACAAGGTACTGCGCACTAACATTGCGGCTAGAATCACCATCGTTCACAGCTTCGATATCAATTTTTATTAAATATTGTCCTTTTCGATAGTTATTTTTTATAACGAAAGACGAGCATTTTTTAGTTTGATCTTTGATAATAGTTTTTTTCGGCTTATTTTTCACTATTTTGCGTACTACTTCCTGACGGCGTTTTTCAACTTTTTCAAGCCAACCGTCAACATCTTGCACGTAATAGAATGGATCGTCCGGCCCGACATCATGAATTGGAGGGCTAACGTTAAATATGTCGCCAAAATCATCAACTTGGTTTTGTTTGCCCATGTTTGACTCCATTATCTGAAAAAAAAATTAGGTTAGACACTATAACGAGCCCTCAGAAATAATATAACAAAATAAAGTACGTTACAAGTTTTATTAATCTCTCAAATATATTTCAAGACTGTTAGAAGATATCTTAATTTTGTTTAAGATAAAATATTAATATAGAAAACCATTACCTATGGCTTTAAATTAGGCAGTAACTTCTCTCGTTGCGACTGCTTCCGTTTGACGCAAGCAATGAAATGGAAGCCAATGCTCGCAATTCTTTACAGGTTGCAACAGGTATTAAGAATAATCATGAGTAATACCGAATGCCTTTTTAGGCAGCGCTCTAACATTTCTAAAACAAAATACTCTCCAACTTAAACTGCTAGTAGGTATACATATTTAATGAATGTTTTGTATAATTAGTTAACAGAAAGTAAAATGAAGCTAATGAAACAACAAGTGTCACTTGAAATCGGTAAAATTATTGCTGAGTCACGTCCTATTAATATAAAGCACAGTGTGCTTTTGCCCAACTCGATTCGATGCATAATCTGCGGGCCTTCCAATTGCGGCAAAACCAATACCATGCTAAGTTTATTACTTCATGAAAATGGGTTAAAATTTCAAAATGTGTATCTTTATTCTAAAACGGCTTTCCAACCAAAATACCGCTTTCTAGAAGACGTTATTATGAGAATATCTGATATTAATCTGCACATATTTCAAGACGAAAAGGATGTAATTTCTCCTGATGAGGCCTTATGCAATTCTGTTTTTATATTTGACGATATAACTTGTGAAAATCAGAACAATATACGTAATTATTTTTCTATGGGAAGACATAAAGGAATAGATGTTTTCTATTTATCTCAAACTTACTCTAAAATTCCCAAACAATTAATTCGAGACAATGTGAATTTCCTAATTATTTTTAAACAGGATGATGTTAATTTGAAACACATATATCATGAACATGTGAATTCTGACGTTAGTTGGGAAATATTCAAATCACTAGCCATAAATATATGGAGGGACCCATTTGCATCTTTAATAATCAGCAAAGATTGTGAGTTGAACAATGGTAGATATAGAAAATCATTTGATGAGTTTGTAAAGTTTGAGTGAACCATTCATACAAATATTTATGACAAATCCAATTTAAGACAGTTAGTTACAGGCTTAAGGCAATAGAACAAGTCTGTACAAATTTAAATGTCATGGAAACCGATTTAAAAACACAGTTAATAAAATCAGTTAAAAATATAAAAAATAAACTGAAACAAATGCGTGAAAAAGATGAAGTGTGTGAGTTACAACATAAAAAAATATTCAAATCATTAAGTGACCCATTAGAAACCCTAGTATCACTAAACAATACTTCTAATAATGTTCGCGTGCACAAGGAAAATAAAGAGATATATGCTCAAAACGACGCTCCTATGGATGATGCTAATCTTGATTTAAAATATGGCTCTAAAGAGTTTGTGTCACAAGAATTAAAAACTCCAACTAAAGTGGAAAACTATGTAGCAAAAGTGAAGAGTCCTCAAGCAAATAGAAAATATTTGCAACTCCCGAAAGAACCTTTCAATGTAACATTTGGAGTGCGGAATGATGGCGAGAACTTATTTATAGGTAATTCGCCGGTAACATTAAAAACGCAGGGCGAAAATACCCCAAATAAAATGACAATGATTAATTTACCTGATAAAAGTTATGAGTTAACTCCAGGACTAAACGAACTTTTATTTCAAACCAAACCCAATTCAAATATCGTTGAAGAAAAAGATAAACTAACTTATAAAGATATCCTGATTCATACTAATGTTCATAAGAGAGGATATAGTCCAGACGGTCAAATACAAGGAAATTCGGGCATGAAATACTGCCAATTTATCAAACCATTATTTAACGAATCTAACAAAAAACAGGGCGGCAACTTACCAGTATTGAAAAAATATAGGCGTAATACAGATTACATATATTGGGACGATCCTAACGAGTTAATTGACAGATTAAAATTATTGGTTGCTTCTAAAAATGCTGGCAATACTAATCACGATAATGAAATAATTTCTATCATAGAAGAATTGAGAGAAGCAGGTATAATAAAAGAATAAAAGTGTTGTTAGGGACTCATTATGACTTAGTCCTATAATGTTCTCTGAAGATGAACGTTGATAAGTTTGGCCATCACATATTCAAAAGGCGAAAAGTAAATTCAAATATAGAACCTTATATGGCTTTCATAAATTTTAATGATGATTTTATTGACGCGAAGAATAAGCCTATTAAACATCTTGGAAAACCAATTGATTCCGCGGACGGTGTAACAAAAGAGTATGTTGATAATATAATGGAGGTTATGTTAAAAAAAATAACAGCGATACGTCAAGAATTACAGCAGTTAGATACAGAAATTAAAACCTTAAATCAGAGCATAGACTCAGTGATACAAAGAAGCAAATACAAAAAATGAGTAAAGAAGTGGTGGTTAATGAAATACATAAACAAGCTCGAAAGAATTTTCCTCGAAGACATGTGATAATGAGAGATATTGACGATTTATGGCAAGCTGATCTTATTGACATGCAGTCTATTTCGACAGTGAACTCAAAGTATAAATATATACTAGCAATAATCGATACCTTTTCGAAGTATGCTTGGGTATATCCATTAAAACAAAAAAGTAAAGAACATGTGACTCGAGCCTTTGAAGATTTGTTAACACAACCTCGTGTTCCGAAAAATTTACAAACTGACTTAGGAACTGAATTTTATAACAAACAATTAAAACATTTACTTGATCGATATAATATAAGACACTATTCAACATACTCTGTGAAAAAAGCTTCTATAGTGGAAAGGTTTATAAGAACCTTAAAAACCAAATTATATAAACAATTTAGCTTACAAGGAAACTACAAATGGGTTAATGACACTCTTTATAATGTAGTTAAGCAGTATAATAATACGGTACACAGAACAATTGGTCTTAAGCCAAGCGAAGTTAATGCAGGAAATAAGCAGCAAATTCTTCAAAAATATAATAAAACAGTTTTGCCAGCAACAACGAAAACTATATTTAAAGTTGGAGATCCCGTGCGTATAAGTAAATACAAAGGGACATTTGAAAAAGGGTATACTCCAAATTGGTCAACAGAAATATTTACTATTACTAAAATTCAGAACACAGAACCGGTTACATATATCATAGAAGATAGTAAGCATCGGCCCATTTTGGGATCGTTTTATTCACAAGAATTACTTAAAGCTAAATATCCAAACATTTACCTGGTTGAAAAATTTTTAAAAAAGAAAGGTACAAATTTATATGTGAAATGGTTAGGATTACCTTCTCAAGAAAACAGTTGGATTGATAAGTCAGAAGTTTTATAAGCAGGTCATATTTAATTTTTTCATTCTTAGTCCGTATTTCAAGAAAGAAAGAGTGTTCGGTATTACATCTTTAAATTATATTTTAATTATATCTTTAAATCAATGATGCCGAAATTTAATTCCGCAAGAAAAACAAAAGCTCGCAACGCTAAACCGACTGGTGCTGCAAAAAAATTAAAAACCGGGAGAGGTTTTAAGAAAACGTTTAAAAATATTGTTTCTCTTACAAAGAAACACATAAACAAATTTAAACCCAAATGTAAAAAAGCAGCTATAGAGTTAGCCGTTGCTGTTGCTCGTGAATTGGCTTCCGATTCTAACTCAACTGTGAATATTCCTCGAGTGATACCAGTGCCAAAAGTTGGAGGATTTCTTCCCTTAATACCAATTTTTGCTGGTCTGTCAGCTGCAGGTGGTTTAGCAGGTGGTGCAGCTGGAATCGCAAAGGCAGTTCAAGCAATAAAATCAGCTAAACAACGCTTGCAAGAACTTAAACGTCACAACCAAAAAATGGAAGAATTGTGTATAGGAAATGGGCTTTGTCTCAAAGAACATGGTGATGGTTTAGGCATTTATGTCAAAAAACAAAAAAACTAATTCCAAGGCTACCCAAAAGAGCGCTAACTAATATCGACCTACTGAAATATGCAAAATTCATTCCATTTTTTAGAGGAGTGTACATGAGAGATCAGTTGCCAGTTAGCCCGTTAAATAAAGAATGCGGCATTATAAATCTTGATAGTTCAGATAATCCTGGAACTCATTGGGTGGCCTATGCTAAATTAAGTGATTATATTGAATATTTCGACAGTTATGGTAACTTAAAACCACCGGAAGAATTTTTACACTATGTTGGACCAAATTTTTTTTATAATTATGCTAATGTGCAAAAGAGCCATCCTTATAATTGTGGCCATTTGTGTATTCGGTTTTTGAAATCCTTTTGGAACCGGCATAAATAGACGAGAACTTGATAAAATAATTTAGTTTGCTCAAAATGTCTATAACACTTACAATCACTGGAAACGAATCTGTTCTTCAAACGGAATTTATTCCTCCTCTGATATTAGATGATAATTATGAGTGTGGCTTACTCTACTTTTCTACATTTAATACAATTCCGAATATTCATGAAAATAATAACATTTTTGCCTATGGTAAAGATAAACGTATCAAAATTCCTTGGGGCAATTACGACTTGACAGACTTATATGAATACTTAAAAACTGAACTGAAAAATGTTCAGTTGCAAATTAAATCGAATAATAATACTTTTAAGTGTTTGTTATTTTGCACCGAGCCGATTCATTTTGAAGCCGAAAATAGTATCGCTTCATTTTTAGGATTTTCACAAACGATTCTAGAACCAAATAAATGGCATGAATCAGTCTATCCTGTAAACATTATTCCAACGTCGGTGATACGAATCGAATGTGATCTCGTGCAAGGCTCATATATGAATGGATTACCAGCCCATATAATTCACGAGTTTGTACTGAACGTTCCTCCGTGTCATCAGCTTATTGAGGTGCCTAAAAATATAATATATTTCCCTATAGCAAAAAAGCACATTTCATCAATAATTGTAAAAATATTAGACTTAAGAGGTGTGCCAATAAATTTTAAGAAAGAAAATATATATTTGAGTTTACACCTACGAAAATCAAAATGATTGTATATAATAACCCCCAAAGACTTAGAACACCATCGTCTTGTAAGCTTAAGAGACAAGCAAATAAAAAGAATAAGTTCAACAATAAAATGCCCAAGCAAAATAAAAATAAAGCCATTAATAAGCATACCGTGAAACGAATAACATCCATTACTCCGACTAAAATAACTAAGAGTAATAAAGAGTTCCTTCGTGCTCTTGGATTTAAAGTATGAGTATTCTCCATATAACGGACGACCCTCAATTTGACAATTCTATTGAAAGTTATGAAATCCATACTTATAATCCATACAATAATAGCTACAATGAAAGTGATGAAATACGAATACCTATCCACCAGCAAGACATTTATGTTTTGCCCTCAGCAAGTTCTGTGTATATAGAAGGATCTTTCTCCATAACAGAAAAGGATCGTACAACGGGAGCCTCAAAAACAAAGAAAATAAACTTAACTAATAATGCTATAGCATTCCTTTTTCAAGATATAAGGTACGAGATGAATGGAGTCGAAATTGATCGTATTAGAAATGCTGGAGTTACTACGACAATAAAGTCGCTCGTGTCTATGAATAATGGAGAAAGTAAAGCTGCTGAAATGTGGGGCTGGAATGTAAATGGGTTTAAGAATCATGATGGAAAGTTTTGTATTCTTTTACCGTTAAACAAATTATTGGGTTTCGCAGAAGATTATAGAAAAATTATTATTAATTGCAAACATGAATTAATTTTAAACAGAAGTAGCATTAATTTAAATGGTGTTGTAACAGATAAAGATGATTTGGTACAAGTTGACATACGGAAAGTTCAGTGGCGCATGCCTCATGTTAAAGTTTCAGATCAGCAAAGGCTTGCTTTGCTAAAACATTTAGAAAAAGATAAACCGTTACAAATTGCCTTCAGAAATTGGGATTTATATGAATACCCATTATTACCTAAGACTACGAAACATTCCTGGTCTGTGAAGACAGCTTCTCAACTAGAAAAACCGCGATATGTTATTTTTGGCTTACAAACTAATCGAAAAAATAATAAGGAAAAAGATAATGCCGTATTTGATCACTGTGATTTGAAAAACGTTACGTTATTTTTAAATTCGTATTATTATCCGTACGACGCTCTTAATTTAAAGTTTGAACAAGGCCAATATAGTATATTATATGATATGTATGCTCGATTTCGTCAGTCGTTTTACAACCTTCCCGTAGATCCGTTGTTAGATTTGAAACAGTTTAAAGATAAGGCTCCATTATACGTGATTGATTGTTCACGACAAAATGATAATTTAAAAACTGGACCAGTAGATGTGCGTTTAGAAATTGAAACTACGCAAGACATTCCTGACAACACAAGTGCTTATTGTTTAATTATTAACGATCGGCTGTTCGAGTATCGACCTTTGAGCAATATAGTCAGGAAACTAACATGAAATCAATAGCAATCGTTGACGTTCAAGGATTTAAAACAGATGGAAATCAATTTATTGTAAAAGAAATAGCTATAGTATTTAATGATCAGTTGCAGCATCTTCTTATTTTACCTCCTTTCCCATTGTATAATCTTTCTCCGGAAGAGCGTAAACAAATATGGTGGATACAGAAAAACAGAAAAATTTACTGGAATGAAGGTTTCATTCCCTACACAGATTATTTGATGCACGTAGAAGATTTTTTATCTGATAAAACAATTTATTGTAAAGGTACTGAGAAAGTACATTGGATTAAAACCATGTTTCTTCATAATGATGTAATTAACTTAGAGGACATGCAGTGTCCTAATTTCTTAAGTTTATATAAAGATTTTAGATTATCTAGTGATGTATTTAATTGTATTTACCATCCTACTATATGTGCTTTAAAAAATGTAACTTGCTTAAGAAAATGGTGTACAAATAAAGGTTTTCTATGAATAAGGTTGTTTATTTTTGTATATAAAAGAGTATTTCTCCTACAATAAATCAGTATCATGTTGTACTGAACGGCATTTCAACGTGATGCTCGACGCAGTTCTCATGCCATCTAAAACAGTAACTTTTAGCGATATTGCACTATTTTTCCCAGTGCCTTATCAAGATGATTGTCGAATGGGAACATGGAAAATTGACTCAGATCGATTTCGAATGCGTATAATTGCTTTTGAACAAAAATTCCGGCTTATCTTGGAGCGAGAGAGCAAAAGTAACATCTACTTGCGATAGCTAGCGATATCAAAATTAAAGTAGAAACTGATCTAACAAGTAACGAAGTGGGAATTAACATAACGGAGTTTGTGTACTCTCATAACTGCTGTTAATATTGGGCGGTTCTGTGAACGATAGCGACAGCGAGCGATTCGAAATCAGATGTATTAAGATTGAATATGAAGATTAAAGGGTATCCGTAGACTGGTCGCTGTAGTGTTGCGTAAATACCTACATTATTGTTAATATTGGGCGGTTCTGCGAACGGAGCGAGCGATAGCGAAGCGATGTGAGCTAGAACCCCCAATATTAACCTACTGTTAGCACAGTTCTTGCTCAGCTTATCAAACGATGAATTTATAGTGTAGTGAAAGTA